>BMAU01006707.1:175000-315929 GCA_019973935.1 Trichonephila clavipes
CTAAGTGTAATCAATTGGAATACAATGGACAGAACTTCAGAAACCAATGAAAATTAAAATGTTACATAAGTGAAAACAAGTATACCAAAACGCTTAGATCATGTTTAAACAAAAAAAATTAAACCGGAGATATAAATACACAACAGTTTGAAAAATAAAGGAAGAAAAATTATAATTACAAACACATTTTAGATAAAATAATGATGTTGTGTTCTTGTTTCCAATCCCCTTGGAGCAGGAAAGCCTACACCAAAAAAGTCCCCATTTAACCTTTCAGTATAATAGTCTCACACACCAGGCCTTGCTCTTCGTACAACTGTCACAGGAAAATGCCCCAGCAGTTCAGAAGATCAGGAGGAATAGCAAGGAGAGAGCAGGGCAAACCCTGCACAAAGGTCATACTACGCAGGTGACAACTTCTAAGACGCGCCAAGGCCGTCTGATGAGTCCTGGAACTCCTGCTCTGTATAGATAGGCCAAGACTCTTAGCTGCGTACCAGTGGTGAGCAGGAGGGTTTAATATAAGGAACATGGGAATAATGATAAACAGTATATGTTGATCAAAATTAAATTCATAAAAAATATTAAAAATATTTTCACTATTTTCTATAAAAAATAACAATATACTATTAATAAACATGTTGTAAGAAAAAAATTATATAAGCAGCAGTATTCCTTTCTATGATTTGAGAAAGAAAGTCTTAAACGTGTGAAAAAATCCATATATCATTGAACACATGTATACACAGTGGTAGCTAAAATTGTGGAAAATTTTTTAAATTGTTTTTTTTTTACGTTTGTAAGCTTATAGAACATTTTACGTTGCTCAACAAGCAAAGTATTTTATATCATTTTAAAGAGAATTTAATACTAATTTCAATGCAAAAAAATGAAATTTATTATATTTGCAACGCAAAAAAGTGATGCTGCAGTAACTATCAATATACACAATATACTGATGATAGCAGTGAGTTATCAGAGCTTAGTAAGGTTGTCTTTATTTTTTATTACAGCTTCACATCGAAGTGTCTTTGAACAGAAAATAGTTTCTATTTCTTTGTTTGTAATTACATGATGCCAGGATACAATTATATCCTCAATTAGTTCCTTTTTATTTCATGCGTACCTCATTCAGACAAAAGTTCTCAAACGCTTCCACAAGTTTTCGATAGGAGTGAGGTCAGAATATTTTCTTAGCCAGAATATCAATGATACTTAGTCAAAAAGCAATGATATCAAATAAAATAGTAGTTTGGACACATGTGTGACGAGAAAGTGGCATTTCCTTTGTTAAAATTACATTGGTAGTTCTCTGGCTTCATTTGCAGATTGAACGTTTTGTTTAAGATGTCAGGAGACAAATTTAATAAAAAAAAAGCAAGAAAAGGCCAAAAAAAAGATGCACCGGATCTGTTGATGACAGAAAAGCAAAAACAATGTGTTTCAGAGATAAATAAATCCATGGGCATCCATCAGAAGTGATCCGAGTGATGCTGGTGTTTCTGTCAGTTCAAAAACAAACAAGAGTAGATTAGCAGATGTACGACGAAAAGGTAGAAGTCCACGTAGAAAAAGCCGTATCTCTATTTACTGCAGTGCTAAAATGGACTACAGAGGACAATGAAACACATTAATTGGACAAATTATTATTGTTCACAAGTTATATAGAGGGATGAAACTAAAATATCGGTATTCAGTAGTGATAGCCTAAAATAGGTAAGGCGTAGAACACCAGAATTGCTTCATTCTGGTTGCATTCAGGCAACTGTTTTATACCCACATAATTTTATCATTTAGTCATGCATATCAGGGTGTGGATTGGCTTCATCTCATCGATGGGACACCGAATATCAAGAAATACATTGAGAACATTCTAGAACTCAAACTTTGGCCTTCCCTAAGGGATCTATTTACCAACAATGCGTCAGTTATTTTTCAGCAAGATTCTTCTCCTTGTCACACAATAAAGAAATTGAACGACTGGTTTAGTTCTAGGATCATTGAGTTGTAGCCCGGACCTCACCCTTATCGAAAACATGTGGTAGCGTTAGAAAACTCTTGCCTAAATGAGGTACCCATGAAATAAAATGGAACTAATTGAGGAGAAAAATTGTTTCCTATTATCATGTACTTACAAAGAAGAGCTTAAAACTATTTTCAGCTCAATGAAACATCTATGTAAAGCTGTAATGGAGAACAAAGACAACCTCTCTAAGCTCTGATAACTCAAGGCTATCATCAGTATTTAATGCAGTGCTTCTGAAACATTCAGTACTGGCGCCCCCCTTTTCAATCACAATTTTTATCGTACCACCCTTATACATTAATAATGTACTGAAAGCAATAATAATCCACTTTGACACTTAAGCAGCAATCTTTATTATAAACCGTACAAATTCATGACATAAGTATTAAATTTTGTACTTTACTTTTAAGCAAAAAAAACATAAGTAATAGGATAATTATTATGTTATTTTTCGTTTCTCTAATTTTTAAATTGGAACAGATTGCAAATTTCGGTGACTGCTTAGATAACAAAATAAGGATATCAGCTAAATATAGAAAAATAACTCAGAGGGTCAATTTCTAATCATAAGCATTCCTCTGAAAAACTTTGCTCTGTAAGACAAGCCCATGGAAGTCGCTAATACTTAGTAAACTTATTCTTAATTTAGTATTGATTAATTAGTTATAAAATAATCTGTGCAGCACCGATACATTAAAAGTATACCGGTTGAAGTACTAACTCTTTACACGAGTTCATTTATAGGAAAATAAAACATTATTGATATAATCGCAAAATTGTAAGAATAATAAAGCCAAGTGTGCGACAATGTTTACAGAAATGTAAAATGATTTTTTTTAAATGATGGCTCAAATTATAATTAGTTTTAAGGAATATGTAATTTTAAGCCTCACAAAATAGCATATATAATTGATGTTGAATAATGAACAATAAAAAAATTCTGATATATATATATATGAAGAATAATTGTTTTATTTTTTATATTCAAAGCGAAGACTTCAACATGTTTTAACTAATTGGCGAGCGGGTTTATTCAGTCACCCCAATCCTTTTTTATAATTATTTTAGTACACAATAAAAATCGTAATTCCAGTGAATATTTAAATAAAGAGAAAATACACTCACCTACTTTCAAGGACGCAGGAAATATTTCGGAAAAAAGTTATCACACCGGGAACTCAGTCAAAACAAGCACCTTCAGATTGTAAGAAAAAAAAACGTTTGTCACTCCAAAAAAGAGGGAGATATGTGAAAATATATTTTAGTTCACTTCACGTTAAGACTTTCAAACGGGAGGATAGTGTCAGGGACATTGGTAACAATTAAAAAGTTTTGCCAGAATTACCGATTCCATGCACTCTGTGCACGGCGTGACCACTCCCGAATTAAAAGCGTATTTATTACAATATGGACATTTAAAAAATTATGTAAAACGTTTTTCATTATGCTTTATATGTTTGGGAATACTCATAGAAATAAATCCTGACCTATTAATCCTTCAAAGTGCTCTTCGTAATTTTTCAAAAATCATTAAAATATTTTACAAGGAAAAAAGTACAGCAGCAATAGATTATTTACTACTTCCCTAAATGAAAAAAAAAAAACAAATACATAAGAACAAGGACGTAACTAACCGTACACGTAAGTTCGAAGGTCAAACCGCAGCAAATACATTCTGCTGCCTACAGCTGATGGTAGTAGTATAACATTGATGAATTCTTTTATCTTCCTAATTTTTTTTTGATTATGGGTCTGGGTTCTGTTTTTTTTCTCTGAAAGAGTACCATTTTCAGTTTGAAAAAGAAAACGTAATAAAAAAGTCTCTCATCATGAGATTACAGCAAATCAAATAAAAGATTTTTATTTGGTTATAGTATCAAAGATAGCTAATGAGGTTTTGAAGTAGAAGCTTTTATTTTTGATGACGTAATATTGCAGATGATATACATAAATTTTATCAGTGTAAATGTGTATTTTTTATTATGTCAGAAAGTATTTTTTTTACTTTATTCCAGCCAATAATTTTTATGCTTTTATTTTCAATATGCTCACGCCCCACTTGTAGGTTTATCGCCCCCCAGGGGGCACACCCCACAGTTTGAGAAACACTGATTTAATGTATATCGACAGTTACTGCAGCATAACATTTTTCCGTTGTAAATATTTGAATTCTCTTTTTAGTATTGAATTAAGTATTGATTTTTCTTCAAAATAATATAAACTACTTTGCAGTTTGTGCAACGTAAAATTTTCTATCGACATACAAACTTAAAAAACATTAGTATTAAAGGGTCCAAAGTTTTGGCTCACTGAACATATATATACAATGCTGGTTGTTAAAATCACTACAGTACGAAGGAAAACACACACACACATTATTTATATATATTTCACTTAAATTATATGGCACGATGACAATATGATTACATTTAAATCAGTTTAGGGGCTTTTAAAGGTGTGAAATTAATACCACCTCTACTACCCAGTATGCCCTAAACTAAGCCTTAGCGTACCATCTCTGACAACTAGAACGCTTCTTACCCGCTTAGGCATGGAATTGAACTGGAATGGATGACAGAAACGGCATCTTACTCTATTCTACTTCAAGCCTATATAACACCTCATTTATCGTATTAGATGGGGATGGGCAGTGAGTCAATCTCACAGCAACACATGACTATGTTATTTCAATGGGATACAAATCTAAAGATCATGCAGGCCAGAGTAACAATCGAATGTCCTAAGTATTAAGGAAGATTAGAGCACAATGTTCAGCGTGTGATTTACAGTATTTTGTTGGAAGATGGTGATTGACAGGTCTTGAAGCTAGGGCACAGCCACTGGTTATAAGATGGCAGAAGTATACCTATCTGCGTTCAAATTACTTTCGACCTGAAAAAGAAATACCAATAACGTGTCCTCAATGGCTGCCCCAAACTATCAAACCACATATAGGGCCCCTATATCAATATTGAATGCAAGCAGAGGACGAATGTTTTTCTCGGAGCCTCCAGGCACGTGTACGGCAATCAGAATTTTGCACGCAAAACCAGGACTCATCTGGAAAGACGCCATTGTTTTACCCCTGCATAAAGTTCTGTCATAGTACAAACCAGTGTTGCCGTTTATCTCTACGTTTCAATTTCAAGGGAAGCCGAAGTAACGGTCGCCTTACTGACATGTTATTGTTCTGCAAATGGCGTTTCACTGTATGGAAGGATACTGAACGTGCTGCAAATATGCTCTTTTCCTGATTAATGATTCGTGATGTAGTTGCATGATTTTGCTGGGCTGGTATGCCGTTAAGTATGAATGTCAACAACCATACGATTTCATATTCGTAAAGCAGTTGTTGAATCTGGTGTGCAATATCACGGGACGATTATCCTTCTTCCACTTAAAATAAAGAAACCCCATGAAAATGATAAATATAATTTAATTAGCTCAGTTTTCATGAGGACGAATACAATATGCTACAGTAGAAGGCAAATAAGTCTGCAATTTTATATAGATGATTATGAATTTTGAATTTTTAAGGTACTGCCCACATCATAATCTGCCATGACCTTCCGGTATCTAGCCAATGTTAACCTCTGTGAAAGATTTTTCTTTAGGAATCGGCTTAATTTACACTCGCTCATAAATGCAATTGACCAAGAAACAACATTTGTGTTGGACCAGATAACTTTCTTGAGTTCTAAAATTCAATGCGCGATTTTTGAATATTCTATTGCTAGCACTCTTCTTGAGGGTTTGCTTTCAGCTCAAAGACGCAATTTGTAGCAGACTTAATACACATCCATACCCATTAAAGTTGTTCAGACACTGTCTGTGTCTTGACAGCTGTTAATATAAATAGTTATATGCTTTCGGGACTAGATAAAGCAATGTGTATTACTTTCCAATTTACTTTGAATATACTGTGGTCAAGAAGCTACCAGCTGGTGTCTTGTTTCATCATCAAAACGCCACTTTTGATTATTTGTTCTCATAATGATTGCACATGAATAGCCCATCGAAATAACCGTTATCAAAATGATGTTCGCGTGTGCCAAGTTCCAACAACGGCTTTGAAATACTTATGAATTTGGAATAATTAAACAAGGAATAACTTCTGAGAGGAATGTTAAATTTTGGATTAGGGTATACAAATTATTGCTTATAATCTATAATGTACAATTTATTCTAAGGATATGCTATATATTTCAATACATATAAGCACATTTTAAAAAATTGTAATTTACATATAAATATTTATAAATGCAATGCTCTATTTTTCTGGTAAATAATAATTTATTTATTACTAATATTATTACGTTCAATAACATTAAGCATTTTTTCCTAATTTCCGTTGTGATGACAATCTAATTCATCTTTTTTCTTAAATATATAGACCACCAAATATACTTAAAATTCTTTTGAAACCTGTGAACTATGAAAATTTAGTTTTTCAAATATTTTATGTGTGTGTCTGTGTGTAAGCCTATCAAGAACATGATGATCATACTTATATACCTGGATCTACAAATCTCAAATCCGTGATACAACATGTTCACAAATACAGCGTTTAAGTTGTCAAATCTGGAATTATGTTTATTTTATCCTTAGTATAAACATTGAGACGTACATTAACTAATTTACACACTTCTAAACTGTGGCACTTTTTACAGACAACCAACCTGTATACAACTGAATTTCAAAAGATTGTAAATGTTTTAAAATCTTAGCAAAAATGGTATTCTGGATTACATGGAATTTTTGATAATTTAGGTTTGAGGATATTTATATCTGTTCTAAATACTGGTCTTGAAGTTTTATGCATTTTTTTTGTATTCTAATTAATACTTTATAATGATTAGAAAAATAATGATATTTAAATATTTAACTGAATCAATAACTTATTAAAAATCAATAGTATTACTTACAGCTATTTTATCTCAAACATGTATTTAAAACATATTAATATCCCATCGTTGATAAGATTAACATTAAACATGTTGAATGATTTCGTAAGCCATTAGTACGCTGTGTGTGAGCAATACGTGTAAACTAATCGATTCACCTCTATGAGAAAGATTTGTAATTAATATGTTATGTAATTATTTCTTAATAGAAGGGAACTTTAGTAATTACAGATGGTAATGCAAATTATACAGCTTCGATTCTGTAATTACTCGCAGAACTGGTCATTACCACTTTCAGTTATCTTGAGAAATATTTAAATGAGATTTTTATGAAGTTCTGAACTCTCTAGGAGAATTTCATTTAATCTTCATTAATGTGAGATTGAAGCAGGTCATTTACCTGTTTTCTCATTCTTCTCTTAATAAAATTATTTGCTTAGTCAAACTGTAATTTAAAATATTTTTATTGCTGGATGAAAAAATTTATTGAATATGAATTATTATATTTGATTTTTCAGTATTATAATAAATATAAATGTTTAAAAAATGTAATAAATAACGCACAGTCTAGGTTTCTATAAAAAGTGTAGTTATATAAGATTAAGATGCATATGTACTATTGCTACTTTAATAAATGAAAACAAATTGATCCTTTGTATTTGGTACACTGAGGGTTTGGTACAAGTTAGGGTTTGCAGCTCCGTGATCCCATAGTTTCTTAAAATCCAGAAATCTGGGGATTAAATAACTATTCCCGGGATTTAGCTTTTTTGAAAATTATGTTTCGAAATTTTTCTACATCAATATTTATACAGAGAGCTTCCACTTCCGAAACGGGACTTTGCACAACATTTTTTACTGTTCCCTAGTAATAAAAACTATTGTGACTGATTTGTCTGGTGTTTATAATAATTTTTGATTTTTATATTTTCTGAATCTTAATCACGAATCCTTTTTCTAAATTATCATTTTAAGTCAATAAAAAATGTGTTTTTTTAGATTGTTCACTCTCTTTTTTCATGTATATCAAGACGTAATTTGAGAGTAATATTATTTTGTTATTATAATTACATTCTCATGAGCTGTTTAAAATGTTATTGCTGTTTGGAGCATGGAAATGTCATTTCTTCAAATTTCTTTCTGAATATATATATTTAAAGTTTGTGAACTAACTCTTATATATAGGAGAGTTATTCAATGTTTTCTTCTTTTTAACCTACAGAGAGATAAATTTTGTAATAATATTTTGTTATCATTATAAATATGTTTTCAAATTAGATTGCATGTATTAATATTTAAATGTTAAAAATATTTCTAAAAGACATTTTTTGACGAGCTAAAACCACAATTTTATTGGACAGTGAAATATACAATACATTCATTATTATTTTTAATATTAAAGTTTGATTTTTCAGCTTTTCTATTAGTGATAATTTTAGTGTTATTATAATCAATTTCTAGTGTCATATATTAAAAAGATTTTTTGAAATATGAAATTATTTTTTCTATGGTAGTTGTAAAAGTATAGAAAATTGTTTTAGATTAAAATTTATGTAAATCCATTCTAACATTTGTACTTGCTGTGTACAGGTATATGTGAGTTTGTCAGAAAAAAAGTTAAGTTCAGACTTTATAATTTTAATTTAGAAAAATCTACTTCTATGAATGTCTTACCATGCAGTTATCAATTCTATAAATATATTAAACATAAAAAATACAATGATTCAATGAAAATAAAATTTGGCTGTTTATCTATTTTTAATCTTCAATAAGATTTTTAAAAATATTAAGCACATCAATTTTTAATTCAGATACGTTAATTGTTATTGAACTTAAATTGAACTATTTTTATTTGTTTTGATTTGTTTTAATAAATAATAATATTAAACTAATTTTTAACTATGCGTTCAGTTTTATTATGTAATTTCAACCATGCTAATGTGTAAGTATTTTTCGTAAATAGTTCAGTCCGAATCCCGGGATTTGGATAATCCCGAAATCCCAGGATTGGCAATATAGCACGGGAATGCAAACCCTACTGTTAATAGCTTACAACTTTGATATTAACTTATTATACTCATTTTAAAATAAATTAATTTACAAATAAATTTATACATAGTTATGCAATATTATGAAAAAGTAATTCAATTTCCGGAATTAAAAGTACATTTTATGAAATCATTTTGGGGAGGGAAAATTATAAATTTGCCAACATTTTCTCGTTTAAGGGAACATTTTACAATTGTTTATTCAATGCCATATATAATTATTACCTTATCCGAATTTTGTATTCGAAATACCAGAATAGAACGTAAGTCGACAGCAATTGTTTAAGAGTTTAGAAAAAAAAAAAACTTTGAAATAAATTCTTTGGCATCAATTACAAGAATCTCGGTGGCTGCAATCTCACTCCCACTACTTTTTGTTAAGAGTATTGTGTCATGTAATAATTTATTATTGTGTTTTCTCTCACGTTTTACATTATTCAATAAGTATAATTTTCCGCAGTAATAAAGTATTTTTGAAAATAAAACTACACAATACTTCTAAGGGAGTTAACACATTGGTCCAGACAGATTACGTATTGTAATTATGGATTGCACTACCGGTATACTGGAATACCGGTATTTTGATCCATTTGTATATCTTTCTAATACCAATATTCTCAAGTTTAAATACCGTTTTTTCGGTATTTACTAGATTTTTAAATAGTCTCCACTATATAATAAAGGATAGCCAACATAGCAAAATAGTATATGCTTTTAGTTTTATGTCTTCCTAACGAACGAAATTAATTCAACTGTGAATATAAAGTTGCGTCGTGCAATCAAGAGAAGTGAGGGATTAGTTACCTAAGATGATGATGGCACTAATATCGATAGTAAGCAGGATTTGTCTCTTGAACAAAAAGTACAGTTAGTGATAACTAAAAAAAATTCAACCAACCAAAATACAATACAGAGATCAGCTATATCCAAAACCATCCAAAAAGAAATCGATTTATATGAAGATGATAGATTTAGAGATAAATACTTGGAAACATCATATCGCGCATTTCTAACAGTACCCACCGATTAGTGTTGACGTAGAAAGAGCGTTTTCGACAGCGGGTAATTTTTGCACAAAATTACGCCCTAGGCTTTGACAATGCAATTGATGCATTAAGTTTTTTTTTTTAATTTCACATTTCAAAAATTTGTAATAGTGTCACAGATTGAATAGTATTATTTGCACTCTTTTGTGATTTAAATAAATAAAATGTTTTTTTACTATGGCATGCCTTTTTATGCACTGTTATAATTAATAAGTTAAAAATGATTTTTTTGTGATATGCACTCTCTCTAATAAAACTAGCAAATAAAACAAATAAAAACCTGTGTTTTATGTCAATATTCCAAATTTCTACCACCGGTATTACAACCAGTATCCCGGTATTAAAGTCTAAAAATACCGAATACTGGTATTGAACTTTTGGTCTGATATTGCTATCTCTACTTGAAATGTATTTTACCCACGATTTTTATTTTTTTCACTTCTAAGCAAACTGAATTGAACAGTAAACTACTAATATTAACGTATAATTACTCAAACTACACATAAGAATTATCCCATTTTATGAGGAAAAACTAATCTGGATATAAAGAGGTTATTTTAATATTACAAGCATATTTTTCGTCCTCTGATAATTCCTAAAAGTTGGGAGATACATTACTTGCGAATATCAAAAGTCATTGTCAAGAACAAGCTCGTATTTTGTATTAAATAAAATTTGAAATTTTTGCTACAGATATAATTTTAAAGATCTTGAAAAATCCAGTATTTTACTAAGAATTTTGTTTTGATTTCCTTGTTTTTGGGAAATGCTTTAAATTTGATAAATACGTAATTGAAACATCTAAATACATTCACTTTAATGGTTACAAGATTCCATCTTCACATTTGTTTTGTAATACAAAGAAATACTTAGTATAAGAAGTAAGTTATAGGAGTACACATTATTTATGTGTGGATTAGGAAGACAGATAAAACAGTTTATTAAAGTATAAGAATAAAATAGTATTACGAATGAAAATGTTATGCGAAAACAAAATTTTAAAGAATATATTTTTCTAAAAAATATTTGAGCAAAATTATAAAAATCTGATTTTCAGCAAAAAATAAATGTAACAAACTCCATAGAATAATGCAGAAAATTAAAATTTAAAATATGATACATTTTGCAGCATGCAATTGCTTGCTTAAAAGGGCAGAAATATGAAACATTATGAGGCAGTATTGTAAAAGAATAGCTTTAAATGTCTACTTTTTATACTACAGGCGTAATTTCCTCATGGTATTATTTCAATATTTTTCTGCATTTGTGATAAAATATGTCTTAATATGGAAGGCTGAAATTACTATTAAACACGGCATTTATTTTAATTATTTTATGATGCGATAGAACTTAAAAATCATCAGTGGAAAATGTATAACTTTAAGTAAGACTGTAGTTTTAATTTTGTTGTATATTTAAGAAAGATAAATATTAAAATTTATTTTAAAAAAATACACGCAGAGTAGAAGAAAATACTTTGAAAAAAATTTAATTTAAATTATCACACTCATTAAAAAATAATTAGACATTGTTCTAAACATTTCATAAAATTGTGTTCCTTTTTCTATGATAGTTCAGATTTGATTTCATTTTGATTAACTTCACATTTTAACGCAATTCGTAGGCAACAGGTGACTGACTTCGTAAATTTGAGTTCAATCAAGTGACGAGAGGTTCAAAACATCTATTTTATTTCAGCTTACATAGAAAACGGCACTTATAAAATTTTAGATGTTTCTAAGTAAATAAGTTGTTCTACAATTATGTGTTATGTATCTTCTTTAAATACAAATTCAATATATTAAAGCAAATGTAATAGAATTTATTTTAGAAAATAAAAAATAA
This sequence comes from Trichonephila clavipes, assembly GCA_019973935.1. Classification (NCBI taxonomy): domain Eukaryota; kingdom Metazoa; phylum Arthropoda; class Arachnida; order Araneae; family Nephilidae; genus Trichonephila; species Trichonephila clavipes. The sequence continues at coordinate 186,870 of BMAU01006707.1, forward strand.
TTAGCAATTGTGAATGGCTCATTTAAAATTTAAAAAGAATATCGCACTATATACGATTGAGGTCTCTATTTAAAAGGCCATATTAAGGTATCCGAGTACGTTTGGAACCATGATTTTGCAAAAGCGTGTAAATGGATAATAGTTATATTATTTAGTAGCACTTAGATTAGAAAATGTATATAAAATTGTTTTAAGAATAATATTACAATAAAAATTATTTAAGTACAATATTTTGACAAAAAATGAACATAGAATGATCAATGTTCAAAATATTCTCCTTTTGCGAAAAATGATTCTATTATAATAATATTTTGCCTATATATAGCTCAGACCTCTGTACAAAGGCCAAACTAGAATTTTTGAAATATATCTTAGAAGTGGGTTTATCCATGTTTTAAGACAACAGAACAAGTAGAAATTTGAAGGAAAAAAACGGCAATAGTTATTTCAATTGATTGTAACTTTGAAAATAATATGAGTTTTTCAAAAGAATAGTTCAGACTCTCTGGAATTGTCTTTATTTTATATAAGTGAAATATTATTATTTTAGAAGCATTTTTTTTTTATAAAAGGAGAACGTTTTGAAAAAAAGTTTATTCTATGTTAATTTTTTGCCGAAATATTGTATGTAAATATTTTTTTTTGTCAAAATGTCCTTAAAACAGTTTTATGCATGTAGTTTAATCTAAGTGACACTAAATATCATGAAAATATCCATTTATGCGTCTTTTTAAAATCACGGTTCCAAACGTATTCGGATATCTTAAAGAAGATTAAATTAAAAGGTTCAGTAATAGTTAAATAACCTATATATTCGTATAAATATCTAGTTTTTATAACGGGCGTAAATGGAAAGTGTTTAAGCATTTTTCAATTGTATACTTCAACTTTCATAATCAAAAGCTTTTAAATAATGTGTATCAGAATAATTGCAATATACCAATAATTTACCATGATGAATTTTTAAATAATCACTGAAAAATTATAATGATTTAAATACATAGATAATTGCACATAGATGATATAGAATAGTAGTAAGTTCATTGAATATTTTCCTTCAAAAAATATCAACAATTCATTTTAATGACTAATAAATCATTTGTAACTAATATTTTAGTTTAAGTTAAAACATTCGCTTCGAAAATTGATTAATTTACTTTAATTCTTTTTTAAAAATGCACCAGGTATTTACGAATTTCGACTTCTTCAACAACAGCTTATATCTCAACAGATAAATGAAAAAGAAAAGTTTAAAACAAAACAATAAACATAAGCACAATCTTTGGCTTAAAATTAAAATTCCATTTGCTTTATGACTTTTTCAATAACTTATACAAAATTTAAGAAGACAAGGCATTCTACATTCAGTTTTCCATTTCCAGTAATTCCTTTTTCTGAATTTATAATCTGCAACTAACAATTATTTTGACACATTGTGAAGCTGACAAAAAACCTTAAAAAACACATTAGAGGGGAAAAAATGAAATATGCAGAAACGTTACATTCAGTTTAATGTTTTCTCCCACTTTTTTTCCTAGTATTTTATTTCTGGCAAATGTTCCATTATTTCGTTTAAAATTGTTAAATACTTTAAAAAGGGGATTATTTTTTTAAATATATTTTTCTTGTATTCAAAAAAGTTGTAAGAATTTTCCTAATAAGTCCTGATGATTTATTTTCAAATAATTTTTTTTTGAAATTGTATGAGGATATGAGAAGAAATAAAAAAGTCACCTATCAAATGCAAGTTTGGTTGTTTAAAAAATACTAATCTTTCGAATTACTTTTTACGAAAAGTTATGGTTTCCTCAGAAGAACACAAGTCAAGTCAGATCGTAAAATATAAGTAAACAAATACAATTTAAAAGATAAAAAATGTTGTTTGATTATTTTAAAAAAAAATCTATATTACTGCCTTTTTTTCTCTCTATTTGTTATTAAATGATCCAACGTAGAGAATTATTTCATTTGAAACATTGACATATATTTAAAATGGTTAAATTTAATTGTACATTTATAGTTATTTTATGACATTTATATATAAAGCTTATGAGCATAAAATGTGTGTAATAATTTATGAAAAAAAGATAACACTATGAAAGTACAATGTAATACGCTACAGAAATTCTTAAATATAATGTTGGACAATTGCTAAGGACGGATCACAAATTGCTATGTAGCATAATATTAAATGAGACATGAGGCCTAGTAGGATAAAATATAGTTGCAACACTATTCAGACATTAGAATAAAGAATATTTATTGTTCTGGAAAGTACAAAAGCTGTGAAACATCTGAAAGGAAAAAATTATTCATTTGATCTGCGTACGGAGAAATGGAACAATTCATCTAAAAGTCAGCAGGCACCTAAAAGAAAGGTATCAGTACGGGATATGTTCACCGTGGAGTGTGATGCAACATTCCACACGTCGTACCATACTTTGCACAACATTTTCCAGCAGCTGTTGAGGCAATTTATTCCATTCCTCTGTGAGTGTACGGATGAGGGTGTTCTTGTTTGTCGGAGGATAGTTTCGACCAGCAACTTGCTTCTCCAAAGCATCCCATACATTTTAATAGGGTTTAGATCTGGAGAACGTGCTCGCCATACGAGACGTTAAATACCCTCGCTGTCTAGACAATCCTGAACAGCGAGTGTTCGATGACATGTTGCGTTGTCGTCCATAAAAACAAATTTATCACCGACAGCACCACGGAAAAGACGATTATGAGGAAGTAGAACTTTATCAATGTATCGTTGGCCCGTCATAGTCCCATTCGCAACCACATGTAGGCACGGGCGGCCATTGATAATGATGCCGGCCCACACCATGATACTGCATATCGGATATCGGTCCTTTTCCTGGATATTTTCTGGACGATAAGCAGTACCACTCTCGCTCCAGATCAGTTGGCGTCCACAATCCGATGACAGACTGAACCTACTCTCATCTGAGAATAGTACGCATGCCCAGTCCTGTATAGTCCAATTGTGATGCTCACTACACCATTGCAAACGGGAAGTACGGTGCTGTCTGGTCAATGGGACACACACAACAGGTCCGCGTGAGTATAGTCCTCCTCCCCTCAAACGTCTGGCAACAGTTTTTCGTGAGATCTGCTTTCTTGAGGCAGCAAGAAACTGATTTGCCACCTGCTAAGCTGTGGCGCGCCTGTTCCTTTTTGCTGATAGGACGATATATCTGTCTTTTGCAGGCGCTGTACTTCTAACACGACTTCCCCATGCCATCTACTACACATTCCAGTAGTTTTAAATGACTTCCACAGCCGTGAAATAACGCTGTGAGCGATGTCGAACTGCCTGGCAACATCTGTTATTTTTCGCCCTTCTTCGATCTTTCCAATAATTTGGCCACGCTTAAAATCATCTATGTGATGTCGGGAAGACATGCCTAAAATTTTAAGAAGGTCACTTCACGAAAATCCATGAAATAATCGATTTTTTAATTTTGATTGAAACATAAAATACCATTCTTTTTCTTTCTAATGCAGTTTAAATTTTTGCTCTAGCTTAATTAGAAGTATTTTTAATTTTTTTTTAAAAGTTGTTTACATCTGTCAAACCCCAAAACCGCTGATTGCCACGCCCTCTCAAATCAAAACAAAAGACTCATGCTACTTTTCAGCCTTATCAAATGGTTTAAATTGATTAAAAGAATTTATTTTGATCAGCAGCTTATCCAGGAAAGAAGTGAAGTGAATAGTTATAGATGTTTGTTTACTTAGAGCCTATTTTTTACCTCCTTTAATGCAACGGATTTCTGCGATCGTTTTCAATAGTGTTTTCCATCAAAAACATTAATAAAACATTTTCAAAACGTTTTCTTAACTCTGTTAAGTAATAAAATGTTTAAAAAACGAAAGAGTTTGAAATAAATGTACAACATTCCAAACTTTTATGGATTTAAATGTTGATAAGTCAGACAATTTCAACATAAATAAATCAGCTTTAAAATCTAAGTTAGGTAAGTTTAATAAAGAGTATGTTTCTTTTTTATATTCATTTGAATGTTTTTGTGAAATTCCCTGACATTATACTGTTCTTTTGTGCTTTGAAACAACATTAATTACATAAAATTAATGTAAAAACCAAGGTATTCACATAAATATTGGTCACCAAATCTAGGGTTTGGCTACAAAATTGTTAATATGTTGTAACTTTTTGTGGTCTTATTCAAACATTTCTTTTTACCAGGATTTCTAAAACAGTAGTTAATCAAAAAAGGTACAAAATTATATGAAGTGGACACAATAGAATTTCATATGCTATGAGGGCTATTTAAAAAGTAGCAGTTGCAAAAAATATTTTGCGGAGTTATGCATTTGTCACTTACACCATATTGGTTTTGTGATTCCATGCATACATTAAATAATTTGACAGAGAAAGTAACCAAAGTGTCTAGGGCTTTAGCTTCTGCCGAAACAATATTTAATAATGGATAACCAAATGTTCCAGTGGCTATCAATGGTACCTGGCTAAAAATAAGCTATATATTTCTAAATGGTGTTGTTCCGGCAGTTAGTTTGGACACTGGGAAAGTTGTTGATACTAAAATATTATCGCAGAAATGTTTGTGTAATTTTAACAGCGATGTACATAGCAATTAGTGTTCGGCAAGTTACATTGAAAATAGTAGGGGAATGGAAGTTGAAGAGGTGCACTTTTTTGTATCTCTCATCACTCGCAGACATTACACAATTTACGATAAACACAATATTTGGACTATATGGGAACTCTAAAGCATACAAATAAGTTTTAGAATCTAAAGATATGTCAATATAGAACAATTAGAAGGTGTTAATCATGTTGAGAAAATGATGGGGACATGACTTAGGGCCTTAAAATTAAAATTAAAAGACAGAAAGCTTAAAGACAAAAAATCTCTAGGATGCCGTAATGGCTTGACAGATGCTGAAATAAACAAATTGCAAAGTTGCTATGTTTTGGCTGTTCAAAACAACTCGAGAAAGTTTGTCAGGCATAAGGCAAGCTATATGGGCTATAATTTTTGATAAAATTTTCACAGGTTTGAATCTACGACACGGTTTATGCCCATGGGATGTGACTTGTGGTGTAGATTTAATATGTCTACATACTGAAAGGTTACACATACAAGCATAAACACGACTTACCTATTGTAATTAGGAATTACATAAACAAAGTATTTTGAGGTCACTAATCTTGAACATTTATCTGGATGCTTGCTTGATAAAACTCAAAATATTAGTGAAAGCAGAAATAGTTTTTGGTGTATAATTCCAAAAACTGTATTTGTGCAATTGGGAACTTCAAAAACTATAGTACATGAAGCTATATACTTATATAATCAAAGCCTCATTACCAAATTGAAAGTTTTAGATGTATTAAACATTCAACATCTGAATTTTACCAATGTCGAGCATTGCAAAAAGTAGATCATCCGTGTATTAGGAAAGCATAATAGTCAGTTTTACAATGCACCAAAGAAGCCAGAATTAAAAACAAACAATTAAAATGTAGGCAAGAAGATGATCTTGCAGATGACACTAGCAATCCAAGTTATAGTTCTGGTATGCATTAGTTACTAGTAAGTTTGTACTTTAAATCACTATTTCTCAAAAGTGTAAATTTCAACACAAAAGGAACATTTTTGAAAAAACTACTTTTTTTACAGCCTTGAAACTTTGCACATATGTTAACACTATACAAATAAATATTTTAATGAGAGATTTTGTCAAAAAAATTATTCAAAAATTATTTATGGATTAAAATTTACAAGAATTTTTATCGTTTTAAAATTTTTAACGTGTTACTCCACATATGAATTTTTTAAAAAAATAATCAAAATTTTGAAAAATGCTCCCATTAAAATAATAAAAACAATACAATGAATACACAAAACAAATTCATGACTGTACAACCAGCCAATTTTTAAAAAATGTTCCTTACGGAGATAGGGAAAATGCTGCGTGAAGTGACCCCCTAGTTCGTCTATTAAATCTTTCCTGTAAAAGTTTGACTTGAAACAACAACTGTCCACACGCGTCAAAACCTTTAAAGTTCTTATCACGTGATGAACAGAAGTGGAAAAAAAAAGTTGCATACTCATACTTCTTACTAATATCCCGCACTTATTCTAATTTTCCACATTTTGCTTCCTTTCATTATGTTTGCTATTGATGATAGTGTTATCCATCCTTAGCAATTGTCCAGCAGTGTATTATTAATATACTACATAGTGTTACTAAGCAAATATGGCTGTTAAGCAAAATTTTTACTCTGTATATATTCAGGAATAATCAGAAGCATTAACATTATGAAATATAATTTAATGTGTTAAGCATGTTGATACATAAATTTTTCTGATAAATATTTTTCTGACAAAAATTTTCGGACCCAAGAAGTAAATAATTTACATAGTATTGATTTTTTTAAAATTGATATATTCTTAATATTATATAATTATGTCTCTAAAAATTTATTTGCCTTACTTAAAACCATGCATGTGTCTAACTTTATACTTTAACATAAATAAAAATAATTCCTATACTCTAACTTGGGGAAATAAATATTTGAAATTTTATCCAAGCAATATGAATATCATGGAAGTTAAATTATACTGACAAAACGTTTTTACATAATATATAACTTAAGTTCGCACTTGAATCACTTAAACCTTAAAATTTACATAGCATTTTATTACTTAGTTATGAGATCATGTATTTAGTTCTTATTCATTTACTCCATAAAATATTTATTGCCAAGGTGAATCAAGTTTGGACAATATTTTTTAAAATGTAGTAGATTATTCTTACTCGATTTACCATAGATACCCTGATAAGTTATCTAAAATTCATATATTCGTTTCTTTTATAATTTGAACGACAAATAAACATAAACCATTGAATTTAATTTTATCGGTGAATAATTCTTAAGATTTTAAAAGTAAAAAGAATTTTAAATTTAATTAAAATTTGAATGTGATTGAAAGCTTTACTTGACAGTGATATTTTATTGAAATCTTAAGTATGAAAACTGTCAGAAGAACACATAAAATAACATTGCAAGAAATAGCTCACAAGAAGTGAAACTGCTACTTTAATTAGAGACTAGATTATGCACGGAAAATGTCTCGTAAAAGCTCCTTGAGTGCAACATACGTGTCTATAATATTCTTGGTTGACATGTACTTAATAAATTTTACAAAGGTGACTATTTGAAGAAAGTTAAATTAGATTATTAGTCTGAAACGGTCTATAATGATCTTCAGAGCAATGCAAAATCGCATGCTAATTAGTTAAATACAATGAAAAATAAAGAAATTTTACTAAGCAATACTCAGCCGTGTTTTCTCTATATTTTGGCCTTGTCGTCAATGGACAAAAACATTTGTCTGTACCCTAGAAAGAAGTGTTTATAGGTAATTGAATTAGGAATGGAGAATGATTAGCCTGAATTCAAACTTGAGCTCATTTATCTCAGAAAATTAAAATGATCCCACTAAATTGGAAACAAAATGCGTAGATTGTAGAAAAATAACATTCCTAAATGTCTAGCTACATTTCAGAAAAAAAAGGATGTTTTCAGAAATAACTCTTAAAATGATCCTCTTCTTAAACGGGTAATTAGTCCATTGTTTCGTATCTTGACTAATTTAAATAAAAATGTATCGTGGCAAATTTGTCATTAGCATTTAAACTAATTGTGGTGTATCATTTATAAATTGAAAATATGCATAGACTATTCTTCAGAAATAATAAATATCATCTTATTTTTTATTTGCTTTCTGCAAAGAATAATATTACAATATATACATTTTGAAAGCTTCAAAACTCTTTCAAGTTTCTTTTATACATTTTTATTATCAAAACCGGGTATAATTTTATTTTCATAGATGAGGTAAAAGGTATGACAACATATCATGTTCACTTTATATGTGTCATTTTTTCCTTATATTATATGAAAAATACGTTTATTTTATAAATGTTTCTCACTTTCATCAATTTAAAATTGTTGTTCATTTTCAATTAACTTATGTATCTTAGAAAGTGATTAGCGTTTTTGAAAGAGAGAAGGAAAATTAGCATTATTATTAACAAAATTACTACTTTGCTCATGTATTATTAGCTAATTCCATTGCATTTAGCTAGCTAGCTGTTATGCTATTACATTTAGCTAGCTAGCTATTACATTATTGCATGTATCAGTATGACAAAATAATAGTCATTGTATGTAATATTCTTAAAATCCAACACTTTTTTTTATAGAATTTAAACACTAGATGAAATGTTTTTACACAATTAACGTTAACTCTTTTTGAAGGGAATATGGTAAATAGATGTATATATAATAGTTATATATATATGTATATACAAATAGTTACTTTATATTGTTTAAGGGAAAAAGGTACCCTTTAAGCAACTTTCTTTATTTATGTATTTAAAAATTACATTTTAGCATTTTATACAATATTTCTATTCAAAAAAATTAAAGGGGATGGATTTTTTCACATAATGTTAAAAATTTAAATTCCTTGAAGAAAATTTGGAAAAATTTAAAATCCTACTCCTATCGTAAAAATTAATTTTTTGACCTGAATTTTTTTATAATATTTTTATGGATGTTGTAAATTACTTTAGGGATCGATTTTACAATAACTTTATTCGTTTTCGAGAAAAAAATAAAATGTTGATATACAGGCTAACAATCAACGAAAAGCCTTACATTTTATTTTTTTTAAATTATTCAATTTATAGCAAAACGGATCCCTAATTTTATTACATGCTTTATTTTTAACACACAAGACAAAAATGGAAGTGATTGGTAAATAATTGTTTAGGAGTAGCATTTTGAATGCACTAAGGTTTCGAAAAACACAAACTGAGAAAAACCACTTTAAGGTTTATAATTCTGAAGAAACAATTATTTTAAGCTTAATTAAACTTAAAATAATTTATTTAATTAAATTAAATTTATATTAGTTATACATTTTCCTTTAAATTAATGGCATTTTCCTTTTTTTTCAACCCACACATTTTTATAAATTATCAACTTTTAGAGAGTACTAATTGCACAAGAAAATTCAAGAAAAACGTTAAACATTTTTTTTCTGTCAAGACAGAAATTTGAGCTGTTTTTCTTCTTATAATATTCAAGTATTCTATTTGTATGAAAAATATATCAGGAATAAGAACTGAAATTACAAAATTATTAATATAAAATGCCTTAATTTAATAATTTTACATGCACACATTTCACAAAGAAAAAAAAAACATTGTATGTATTGACTTGGAAGTATTTTGCTTTATATATTACACATTCTTTTTAATGTTATTATTTGTCTTTATAAAATACATTTTTTATCAAAACGCTTTTTTCAGCTTTTTTTTTCTAAAAAGGGGCTTGGATAATTGCCTAATTTGTTTTCAAATGAAGTTTTATTCAACTTATAATTTTCCGACAAGCACAAGTGATATATCAATTGAAAGATAATTATACAATGAATAAGATTAAATGAAAATAAAAAAAAAACGATAGGTCTGTGATTTTGGGGTACCAAGTCACCCTAAAAGATGCATCCAATTCACCTGCGTTGTTCGATTTATAATATTATTGATTATATGTCGGTATCTTTCTTAAAGATTCCAGTAAAAGAAGGAAAAACAGAAAACTTCAGAATTTCATTACGATACTAGTAGAAACGATCTAAAATTATTTAATAGAATCTGTATGACTTATTTTAAAATACGTGGTATGAAAAATAATAGTATTTTTATAAATCTGAAAAACTCTTGCGTGTTCCGTATTATATAAAACCACATTATATATGAGAATACAAATTTTATTTGAAAGCGCAGTTAATTTTCTGTTAATATAAAAATAACATGTGTGTATAGATATGATCACCTTTATTAATATAATGATGAAACTACCCCTTTCATTTAAAACTGATTCTAATATCCTAATTTAATTTCTTCAGCAGTATATTTTATCTTTCTGTGGTAACAGCCAAATCTAGATATTTTCATTATAAATCCCAATATTTATTGTCTTCGTTTTAAAAAATTGCAATAATATCCATTCTTAATATATGAAATTCGAATCAGTTTTGGCTTTGCTTTTAAATCTGTATTATTTAGATCAATATTATCTAGATTTATTGATAAAACATGTTTTAGTTCTAATAGAAATTACCATTAAAATTCGTAGAAATAAAATGTTTTCCATTTTCATTTGCATTCAATGCATTGAATCTTACTGCCTTACAGTTCACATGCGCTGTTATGCAATCAAATTACTCTTCATTTGTGTTTTCAGTGGTCATTATTAGATTATTTCACTGTAAGTATGCGGCTTTCAGCCAGAAAATTCCAGAATAGTTCTGTGTAAGTCGAGTAGTCTTTCAGGGCATTATGATGCACAATAAGAGAGATGAATTTTCGCACCTTATTAAGATACTGGAAAGTAGCTTTTCTGGCGAGAGTGTCTACGGCTTTAGGGGAAAACTTAATTAGGGAGTTACGTATGTATAATTCCCTTGAACAAATTGCTTCACGCGCCATTAATTTTTTGGCGAGAGTGAATTGGACGCAACAGCTTATCAGTAGGAAATTTAGACCTGCACAACTATCTTCCTTCAACCAAAGTTTTATCAGAGTAATGATTGCACCAAATTTGGCTTTCAGGTTTTTATATAAGAACAACTATCATATAAAATGGTATATGAAATTTTAAATTCCTTAATTATTATTTATGCATACGAATAAATTTAATTATAGATCAATGATAACAAAAATATAATATTTCAGCAGAAGTCTAAATAACTAGGCAGGTTAACTTTATTTCAATTTTAAATTAAATTTTGAACAATAGTATGTGTAAACTAATGCATATAATGCTGATTCTTCATTGATAGTACGATAAAAAATGCTTACATATATCGACACTAATTGCAAACGAGACATTTTAAAATGTATCATTCATATATTATATAAATTTTTAGTTTTACTTACGCACCTTCATAATACCTTAATCATCTTGGTATTTATTACATATTAAAATAACTCTTACATTGATCACAATACAAATATATTTTCATTCAGAAAAAAACATACATTTGCAAGAGTTAATTGACGAGCAAGAAATATCTAAAGTAGCAGCTAGTAACAGTTCGACTGTCACGACTGAATTCGAAAAACAGTTCTAAATTTGATGGAGAGTATATCAATTTATTAACATTATGAAGTGTGTTGAAGTCTATCAAATTCATTTAATTGAGTTACATTTATGTATCTGCAGAAAAGCATGGGTTGAAAAAGCAAGGATTATTGGATTTGCAGGAAACAAACTCATAAATCAGCAAATGCACTCAAAATAAAAAGTCAAGAGATTTGAGGCCCAGATCTGAAGAAATGATTCGAAAGAAATTCAAGGTGACATACTAACCGAAACACGTTGGTACTCAAATATTCAAATACGTGAAGTTTCTGGTATGTCACATAAGGATGATGATGATTGTGTTAAATTAAAGCTTCTAGTATGTTACATATCCATAATCCAATGGAGAATGAGAACTAATAAACGCTTGAAATTATGGAGTTACTAGATAAGTGATAAGATGTATCCAGCTTACTTTTTTGCCAGTTCTCTGCATATACATATATATAATACGAAGGTTACAATTATAGGTATGCATTTATTTTTGTTAAAATATATAAGAAGTACAATTTTTTCAGACGTTTAATTTGTAACGTGTTCTCCTTTTTCGCCTTTCTACTAAATGTTCTACAGAGAAAAATCATTGTCAGAAATTGTAAGATTGATTTTTGATGTATTTTTTTCTTTTGTTTTGTGAAAGAAGTAAGTGACTCTTTCCATTTTAAATAAAGCGAAAAAATAGCCTGTAGATGGTATTAATAGTACATATATAGAAGATAGTGATATAATTTAAGTGAATTAGCTAGGAAAAATAGTTTTCAGAATATTTAACTGCTTTTTGGTTGGTTGGATAAAAATGTGTTGTCTTAGTATCCTTATCGGAAGAGGTCTAGAATACTCGGATTCAGTGCATCGGTCTGACTTGTACCGAATAAGTAATATGTATTATTACTAAAAAAAAAGCTAATATTAACTCACTTCCATTTGCTTATTACTTCCATATTAGGGTTAGGGTAAATAAAAATGTTGATTTTACGATATGCCCCTTATATTTGTTATTTATATCATTATGCCCTTACTTCGGTTTGCCACAAGTAGAATAATTCGTTATATTGATACGGATGTCACTCAGAATAAAAAAAGAGAAGTAAAGCTGCCATAACCCCTGGAACTGGAGTAAACCTGCTAAAATCAGTTCTCATTGTGTGATGATTCTTTTATGCACTAATACGCATCTGAAAATTAGAGTCCACAGCTTTTCTTTGATCTTGCTACTTTTCTCCATTAATAGAATACGCACTAAAGATTCATTATTTGTGAAATCTTACATGGATTTCTTGTGAATGTAAGCAATGGATTATAATTATTTTATATATATTCTTAAGCTATTTTATTAATATATTTTTTACTTACAGAGGTTTTATTCAATTTGTTTTTCTTTTTGTATAACATTGTTCATTTTTAACATTTTCAGATATTTTATACAAATACCACCATTGATATAGATATTCACCAGTTAGTTGTGTCAAGGGATTTTTCTACTTCATATTGATCCTTCATTCAGTGAAACTCGCTTTTTTGAAAGAGTTCGGGATATATATATTTTTTTATTTTCTTACCTTTTTTCTTAAATACATCCTATACGTTACATTTTCCATACATAAATTTAAGAAATTGTGCTATCCGAAGTCCTCATTTTTGTTCTTTGCATTCTGTACGAATACACGTGTAAATTTTAATTTTTCTTGCTGATCAATTTTTTTAATTGTTAATATACGATTTTCCAATTAATCATACATGTGATAAAACATAAGTGTGATACATTTTTTGAATATTTTTCTATGGACTTTTTCATGTGTAATGATCTATGTTCCTCTTTTCAAAATTGTATCTCCTAATTTTAAGGATATTTTCCCTGTATGTATATGTATATATATATATATATATATATATATATATATATATATATATATATGTATGCACTTAATACACATAATTTTAAATTTTATCAATTAGTTAGGATATATCGAAGAACAATGAAAATATTTTTAATCGATTGTTCATTGATATATGTAAATTTTAAAATATGTACACATTTCATTAAACTCGATTTTCTCTTTAGGGTGTTAGTAGTATATATTACTTTATATATAAATACTAATGTACATAATACATCAACTTCCATTTTCCTTTTATCGCTTGGGAGAAAATGACAATGCCATGTTTGTCTGTAATTCAATGTTCAGCCCCATCAACTTTCAGAAGTTTGGAAATGTTCCTTAGATAACTATTGGATATTCAGTGCATCTCTCATCCATCCAATTTTCTGCAAGGAAGAAGATAAGGTATTCATACTATTCTGTGCCCTTTGGTTTCCTCTAGGGACAAATACTAGATATGAAATGGAATAGTACAGAGACAATATTGGGCAAGATAAGTCTTTATTCTGTTGGTGAATGAAATGATTAAACGCAAATTTACGTTCCATACTTAATATTTACGTACATATGCAAACTATTAATACTTCACTTCTAATTTAACAGGAGTGTATATTTTGGATTATACAGACACTTCCATATATTTCAGAATTTAGTTTATATTTAACCATAAGTAAATGAGCCACAATGTTGGCTTGATAGTGCTAAAGAAAGAAGAATATATAAATATATACATAATTTCTGAATATTTCGCAGAAATATTGTTATCGGATTGTAAGATTAATACTTGTATAAAAAAATCACATTAATCAATCTAAATTACGTTAGGTATCGCAAGCAAACTTCAGGATAACACATCTTTATGATGTATTTTAGACAATATCACTTATTTTGTATATAATGCTCAATAATGTACACATTTTGCAAATATATTTGCTGTGCATCATTCTTCATGCTACCATCCAATTACGTGAATTCAGTACCTATTCAGTTTGAAATTCATTTCAGTCAAAAGGATGTCCCCTATTGCCTTGAAATTCATAGCTATATATGTTCAATCTATAACATAGCACATGACAATTAGAAATAGGTGCGTTATTTTATTCAAACTCATTTTGTTGTATGAGTTATAAAATGTTATTGAATATATATATATATATATATATATATATATATATATATATATATATATATATATATATATATATATATATATATATATATATATGACGGATATAATTGAAAGTGAAGGTAAAATATTTCATTTAATGTATTTTACAGATACGTTGTATTTTCAATCGTCATTTATTTACGAAAAATGAATTTCTTTTTCGAGTACAAAAAATTAATACGTTCTGCCTTTGTATTGGACTAAGCATTAATTCATAGCTTTTGTTTAGATAATCGAACGCTTTATGTATGAGATAAGAAAATATGAAGATAAATTAAAAACAAGAGAACATGTCCATGTTTGTAATATTTTTACATGGATAAAATATTATGTTACGCCTGAAGAAAACATTTCATTCTTTACTTTTTGTCTTTGTAAAAGTAAATTTTCTACTATTGCAGAATATTAGACTCAAGTATACGAATATAATTTTTAAGGATAAAGCACAATGAGATTATCCAGATTATACATGTAATTCTTCCTACTTACTGGTAAATGAATTTTGTGTTCCTATTTTGAAAGTAAAGTGTTACATACCACATCTTTCTTTCATGTTAACCAAAACAAAATTAATAAATATGTTAAGGATATACACAATTATTGCATGTGAAAAATTGCAACTTAATTAAAACAATAGCCTGACAACCTTTGCTGTTATAACAGACCTTCTTTGGTGTAGTTTTACATTCTTAAATTTTTTGTAATGGGTAATTTAACAATTTCCTGAAAAAAACCTCTTAATGGCATATTATTTTAAAATTAAATGCAGCATTCTGTATTTTTTTTAAAAAATCCATGCCGTTAGGGATTTAGAAGGGATTATCCTAACATGGATAATTCTAAAGAGGTTTACAAGATTGTGGCATCAAATTGTATATGTATTAATCCGTGCTCTCCTGAAATGCCTTTTCAAATAAAATTCTACAATTGTGTGCACCAAGCTATTTTCAAGGTATATCAAATTAAATATGTGTACTATATTTATTAGTCATAAATATCTTCAAAAATATTTGAAATTGTATTTATAATTCAATTGTAAAATTCAGCATTCAAATATTTTACATTCAATTTTAAGGGAACATAAGTAATTGAATACTAAAAGAGAAAAACATAGAGATATAAGGATTCAAAGTATAATATATTTTTATCAGCATATTATTATTTCATAATCTCTTTTCTTGGAAATATCATAAACTACTTTAAAACTTTTTTAAGTATTTTCATATTTTCCTCTTTTTTTAGCCTTGATGTTTTAGAGAATAAAATTATTTTCCCGCTTTTATTAGAAAAAAGATAAAGGTTTCTTATTTAACTTTTTTATAATAATTACTTTTCCACTTTATAAAGTAAAAACTATTCTGAATATATCTAAAAATATATAGATATGAGATAAAATAAAACATATAACTAAAATGCAAATTCATTAGGCCTTAACACTGTAAAAGGCAGGTATAATATATTTTAAAATACGATATCCTCTAGTATATTTTAAAGTATTAGACCGAAAGTCATCTTACACAGAAAAATCTATAAACTAAAATAAAACTAAATAACTAAAATAATTTGAATTAAAAGCTAACACAGGGTACAGGAATAGTTTTTATATTTAATCTGAATTTCTTTAAAAAATGTATAATTTGATTGTATTTTTTACAGTAAAACTACATTAACATGCAGTTATTAGTAATGAAATGCAATTTAAGCTCTTTTAAGTTGTACATGTGTGTGTGGGTGTGTGGATAGCAAAATAAAAAAAAAAAAAATGTTAGTTTCTAACAAGATGTGATTGATTATAGAATCCGGTTGTAATGAACAAATAAAAAAATACAATAATAAACTTTTTTATGGGATCATCATGAATTGTCAGAAATTTGCTTAACTAAGTGATTTGTATATGCCATAATAATCTTAAACTAGGAGTTAGTTTGTACAAAAAAGACCATGGTAATCACAAAGTGAGCACGCACTATGCGTGTTCACTTCGTCCACATATGTGTCCTCAGATAATTTCGGCTTCAAAAAGTCGTGTTGTTAACTGCAATGCATTTTCAGAATTCTTATTTATTATGCCACGTGATTTATAATTAGTAAACCACGAAACCAGCTTTAGTTGTAAATTATGAAAATAGTGACAACAGAGTTTCTGATATCACGGGTAAAATGAGAGTGATCCCATAATCTTATATCAAGTTTTCTTCGGGACTTATGAAAAAATCAAATGACAGGAAGTCATTACATATTCTTCGAAAAACGCTTAATATTTTCAGAAGCTTCAAAATGTTTTCTATGTGCTAACAACACAAGAAAATAATCTGTTGTTTGTAAAAAAATGCAACATCATGAAGTATCATCAGAATTAAATGACATTTAATGCACAAGCGACTTGTATAGATCCAAATAAATGACGTAAGTTTCAAAGCAAAAAAACAATATTAAGTGTTCGAAATCAGTAATTGGTGTAGCCTCCATGCGCTAAAATAAGTCTTGCTATATGACGGGGCATGGAGTCCATTGGGTTTGGAATGTCTGTGGAAAAAAATTCGATGTTGTTTGTATGCGCAGCAAAAGTTCGTCTTTTGAAGCTGCAGAACGTGGATCACGAGCGAGACACCGACAAACCAAATCCTACACATGCTCAATAGGTGACATATCCGGTGAATAATTATTCCAGAGAAGTAGTTGCTGAACAGAAGTCCTGAACAGTCTTTGCAGCATGCATACATGCATTGTCCTGCTGAAAGATAGCTCCAGAGATGCCTTAAAGGAAGGGAACGACTTTGGGCTGTAGCACGTCACATACCTATTTTTATTGAGATTACTCTCAATTCGTAACAAATTGGATCATCCATATGATACGAAATCACATTCCAAATCATAACTCCGATTGTTTGGCCACTATGTCGTTCGATAACACATTTTTTAAAGCAGCGTCTATCAAAAAAATGGCCATCATGATCCCACAAATTGAAGCGCGTTTCATCTAAAAGGACAACTTAGTACCAATCAGCTTGCCAGGCTCTGTGTTAATCAGCCCATTGCAGACGAGACCGTCGATGGTTTGCAGTGAGGAGGATCCCGTAAAAAGGCACCTTGCATGCAATACACGGTGCAGAAGCTGTCAATGAATTTACGAAGCCTGCATTAGTACACCTGTAGCAATAGACCAATATGCTGCCAACTCTCTGGAAGATGATGTACTGTTATTCACCGCCATGTGGAGCAGGTGTCACCTTCCGTCGTCCGCTGACAGTTTTTCGATTTGTTGAGTGTTCGTCGGTCCACTGCTTCCAAACTCGCATCACAGTAGAATTGTTCTGCTGCACGCGAACTTCTATTGCGTGATTGGAAAATAATCCTTCTCGGAGGCCGATAACCATACCCCGTTTAAACTCCGTAAGTTCTTGGAATTTCTCCTCATTTTGAAGTGGAGGCATACTTTGATCTCACTAAACTTCCGCCACTAACAAATAATAATTAAATATTTTCAACATCCAGCATTCCTCTATAAATACGTTTTCAGCATTAGTTCTGAAGGCGCTGCTCCCGCCACGCATGCGCGGTGGCTCTGAAACTTAACTATGTTACGTATCATCCTGTAACTGATATTTTCTGCAAAGTACATTTAGTTCTAATGATTCCTTCATAATGTTGCATTTTTACAAGTAGCAGTGTATGTAATCTAAAAGTTTCGTCAGATACTACCGAACGACTACTAATATTCACCTCTTATAATTTATTATTACAAGAAGACTAAAATTATTTACTATATTGTAAAACTTTCTACAGAAATGTATAACTTCAGTTTGTCCAAAGAAAAATGCAAGCTGCCTGGAACCATTTTTTTTCTTATCTTTGGTTACTTATGACTGTTTAAGTAATATATTTTGATATGTTGCTGTGTTTAGTGAAAAATTACACTTTATCTTGATTTTCTTAAGGAAATTAATTCCTAATGGTCACATTTATCATAGAATCAAACATATTTTACAAGTAGAAACTTTGGTGAAGGAAGTTACATGATCCGAAAAATATTTAATGACTCTTAACATTTGTTTACTACCGTTATAGCATTCTCCCAGTAGCATTTGTTTGATTACAAATTATGTTGAAGTACAAGCTTTATATTTTAAATAAGAATATTTTTTTGAAATCGTTTCCACATATCTTCATGGCAATGTTTATTTTCAATTCAAAATGTATCATAAGCGATTAGCTGTTTAGGATGTCGATTTGCTGCACTTTCTAGCTTTTTCCACGGATATAGACTTTGTGGAAAATGTTTGAGGAAAACTGGAAAATTGTTTGTTTATTATATGCAAACGAAATGAATTACTTCTCTATAGCTGTTGAGAGAGACTGTTGTATATACATGGAACAATTTGTATGAATTTACACTAAGATTATGACATAGAGTATTAAGGAGAGTAGAATTTTTCCGTTGTCCATATGCCCATAAATTTCCAATAAATTATTAACTTCAGTGAAAATATTTTTCTGTGCATGATTTAACGATGTATATATATATATATATATATATATATATATATATATATATATATATATATATATATATATATATATATATATATACATAGTATAATAAAATAAAAGTGAAGAAGTTATATATACGAGGTATATGCAGAAACTAAGTTCCGTTTGGTAATAAAAATAAATTGTATACAGATATAGAAAAAACATTTATTGGACAAAAATGTAAAACTCTTAAACTACCTTTCCACATAACTGCCAAAATTTTGTAGGCATGTGTCATATCGTGGCACAAGTTTTTCTATGCCTTTTTCATAGAAGGTTGCAGCCTGTGCCTTCAGCCAGTTGGAAACATTTTCTTTCAGCTCTTTGTCATTGTTGAAGTGTTTACCGGCAAGGAAAGACTTGAGATGTAAGAAAAGATGAAAATCGCTAGGAGTGAGGTCAGGGCTGTACGAAGGATGACCAAACACGTCCCAGCCAAATCCTCGTAGGAGGGTTTGTCCGTAAATTCAGAAATTTACCGATAAATTTCAATTGGTTTCATTTTCTTAGCATTCAGAAAACGAATTACACTGGTTTCACTTTCTTAGCATTCAGAAAACGAATTACACATCTGATTTCGCACGCAGCGGGATTTTCAATCAACACTGACATTGTAAACAAGCACAACAAAGCGGACGTGGCTGACAGTGATCTAAAAATGACGCATGCTTCTTCTCCTTGATACTGAGTGTCTGTCGGGCATGCGCGGAACTGCGATCGCTGCGCTGGAGTGGATATAAATAGAAACGGAACTTAGTTTCTGGATATGCCTCGTATATATATGCTTGTATAATGAATATTGCTTAATTTTTACAAATTTGGCCTTATTTATAACTTTATAATTGATCAAAATCGGCAAAATTACTTAGAGCCTGTAAAAATGCTATACGACCAACTTTAAAGAGAAATTTAGGTGGGATTTTAAATATGTAGGACATATTGCAGTAATGTTTATTGAGTACAATTAGTATTTTAAGAGCGTAGTGCAGTGTTTCTCAAAATGTGGGGTGCGCCCCCTAGGGGGCTTAAAAACCCTACAAGGGGGGCGCGAGTATATCGAAAAGTCGAAAACAAACATTATTAAAAATATTAATTTACTGAAAGGAAGTGTACAAAATAATACATTCTGACCATAATAAAAAATAAAACATACATTTACAATATTATAATACACTTATAAATGTATCAGGACTGCACCATGTATTTCATACTTAATTTAACAGTACTAAGTCAGGAACAATTTTAATAATTACCAGTGACTATAAGCATGCCATCAAATTATATACAAACTAATTAATTGTCTTGATATTTTATACGATTTATAATTAAAGTTGTATTGTAGATTTACATCAGAGTATATTATTATTGAATTAAAAATATTTTTATTGTATGTAAGAGGAAGGAGCGATGAAACTTATGATTAAAAATTGGGTCGCGAGTATAGAAAGTTCGAGAAGCACTGGCGTAGGCAATTATGTTTCTAAAAATACAGTTGAAGTAAACAAAATGCTGAAAAGATGTCCAAAAATCAAATTTAAATGTTTTTAAGCATTGAAATATACCTCGATGGTTTTTTTTTACCATTTTACTACAATTTATTTTGAATTGTGTTGTTTGTATGTGTGTGTGTGTGTGTGATTTATTTTTATTCATTATTTTATAATTTAAATAACTTAAATGTTTCAATGTAATTTTTTTTCATTTTTCTTAATATAATATGATCTAAAATAATCGATTTACGTAATTATTTCAGTACAGTTTCTCGAAATGAATATAACAAAAATAATAAAGAGGCCGTTTCAATTTTATCAAAATGAATAATTCTCCCCTTTAAGATCATAATTTGAATCTAATGCAATTTGGTTCAGATGTTAGCTCTGCCGTTACTTCCAAAAAAGATAAGCGATTAAAGAACTAATCAATCAAAATTAAAGTCCCATATTCTCTTTGGCACTAAGTTACATTTGATTGAATAAATTAACATGCAGAACCCTTGAAAGTTTCTAAAGTAAAAGTCATCTTGCTGCTGTGCTCTTTGTGGAACTCTTAGTTTTGGAATGTTTAATGTTGCTTAGGAGATACTACACATAATAACGATTTTTATAGCGTAATTTGATAAAGCATTTCGGGATTTTTTGAAGTACTTTGTATTTGTAGAATAAGAGATGAGGATAGTTACAATATACAAATATTCTATAACATAAGATAATCAATTTCAATATGTTATAATATAACTATTCAAATTATAGTAAAACCATCAACTGCCTTTAAATTTATATATATATATATATATATATATATATATATATATATATATACGGATACGTAATTGTTTTACATTTTTATATAAATATGTTGCTTGTTTATCGTTACAGAAAATATATTATGATACTCTTTAAAATTATTTTTCTTTACTTTTTCCTGCATCATTATGTTGAAATTTCCTATTGAACGCGAAGCAAGATTAACACTATTTTATTGCCTATTTCAGCGACAGCTATAAAAAACATGATAGTTCGTCATTTTAGTCAATTGACTATGTTATATGTTTACTAATATTTTGGTTGGTTTTATAGGTTATCAAACTCATTGTTTATGAATTATTTTTCTGCAGAATTTACATTATGTCTATATTTATTTTATTATACTAATATATATATATATATATATGTGTGTGTGTGTTCAACTGACTGATTGATTTACTTGAATAATTTATATATAAAATATGTCAAGGAAAAAGCTAAACACTTTATTCGAAATACAGAACAAATATGTTTTTCTTAGTAATATCATTAGAAATAAGATAATAAAGTTAAAAGAATAAATAAGAGTGATTTTCCGAAATAGTCTTACAAATATATGAAAGGAGCTATTATTTCATTTACGAAGAAAACATTTCACAGTTGTACATACATTTTTCGTTTGGAGTAAATTGCAGACTATTTAAATTAGCACGTTATTATTAGTTCTAAAATCTTAAACGGTTTAATAATTCTTATATAAATAACACTTGTTTTACACTATATAAGTTTTTAGATAATCTTTGTACAAAGAAAAGGACAATTGCGCAAATTATGCAAAAAAAAAAATGTTTCATTATATTACACGCATTAGTTTCACTCAATTTAGCATTATTCCTTTTCACTTTTAGTATGCTGCACTTCTTTTGAGAATCTGTGATGAGTTTTCTGAAGATTTTAGAGTAAGCAGAAAAAAAATCATGAAAAATGTTCGATTAAAAACCCTGCAATATTCAAAAAAATTAAGTTGAAAGCAAATTAATTGGGAGTATTTAGGAAATATTGCACACAGGAACTATTAATGCAGTATTCATTCATTTTACATTATAGAAAATAAGAAATGTTTCACTTTCAAATTTTAAGTTAAAAAAATATAACATATAAAGGGGAGAAACATAAATAATAAGGCATGGATACTTATTCAAATGCTAAGCCGAATAGTTGAATCTAAAAATTTTGTGATATTTTATGTGTCTCGTTTTTTATGGAAATGTTTACTCTTAATTTCCAAATATAAATTGGGAAAAACCCATCTCTTAAGTTTGATTTGAAAAATGTAAATCGAGTGCAAAAATCATATTTAGCAATCGGTATACTGTTACAAATTGTTTCTGATTAACGAATGTAACTGAAGAAAACAGTAGAAGCAAATGAAAGCCAGTTCGATTTATTTTGGATACCATGACATATTTCTCAAAATTATTATCATGACTAGATATATCAATTTCCTATTAGAAATGTTTTAAGATTCAAACATTTATAAACATATGTAAGTAAGCAATTTAATATTAAATAAAAAAGATTCAATATAAGTAAAGTCTATTTTTTTCTTAAAAATTTGGAATATTATTAAGACATAAATATACTTGAAAGTATGTGATATTTTTAGTGAAACATTGGATTTGTTTTTGCAAATACGAATCTAAGATTATTTCTTCAACTATATCCTTCTATTCGAATGTTCAATAGAAAAGAAAATAATAAATCTGGAAAATTTCGATGTGATTCAAATCCAAATTTATTTTTCTTATCATCTCTTAGGGACTTTCTTTTTCCTGATACTTCAAAACACTTACAAGGAATACCAAATGCGTGAGAGCACGTTCTTTTGTATAAGTGAATTGTTCTTATGCATCAGCCAAAAGGATGAAAGTATTTTCTTAGGCTTACAACGTTCTCACAATAAAATATAAAATGTAACAATTGGAAAGGATTGCTTAGATAGAAATCTTTACAAAAAATAAAATCTTCCACGTGCAGCTCCTTCAATATTTTCGGAGAAATCGTACAAAATACATTGATTTAAAATTATAGTTAACTCCCAACGAATAGCAAAAGATAACGTACAAGTAATCACTTAACATGCATCTACCATGTATTTCCAGTATATTTTCTAAATTAATATTCATGACTAATCATATTTTTTGAGGATCCATGTATCAATTTTGCTTCCGAGTTAAACTCTTTCAAACAGTAATATGCATTTAAAAAAACAACACTGCATAATTTTTATTACCATATGAAGGAAAAAATGGTTGGACACAAAATCATATATTGAAACAATGCAGTATTCTTCATACAATAAAGATGAGATCAACTACGCAAGCGTGCGTTTATTAAAACGGAAAAAAGAATTACACAAGGTATGTTTCTCTGTTTGCGTTACTAAAATAATCCGAATTAAATAAGCAATGTAAAAGAAAAAATGAATATACTTGCAAATAAAATAATATATTGCCCTGCATTATGATATGCACACCAGCGTTGTATGATGTGTGGGAATCAACTGCGAAGTCATTGGCATTCAAGATGACGCACAGTTCGGAAATGTCATTTAGAAAAAGGTGAAATCATCCGGTATCACAGACAGAAGGGTATGCAACATTGTCAGCCAGTTGAGGAAACCATTGTTTGACAGTGACCAGTTTGCTTTACAAATAAAAGTACATATTTCATTGTTGGAATTCGGCTCTACTCTGAAAACCCAGGAATTTTATTGTCTGAGACGGAATGATGCTGTTGAAAATTATGTAGAAAAGCTGCATGTTATAGAGGGCCATATTTGTGAGGAGTTTCCGCAGGAATCTAGTGCTGTTTATTTTAGTGAATATCTTCCCTAATGGCTTGCTTATTATTGCCGCGCAGCCTTCAAGAAACTTTTGATAACAAATTCCAACATAGTGACCCATTCTTCTAAAATTGGTCACAGTGTAAAGAAATACAAATAACTGAAGTAGAGAACTAAGGTTCGCCTTCTGAAGTGATAGCATAATCTTGATATGGTGTTTGCCTGCAGTACGGATCCCAACAGAATAGTTTCTGTCAAAAGTGATATTTAGTTATGGTGGTGTGGATATATCCTTTCGTTCAGACTAAGCACTTGGTAGCATCACCAAATAAGCTTAACCCCAACATTTACTGTCATATGCTGGATATATTTGTACTTTCTATGTTATGGTTAAAAAAGTTATAGTATATATAGTAACCAGTGTTGTTTCCCGGACAACGAGTTCTCGTACTGCGAGGGCTATCATGGGTAGGCATGGAGACAATGAGGTTCAATTATTGCACTTATCTATCTAGTCTTTGGATATCTCCCTCCATCGATAACTAATAGAAAAAAAGTTAAAATGTGTACTGAAAAAGTGCTTCACCCCTCCATCGAGAGAAAAGATAGATTTCTTCTCCTTCCTATTAGAAAAGATCCTTTCACATATTAGAGAAATTTAATACATGGAACAGATACCTCCAATACGTTTTCCAACTGCTGCCTTAAAAGGTTTGGTGAAAATTATTTCTCGGATTGTCACATTTGAGACTGAGTCTCATGTAGGGTCCACCAAGTATTGGTGAGTAGAATAAACATTTTTTTTATTTTTATTCAGGTTTCTAGATAGTTCATATGCATATATATATATATATATATATATATATATATATATATATATATATATATATATATATATATATATAAGGCAAAAAATTGTTTATTGTTTTCAGATTTAGTGCGGGCTATACATTTTTGAATACAATTTTTAGGTATGTTACCTCTTTCTTATAGTGGATTTAGATATTCTATGCATTATTTTAAAAGTATTTTGCTTAGTAATATTAGGAGAAATTGAAAAGATTGGTTAGCCTAAAAACATTTTCAACCGCATCTTTATATAAATTGTTTTATATATAAAAGATGTCCAAAGTCAGCTATGCTTATAATACTGCGTAGCATCCATATATATATATATATATATATATACGCATGGTGGGTTTAAATTGTGCTTACAAATCAAACAGAATGAAGTTAGCCATCCAGAAAAGCAATACATGCCTTGGAGCATAAGATCGCTTTTTCACTTAGGAGGACAGAAGTAAATGGAATTATAATTAAAACCATAACTTTTAAACAATATTGGGAAAAGTGAACGAAAGATAACAAAAAGTGAACTATTTATTTATTTTTCAGAGAACAAGTTATTGATTAACCCTCTAACTGGATACCTTCCTCCTGAAAAGTTATTCCGAAAACGTTTTACTCTTATATTGCTATTCCCTTCAAAAATGCAACATACTTCAATTCTTTCCCCCTTTTAAAACTTGGGATGTCGAAAGGGGACAACTTTATGATTTAGTTCGGCGTCTTTAATCAGTAAGAACCAGGATAGCAATCGTTTACAGCTAGCTGTTAAGTTGCCTTGGGCAATCTTGTATGAAAATCGTAGTTCCACTCTGTCGTTTTCCCCATAGATTCAGTCACAGAAAAATTAAATTAAAATGCAGGGTAAAAAAACATGAAATAAATGGCGTGTTAAAAGTTGAAAAATAGTTATATTTTCTTCAAACAAAACTTATTTTTCTGTCATTTTTTAAAAATTAAAAAAAAATATTTTGGTATTGCGATTTGAACTAGAAAAAAGCAACATGTATTCATTTTTGAATATGAGAGTAAGAAAACGCGCTCACTTTCCTGTTTTTAAAAAAGTTATGAGGTAAAAAGAGTAAAGGCCCTATCTTTTTTTAAACAATAAGACAATTAATAATGCATATATTTATGAAATAAAACAGATCTTTCTTTATTCAATTATATTTTTAATTTAGAATAACATAAAAAATGATTTCAATACTTTTAATTTATTTACATTTAAATCATATAAATGATATTTTTATATTAACTGAATATTTTTCAGAAAAAATCTAAATTTTCATTCCTAGTGCTCTCCTTTTCAAACTCCTTGTATTAAATAAAAATATATTTTCTACATCGGCATTTGTGATGGACATAACACACATTCAGTCAATAGTTTTTAATTTTAATGGGGGATATACTTCTTCAAATGCGCATGACAGTACTTCTAACCATTTTCTACTCAAGTTAAATTTCTTATCTTTCTGTTTCTTTTATTACAGGGAAAAATGAAACACATCGATAACTACATTTTCACACAATTCAGTCATTACAAATTCTATTGTGAGAAAAGTTCTCCCTAATTAATTTTGTCTTTCAAAACAGTACACAAAACAATTTTGTTCAGTGAAGTTAACCGACATTTCCACAATGTATTCATACCAAATTTTAAAAACAAATTTGACACTTGGAAATGTATCCTGTATTAAATTTTTCAGTATACACAAATATTTCCTGCTGTAGGGAAGATATAGTATGAGATATGTTGTGCGGTTGTGAAAGAATGTTTTCGTACGTGTAGACTATTTTTGAAAATTTAAATATCACTGAAGCTGATCATATAACTGCAAATGAGCCTTATTTTAATGTGTGCTGGTATCAAATTAAAACACTTTACAATATTAAACAGCCTATGGGTTTATACTCAATATCAAACTATTCGCAAAATAATGGCTTACAACTTCTATTCAAATTGTAAAGAAACTGAAATATAAATATATCTTACTGCAGTCAAAAATATTCATAATATGTAAGTATCCTATTTCTCCACTTATTTCTGTACATTTTAAAAACTGTAGCTGAATGCAATTTTTTATATTTATAAACGAGACATAACAGCTCACCCATTCGTAAAAATGTCTTTATCATTTTTAAATATACTACTATAAAACGAATATGGATTGTAAGATCAGTTGTAAAATCCTAAAAGCTTTTAGAAGAGCTAAAAACATGTAATTTTGGATTGATCAAATTTTTAATATAATACACAAATATACATGTTATTAAGCAAATACATTTGAAAAATCAAAGTTCCTTCTGAATTAAACGTAATTGAAAGAAAAATGTTTAATTGCAAATGAGTTGAAATACATGTTTATCTAAGGGGTATCCCCAAAGTGAGGTAATCCTCAAACTTAAGACTCAAACTCAGAAGCACAACAATCCATGAGGGCCAGGAACTACTGTGCCCATCATAATACACTTGACCATTCGACGCTGAGGTGCATGAACAGATGTCCCGATTTGGTGGTCTGTCTGAAGAGAGACCTTCAGTGTTTAAGACCCGAAGCAAGCTTGGTACTCATTTATCGACCCAATGTAGCGAATATGAAAGGAAGAGTTGACCTTGCGCAGCCCGTTAATAGAACCCCAGACTTGTGGTGTGGAAGCACTATACACTTTCACTCAATCCTATTCGGTGAAAAATAAAATTTAATGTTAGAATCTTATATAAATCCCTAATGAATAAGGGATTCCAAACTTTTTTTCATGTAAACTGTTTAGACGGAAATGGTTAATTATGAACATTTCACAAGTTGCATAGATTAAAATTAACCGTTATAGTTTACATAAATTTTTAAGTGTGCAAAAGGTGTATTTCGGCTGCACGAATTAATTTTGAAAGGAACACGGTTACGAAAAAGTAGTACAAATATATCTAAAGTAGGGTTGGTTACCTTACATATTGTCAAACACAACAATGCATTGGAAGCCAATTCCACAATTCGTTGTTATAAAAATGTATGAAAATTACAAGATTTATTTTTGCATTTGTAATTTATATATGTATAATTTTTCCTGGGAATTTTAAAAGCTAGAGCGGCATCCATCAAAACCGCGGTTCTCTCACTGTTTTTCCAGATCGCCCCTGACTAAGCCGGCTCTGCCATAGTAAGTGAAAATGCCGGATTTTGTTTGTCAAGATCATTTTATAGCAGACTGCATTTTTCATGTATTTTAGATGGTCGTTTTATATTTTCTACATCAATATCTTAAAGTCTGAATTTAAAATTACATAAAATTCTTGACATTCGCATCAATGACCATGATAATTTTTATTAGTATATGAATGTGTCATCAAACGATTACATGACTAATATGAACATATTATTTTAACCATTTAACTAATATTAAGTATAACATACCGCAGACAAATTTTCTGAACTTTAAAATAAATATTTCGAAAACTACTTCAGATATACTCAAAATTTTTCATTCCTACGCTTTAGCTTCTCAGGTTTGCTTCTCTGTAAGAATTTATATTGTAATTGTATATTCATCAATTTTTTTAGTATATTTTTTGCTCTTAGCATGCAGTTTTCAACTGAATTGTATGAAATCTTCGAAAAATATTAAAAAGATACCAAAGAGGCTATATAATAAAATTTGAAATTTTTATTATACTCAAACAATTTCTAAAACTTATGGTAAATAATTCTTAACTGCGCGATACATTTTTTTTCGAAATTTTAAAATGGAATTTCTAACATAAAACTTCTAGCTTTATACGGTCGAGATTTCAAAAAATATCCAGATTTTAATTACTTATTCATTTAGCCTTTAAAAAAGATAAATGTTGAGGTGTTTTGTATAAATAGATATTTTTGAACAATAATTCCAATGTTTTTGATCAGCTCGAATTTAAAATTGAATTTTATGTTTATTTATATGCATAAATGTCTACTGTAAATGTTTCCGTATATTTTTGATTACCATTTATTCAAACATTCGAGTTATAAAAAAATGTGTGTAAATCTTCATTCATGTTGTCCAAAAGGAAATTGTAACATATTTTACTTATGCGTTGGGACTTTTCAAAACTTTTAAAATACGAGATAACAAGTAAACACTTCCTGAGGTCTAAAGAAATTTCTCCCCGATTTTTTACGATTGGGGGGGGGTTCAAAACACGGGGTTCCCTGCGAGCCATAAAACTTCTGCTGTGTTGCTTCCTCCGTCCCCAATTATCTTTCAAGATGCTAAACCTTAAAAGGGGGAAATGATTTCAGAAAAGTGCGGCTAATCCGCTTTTGAAAACGTTACTTGAAGGCAGAAAAATCAGTGCAGTGCATTTTCGAAGCATCTTTACACTGACGGAATTTTCCGTGCTATCCGGTTAGAAGGTTAAGGCCTCATTTTATAGCTACCTAAGTGGAATAACAATTAAAGAAGACAGCCAAGCACTTAAATTTATAGCAATTACCAATGAGAGAAGTATTAGTATTCATAATAAAACACCAAGCAAACAGAGCAAACACTTTTCTTTAAAAACGGCATACAAACAACGTTTTTAACATTGCTAACATACATTAATGATAGCCATGTCGAGTTTCATAAATATATAATGGATAAAAAATGAATTGACCCTACGCAGAAAAATTGTAATTACACTGGTTTACAGCTTGTCGTATTTCAAGTTAATCAACCCTCGCCTGTGCTGATACAAAACAACTTCAAGTGAGTGAGTGAGTGAATATTAACGTCGCACTTTTCAGCTACACAAGGTGTTTTGACAAGGACCACGTAATTTTGAACTATGGTCAAGAGACGTGGACGACACCTGAGCTGTCACCCCTCTCTCCTAACTACCACACAGCACCAATTAAAGCGTGGAAGTGGATACTTTAGGATCTTAAACAACAATGCAGAAACTTTGAGTAGGCCCTGAAGGGCGAGTGTAAGCGAAATTTGCAGTATGCTCTTCCATACGTACAAAATTTGTGGCATATGAAACTTTTATTTCTCAGATAATAGCGTGGCGTATTTTACACGAAGAATGCACTTACTTCTACCAGGGACAATATATTGATGGGAGGCCGGGAATTGTCCGTGGTTTTAGAAATCATCACTGTTTTTTAAGAGATTTTTATACGAGTCCCATTTGACCGGATGTGGTGAAATTCCTCTCTCTCTGGTAGGGAGTGTCAAAACTTTTCCCGCGTTTTCTGAGTTCAGTGAACGCATACATTTCAAGCGGTGTTTCGCTGGCCTTTTTGACCAATCAGAGAAAAAATACAGGAGAGAATAAAGAGTTCAGCTCCAGGAATTAGGAGTGATGAGGTGCGGAATAAAAAGTGAATGCACCCGAATATCGAGGAAGAGAACCTCTCCCAGATTTGCAGATAAAATTAAAACCGCTGAAGACCCAACCAAAGAACGGGCACCCACTATGTCCCAGCTATTTTCACTCCCTCTCTTTCAAGCTAAGTTCCAATTTCATTGATCTTTTTTGTAAAACCTAATTCATTAATTGTGATTGTAAACCTAATTCCTTAAAAAATTATCATTAAGCGTAAACGTTAGTTCTGTTAATTGACGATTCTTGATTTATTTAACATTGGTCATGATGCGAAGTGTAACCCTGGTTATTGAACCAGGGTTATATATACTTGAAAGAAAGAAATTAAATTAGCGTCGCATCATTATACACTGCTCAAAACAATTAGAGGAGCACATGATTTTAACAAAAGTAAGCAAAGATGTATACCAATAAGTAACATAAAATGAATCATCCATAATGTAAAGCCTACCAGGAAACGGAAGAAGAAAACTTTATATGCAAATCAAAGTTCATGACGTCAAAAACCAGAAAAAAGAGATAAGGGCAGAAATCGGGATGTTGCAGAAACGTCTGTTTTATTGCCTTAACTGTGAAATTCGATTGCGCAGTAATTTTTTTTGAGACAAAATTACTTGAGAATGTCTCAACAACGTGATTTACCGGAATCCATGGCATGGCGTGTTATAGGCAGACTGGAATCCGGGAAAACACAACGTAGTGTCGCGGACGCTGTTGGAGTCGCCAGAAGTGGAAGCAAGGCTGTGGAAACGATTCCAAGAAAAAGGAAATGTTAGACGTTGACCAGGGGCAGGTCGGCAACGCGCCACTACATCAACTGATGACCGGTATATACAGTTAACAGCCCATCGAAACAGAACAGAGAATGCTACGCAGCTGCAAAGACAGTTGCTCTTGACAAGAGGACGAAAGGTGTCCAGCCAAACAGTACGTAATCGGCTTCATAAGGGAGGGCTCTATGCACGTAGGCCAATGGTCTGCATTCCGTTGACCCCACGCCACTGTGCGGCCCGAAAAAGATGGGATGATGAACATCGAGACTGGGAGCAACATGATTGGAGCCAAGTGCTGTTTACAGACGAGTCTCGATTCAGTCTAGAGTGTGACACCCGACATGTTTTTGTATGGAGGGACAGGGGCACTCAAAGTAACCCCCGCATTCGTTCGTGAAAGGTCACAATACAGAAGATCTGGTTGGATGGTATGGGGTGGAATCAGCATAGGCGGACGTACGGACCTGCATATCATTCGGAATGGCACTTTGATGGGCCGAAGGTATGCAGACGAGATACTTCGACCTAATGTCATCCCTTACGCTGGAGCCTTTGGAGATTCCTTTGTTTTCCAAGAAGATAATGACCGACCGCATAGAGCTCGTCTGTTGGAGAACATGCTTGAAGCTGAAACAATACAGCGCATGGAATGGCCAGCGTGCTCTCCTGACCTGAATCCAATCGAGCATGTTTGGGACATACTCGGACGACGCATTTCTGCGCGACCAAGGCCGCCTGCTACTGTCCGAGACTTGGAGATTGCACTTCTTGAGGAGCGGAACAGTATTCCCCAAAGTCTGATCGATAACCTCATCGTATCCATGGCAAACAGGTGTGCAGCAGTCTTAGCTGTTCGAGGAGACCACACGCCCTATTAAAACTCATGCATCATGTCTAAACAGTACCTTTTTTTTATCGTTTACATGTAACCAAATTGTTGCCCTAAATCATCTTTTCATGTTTTTCCATATTTTCAAAGAATTAAAGCTTAATTCCAAATTTTTTTACGCTTTTTTTTCTGTATTGCGCATTGATACGCGTGTACTATGCATTGTATGCCAATACGTGGCTGTCTCACACGGTTTTTTAACACTTTTTGCTTGCTCCCCTAATTGTTTTGAGCAGTGTACAATGCTTATTCACAGGTTATTATGCCTCTGAGAAGCAGAGTTTGTACAGTGGAAATTTGGAATATCACTGATTCCCGATATACCACATACATATTATTTAGTGATGTAGCATCATTTAGCTGATAAAAAATCATAATGCATTCTGATCATGTTTGTTCCAACAGCAATCTCATTGCACTGCCTTTCTTGAAAACTAGCCGAAATTTTCCGTGAAAATATGTGAACGTATCCTGTACGAATACCTCGTAGGTCCTTGTACTTATCAGATCATTTGATCTGCGCAACATACATTGTCATTATAGTACAAGTGTTTCCCAGTTTATATATATATATATATATATATATATATATATATATATATATATATATATATATATATATATATATATATATATATATATATATATTGCAGGTTTTACCCCGAAACCCTTAAATCCCCCGTACGGGTTATGTATAATGAAGCACTATCACACTTATCACTTATGGTCTGACACTTCTTGAATTCCACATATCACGCTCGATGAATCGGAGTGTTAGAAATGGGGCTTGATCTTCTGAACTTTCGGACAAAACCCCGCTAGGACTTTTCTTCTGAAGACGTGATAACTACAGTGTAAATATTTTAACATTATAATTGCTGCCTCCAAAACATTTACACAACTCCAGAAATCTGTGCCAGAGAGTGTGCAGATCATTCATTCGCTGGTGTGAACTGTGTAACAATACATGCAGTCATCGTTTTTAGAAATATCGCTGTGACTTTTTCTTAAACCAATGAATCTGATTATACCACATTTGGTGTTCATTAGTTTTCATACACTGTTGCGATTTCTGGTTGCAATTCTGATTGTACTCTTTGACCCTATTTTACACAGCAATTATTGCTCGCTTTGATGGACACTATTATCCTTTTTATTTTATCAAAACAATTTATAGCTCTCTATCACTCTATTCGTCAACGCACACACACATACGTCTGGTTGTGTGTGCTTGTGCGTGATTATTTTGGTAAAAAAAAATGTGAGACTTACTTGAATCCTTTTAATGATTCAGTATTAACGTTAAAATGTCACTTAATTTTTATATATGCAAATAATTGTACTTCAATAAAACTTTATTTATTCTGTGAGAATATACATTAAAGACAACTTCCTTTTTTAACTATTCTTTATCAGAGCTTAGTTTCAACTAAATAATTTTACTTTTTAAATAAAATCACAGTTACTTTTTTAATTTGCACAATAAAAATGAATAAAAATAAGTAGTTTCCTTTATGTTTAAACAACATGCTCACAAATAAGCATTTCGTTAAAAAAATCACAGGAAACATTTCCTTTTAGAAATAGAAAGAACGCATTTAGTTCAGTTGTATTCTAATTTATGATTCTTAATTACTACGTAAATGATAGTAAATCAACGCTTAAAACATTAAAAGCAGGATAATTATATTACTTTCGTTGAATTACATAACATTTATGTGGAAAAAACTTGGGAAGTAATTAATTAGTTTACCGAAGCATATCGTCAAATGTCTTCAACACCTGTGAGTAGAACGATTATAATTAGAATATGTTGCTCCAAAAGTAGGTAGCAATTTAATTAATGAATCAAAATTAAAAACCACAAAAACGTATGCAAATTAAAGGAAACATTTCCTTTAAATGCGAGAGAAATATAAGAATATAACAACTTTGCTTTGTATTTTATTTACAACATTGTTTTATCTTCACGGTTATGTTCATTTCTAGCTACGTATTAAATAATTTTTAATTTAATAATTTAGTTTCTGTTCTTGTTCAATTTACTCTAATTTAATCATTCATGGACTTACTTCTTTAAGTGTTACTCTAAAATGTATAATTTTTTTGCATACTTGTACCTCAGAAAATTATGTGATCTATCTGAACCTTTTACTAATTTATGCTCAAACAACATTTAAAATTTGTATATTAGTAGTAAATAAATAATATAGAAAAGAAAATAAACTTTTTCAACTATTTCATGTAAAATTACAAAATACTTACATAACTGATAATAAAAGAAAAACATATACAGATAAAATTAATAAAAGGGAAATGAAATATACTACATTTTTGTAAAAGGGTTATACTACGCTCCAATTTACTTACGTTAGATTTAACTTCTTATCTAATCATTTTTACAGATTAAACTTTGTAAGTATTAGTTCATATTAAATAATTACAAAGTAAAATAGAAAATCTTACTGAAAAATTTCAATAGCTCAGTTTCAATAAAAACATTTAAATATTTAAATGTGAATGTTTGTATATTTATTTTTATCTTATACAAATCCACACACCGATGATCGAATCATTTTAAAATTTTACCAAGATATTCACTGACGTTTCAAGTTAGCCAAAAGAATGCTTCCACTAAAAAATCAATATACTTTTCTTTGTAGTGAATTTTCATTTTTTAAAACCTTTTGTTTAAAAGGGACTTAATGAATGTCTAAAGTCGCCAAATTCCGTGATATTATGCCATTATTGACAAACGTTATAGCATTTAGCAAAATTTTCAAAATTGCCAACCTTAAGAATATATTTTAAAGAAATGAGAGGGGGAGTTGTTTTCCTGTTATAGGCAGAATTTGATGTTTTATTGCAATTACATGTACAGAAGTATAGAAAATATGTATTTTTGTTTAGTAGATATATATGGTATAAGCGGAATATTTTGAGAAATTGATTTCCCAGGGGGTGGGGAAATCAGTGGGTGTTATTGAAAAAATTTATCTTTTTTGAACTAATAGAGCTCCAGACTTGATGTTTGAAAAACAAGTTTTTTTGTTGAACATCGATTACCTAAGAATTTATCTTACAGAATTCAACTCCCTATGGCAGGGATGTTGAACCTTTATATTTCAACGTACCATTTTTTCTAAAGAAGTGCTTAGTGAGGTATAAACGTGCTGTCAAATAATTTTGACTTTCGATTGGTCAAAACTCGTTATTTACTAAGAAAAATACACTTTACACTGTATAGTTGTAAATGTATGCGTGCAATTCAAACTAAATCTTAGTGTGATTTATGTTGTTGCAGATTGGAGGACAGATATATTTTTAGAATTGTAAGATGTTAATTTTAAAAGAATGCATGCTGTGAATTGGAAAAAACTGCCAAATGGTTTCTAAACAATTAATTATTTTGCTTCAGTTCACTTTTTTTGACAAGAGGATTTGTGATTAGTTTCAAAAATCCATTTTACAGACGATATTATGCATACCACTATTCCAGAACATAGAACACATGTCGCTTTGTCACCTTTAGTAATAATGACATGTTTCTAGATTCACCAAGTTTGAAATTCTTGGTTATACTTACTATCTTGCGCTGTTTGTTCTTTTGCTGAACTAGTCATGTTAAATTACACTTAAAAATCGTAAATATAACACAAATAAACGTTAAACTACACTAGTTTTAACAAAGGTGACAATGTTATGAGTAGACAGATTTGACATAATAAGCAACTGAAGTATACGACGTAACTTAGGCAGGACAATAACAAACGAGTGTGCTCTCGGCCACGTTCGTTCGTTACTCTTCATAGTGAACCTTGCTACTTTGAAATAAAATGCAAACTATTTGGATTCATGGCTTTCCCAAAATATTGTGTGACATGCCATTGATGACACAAGTGCCTCTAATTCGCCATCCCTGGCCTAGGAGTTTATTTATGGAGTATTAAAATGTAAATATATTCTTAAATAGAAAGTCATGCTTTTTTCTAATTAAAAAAGTGAGTGTGATAAAAATGGTTTTGAATAGAACCGAAAAATAAATGCTAAGATTTAGACATGAATAACATTTTCAGAAACATTATCATTCAACTTCATGAAATGCCTAATGAAGAAAACTATATTAGATTCATATAAAACGATAAATAAACGTATTTTATTATCGCTTTTATTCTATTACAAACAACTAATATGTTATAGAGGCACTTTGGTTGTAAGTAAGAGGAACGAAGAGAACGAAGAGAGTTATAAGTATACATTGTAAATATATATTTGATATTATATTTATACAGTTACTCAAAAAACAATGATACATGTTTAATAAAATAAAATTATTATTTATTTTATATTAGTATATTTGTATGTTAGAAGCCTCTTTTAATTCAATACATTTTACATGATTGATTTAGTTTTTGGAATATATATTTAGAATCTTGTATTTTATCTTAATTTACTAATTTTACTTTTATTTGGCACTTTTCTTACTTCCTTTTGTATAGGCGGGAAAAATTTACTACACTTTGTGTTCACATGGTATTTTTTATCATTTTCCAGTTTTTATTACGAATATTTTTAACTTCGTTCTAATAAATAGTCTATTAAATGTTTTCGATATATATTATTAATTATTATTAGTGTATTTTTTTATCTTAATTACATATTAATAATATTTTTTTCTTTCCCTATGGTCTAGAACATAGGCAAACTACAGGTGAAGGTTGACTGGACAAAAATATGTTTAAATCTACAATCTTAGTTCCAAAGGCCAAACGTTTATTATTGTGTGTATGTTAAGATAAATTAAGATTATTGCTTTTAATATGTTTATTACGACATTCGAGAGGTACTACTCTTCTTAAATCCTACATATTTATACTATGTAGAATAAATTGTAGGGGTTCTTTTTTTTCTTACCTTTACCTTTACCCTTTAAAAATATTTTTTTTACAATGCCAACAGATAAATTAACTATATTTCATTAAAGTAGTTTTTCTTCAAATATTGTTTCGTTGTCTTTCATTTATGTATATTGCTTATAATAAGAATACAAAGAAAATTTTAAAAATCCTGTCTGACATGTTTGCGTCAAGGTTGGTTTCTTATCTTTTACTTGCAATTGTAAGCACATAATATCTTGATATATCCACATTCTTTTCTGGGATTTTTGAAAATATTGAAGAGTTTTCTAAAATTATGCAACATTTTTTTTTAATCTAATAATTTTTTCTATAAACTAGGAGAGTTTATATGTGCACCTTTTGTCTCCGCACTTAGTATGTAAATATTTTAAATGCGATTTTTCTATGAGGCAAGATACAATTATTCACACCACAGAAATAAATGTAATTTATTTTCAACTCAGTTTGAAATTATCGAATACGTTGCTTCACAGAACAAGATAATCAGCACGATAAGGGGTCACTTATTAATAATTGTTATTACTAGTAATTTTTAAAAATTTCTATTATTGATAAATGCTTTAATTTAAATGTTAATGAAAGCACTCTTTTCATCGCAATAAAAAAGGCAGAGTAAAAGATAAAATAGCTGATAAAAGAAGAAAATATTGCCTATCTTTTCGAAAGCGTTGGTGAAAAAGAAATCAAGCTGACCCCTGAGGTAACGAGAGATTCTTTCTGACATTTTTGCTCTTCAAATGTCATTCATCACACAAGTGACGTCATCAGGAAGCTGACGGAATGCCAAATAAAGAGGCATTGCTGTAAAACATAGAATGAATATTATTTTATATTAAGAAAATTCTATTTTCGTACTCTAGCATTGAAAGTATCTACTATTAGCTTATAAAAACATTTTTTTCTTCCTTTTGGTAGAATTTAATTTCAAAGACGATCCTGTCAATAAGTTAGTAATAGTTTATATCCTTAAATAAAAAAGGTAATTTTTCTTTTGTATCACAACGTCAACGTTATAAGCAACTAAAAAAAATTAAATTAGATTACAAGGAAAAATATAAGAGTATCTACGTTTTTACGCATGAATTTTTAAATACAATCAACAATTTCTGGCATTTTCAAGACAACTTTCATACACAAATATTTCTCTCTCTGTATATATATATATATATATATATATATATATATATACATATATATTGTAGGGAAAAATAGTTAACTTTTGTTGTCATGGCCACGATCTAATGCTCGGACTCACGCGCCTGGTTGTGTGCGACTTGCCAAAAATAACTTATTTTGACTTCTTTATATTAATGTTAAATGTTGTGTCACGTGCTTATGTTTCCATTCACGGAAGTTCTTTCCTTCTCCCCTGCTTTTATTATTAGTTGTACTTGTTTTTATAAGAGTTAATTGTAATTATAGTTATGGGAAGTTTCGGAACTTCCGATGGCAATATAAGGAAAGATAATATTCAGTTTGTATAATAGCCGTGATTGTGTGTCACTTTACTTCAGTATTGAATTACCATAATTATTTAATCAACGTGGCAATGTATATACATAGGAGAGGGAGAAAAACTGGTACACCTGCCTAATATCGTGTACCTGCCTATCCACGAGCACGCCGAAGCGCCGGTACATGACGTGGCATGGGTTCGATTAATGCCTGAAATAGTGCTGGAGGCAATTGACACTATGAATCCAGCAGTGATGTACATAAATCCGTAGGAGTAAGAGGGCCTGAAGATATCTTCTAAACAACACGTTGCAATGAATCTAAAATTTGTTCAATATATTGTTCATGTCGGGAGATTTTTGTGGCCAGCATATGTGTCTAAATTCAGAAGAGTGCTCCTGGAGTCAATGTATAGCAATTCTGGACATGTGGAGTGTCGCATTGCCCTACAGAAATTCTCAAGTCCGTCGGAATGCACAATGGTCATGAATGGGGGGCAGGTGATTAGACAGGATGATTACATATTTGTCACCTCTCAGAGTCGTATCTAGACGTATAAGAGGTCCCATATCATACCAACTGCACACGCCCCATACCATCAGAGAGCCTCCACCAGCTTGAAAAGTTCCCTGTTGACATGTAAAGACCATGGCTTCATGATATTGCCTTCGTATCTGCACACGTCCATAAGCTCGATTCAATTGGAAAAGAGGCTCTTCAGACTAGATAACTTGTTTCTACTCATCAACTGTCTAATGTCGGTGTTAACGTGCCTAAGCGAGGCGTACAGTTTTGTATCGTGCAGTCAACCAGTGTAAACGAGTGGGTATTCGGCTCCCGAAGTCCATATCGGTGATGTATCATTCAATGGTTCACACGGTGAAACTTGTTGATGGCCCAGAATTAAAATCTGCAACGATCTGAGGAAGGGTTGCATGTCTGTCATGCTTAATGTTTCTCGCAATCGTCGTTGGTCCCGTTCTTGCATGTTCTTTAACTGGCTACATCGATGTCGTAGATTTGATGATTTACCGGCTCTAAACGGTATTCACTGTAAACTCGTGAAATGTTCGTACGTGAAAATTCCAATTTTATCCCTTCCTCGGAAATGCTATGTCCCATTTCACGTACGCCGACTATAACACCACGTTCAAACTCACTTAAGGGGGTAGGTTCACGAAACAGGATCTGTATCTCAGTAATGTTAAAAATAGGTATTTTTGAGGAACATTTATAAACATTTTATTGAATAAAAATTTCCAACTTTTTTTTACTGAATATTCTTTGGACCATAATACATACTTTAATCGGAGCTTTTATGGATAGGATGTCTAGTTATCTTTTAAAAAAATATTTTTTGCACATATCTGTTTTTTTTTCAAAAACAGTGAAATTTTATTATGTTTAATGCTATAAATTAAGTCAGAACAAGTTTTTTTAAAAAATTCCCTTGATTAAAATATGTATTAGAGTGCATTTATTAAATATGCAAAGTTATAAGCTGTTAAATGCAGTAGTATAGGAAGAAATGTTCCTTATATAGTAAACATGTTAGTTTTGAGAAAAATGGATTTTGTAAAAATCTTACTTGTAATTAATGCATACCAGCTTCATAGCTTGGGTTTTTCCTACTTCTGCTAAAGTATCCTCTAATATGCATTTCGTATGCCTTTTTTCACCCTTGTTTCTTTAGAATTTTGTAAAATGTCATAATTTGCATTTCTTAGTCTCTCCCGATCAGCTGTTTCCATTGCTCGAGCTGTGTAAAAACCTTGAAATATATATATACATATACCTAAAGTTGCATGGACAGGACATTTAGTGATATTACCTTAATTGTAGAAGGCAAAAGATTCCACAGTATTCCAGTTTTTAATGTGTTCAATTGCACAAAAATATTTTTCGGTATTCGTGACCATATTATGCAATTTACACTTTTGTGTCTTAACATGTAAGTATTTGGCAAGGAGGTTAGTTGTTGAAAATTTCCTGTACACATTTTTTGATGCAATTGAGTACTTCTGATCGCAAGGTGTTTTTGTGTTTATGTACATCACCAGATGTAACTGCTTGGTTATATTCACTCCAGATATCTTCGTTTGTTGAGAACAGACCATTTTGTGGATATGCATCAATATATGCTTTATGAAAATATGTAGTCCAAATGACTCGCTTCATTGAATTAAAACTAAAGGTATTGTTTCTAAAAGCTTCTGCAGGTCTACTGTGATCAGCCAATGTTTTTTTTCACTTAATTTCTTACCTTTCATTTTAAGTTTTAAAGCTCGAAAATGAGTCACCATCAGCTTCTCGACATAGCCAACACATTCCAGTTTTTCAACACCTGTATCTCCTTACAGCTGCATCTCGTTAACTGTTTTACACGCTAGGGCATCACCAAAACCCAAACATTTGGTATATTGCAGACCATGCAAACTTTGAGAGCGTTGGAAGATTTCGATGGCTCCTGGAACTTCCATACTTTCACTATTTTCTACAGTTCCACTACAGTTATCATTATGTATTTTGTTGGGGCACTTACAAAGTCTCGATAAAACTGAAGCATCAAGCACTTTTCCGGAATAAAAACAACTTGTTACAACAGTGTTTCCCAAACTTTCAATACTGGCGACCCAATTTCCAATCATAGTTTTTGTCTCGCCCTCCTGTACAACAATAATGTATTTAATGCAATAAATATGCACTTTGAAAGAGAGACGCTAAAGTTACAATACGATCTTAATTATAAACCGTGCAAATTAATACGATAAGTATATTAAATTTTGTGTATATGTAACTTTTAAGTAATGTATATTTTAAGAAAATTACTTAAAATATATATTACTTAGAATTATGTTATTTTTCTTTCTCTAATTTTTAAATTGGAACAAATTGCAAAATGATGTATTTAATTAAAGATTTATTTCCTTCAGCATTCATTTCTCAAAGTACAAATGTCATTAGAAAAATAGTCTAGTCAATGTCGCTCACTATCATATCCATCACATCTGGCATTATAGGGTACGTTTGCGTGAGTCTGGGCAACCTATCGGACGTCTGCGCGAAACATGTAAAAATGCTTTTCCTCGTACAATTCCAGTCAGTTTTGGTCGACTCGATACTCCTATAGCTACCGAATCTAGCTTGAATGTACATTTTTTTTTAAATTTCTACGCTAATTGTAATTCACGGTAATTAAGTATTTACGGCAGTAGATTAAAACAATATCATACATATATTTTTGAAGTCGTAAGCAAACATTCGACCATAATAAAGAATCAACAAGTACACAGGCGAACGAGCATGCTTCCGAAAATTAAATCAAGGCGATCTTCTCAAAAATACTTAAATTTTGGATTTACCACTACTGAAGTAAGTAATGGAAAAAAAGCCCCAGCTGGATATGTGTTAAAACTTACAAATCTGTAGAACAACATGTGAAAGTTGTTTTTAAAACATGTAAAATCATTTAGCTATGTTGGCAAAGATTTTAAAAAGTATTTTCTGGATGAGGAAAGCTTGGTAGCAAGTTACGAGTGGATTAGGGATCTATTTCAAGATACTCCAGAAGGGTTCTCAAATTCCGAAGAAGAAATCATAGATTTCAAATCCAGTGAAAAATTAAAAAGGCAATTTTGTAATAAATCGCTCTTTGAATTTGGGGTAAAGGTGGATAAGGAATTATATGTACTGAAAACAAAAGCACTTCGTATACTATTACCATTTTCAACATCCTACCTTTTTCAAACCGGATTTTCTGCAGTGGATGCCTTGAAGACAAAATATAGATCTCAGCTAAATATAGAAAAATAACTCTTTAAGTGTCAATTTCTGATATTAAACCTTCCTTTGAAAAACTTTCCTCTACAAGACAAGCCCGTGGAAGTCCCTAATAATTATT
Organism: Trichonephila clavipes; assembly: GCA_019973935.1. NCBI lineage: Eukaryota > Metazoa > Arthropoda > Arachnida > Araneae > Nephilidae > Trichonephila > Trichonephila clavipes. The sequence goes on from BMAU01006707.1 coordinate 228,887, forward strand.
AAACTTGTTCTTAATTTAGTAATAAGATTGATTGATAGAATATTAACGTCGCACTGTTCAGCTGCACGAGGGCTTTTGACGACGGACCACGTAATTTTGAACCATGGCAAGTGACGTGGATGACACCTGAGCTGGCACCCCTCTCTCCTATCTACCACACTACACCAACGGGAAAACGTTTCAACTCTCAACAGATTTAACGTGCATCGCTGCCCTACACGGCGGTTCTTTAGTGGTACTGGGCTCGAACTCGTGACAAGGCAAGCCACGATCCGATACCTATACCACTCGGCTACCGCGGCAAAATTCAGTAATAATAAATTATTTATAAAATACTGTCTTCAGTACTGATACATCAAACGTATACTGGCTGAATCACCGACTCTTCGCACGAGTTCATTTTTAAAAAAAAATAAAACATTATTCTTGATATAATAGCTGAACTGTAAGGAGAGTAAAACTGTGCGCACGACATTGTATACAAAAATGTAAAATGATTTTTTTTAGATAAATGCTATAATTGTAAATAACTGTTTAAAAGAACTGTAATTTTAAACCTCACACAATTAGCATTTAGAATTAATGTTAAATTATGAAAAAGAATATAAAATTCCGATGAAGAATAATTGTGTCACTTTTTAACATTTAAAGCGAGAAGACTTCAAAATGTTTTAACCCGGGAGCAGGCGCGTACTCGATACTAACATTAATGGTAGTGCGGGGGGACTCAGTCACCCCAATCATTTGTTTAGAATTATTTTTACTGTACACGATACAAATCGGAATTATAGTGAATATTTTAATTTTATAGAAAGTATACTTACCTTCTTTCAAGGACTATTCAATTCTTTGATGATTTGAGAAAAACCCAATAAAACTGAACTAAAATGATTCAAAGTACAAGACCATAATAAAGGACGCATATCAGACACTTTTCAATTATCCTACAGAAATGTTAAACCAATCAATTCTTTTCCAAATATCGCAAAACTCAATTATTTACAATTTCCCTAAGCGAAAAGCAAACGCATAAAAGATGGGAGGGAACTAATATTGATAATAACCATACCATAAGATTGAAGGTCAATCAAATGATTAGCAAACGTACTATGCAGCCTGGCTGAAAAGTGAATCATGACTTCCTTTTCTTTTTCTACAACTAATGTACAGTATTTCAATAATAATTACAGGGGTGAATTGTTTATCTTCTTAGAATTTTTCTCAGGGTCTGGGTTTCGTTTTTTCTTTTAACGAGTAATGTTTTATGTTAAAACGTAATAAAAAAAATCTTTCATTCAGGAAATACAGCAAATAAAACAAAATGTTTTTTTTTAACTTTAATTTGGTTTTGGGATCAAAGATAGCTATTTGATGACGGAAAAAAGCCAGATAATAAACATAAGTTATGTCAGTGTTGTTGTGTGTATTTTTTTTATTATGGAAGAAAGCATTTTGTTTTACTTATCTTTCCGGTTATTTTTTTAAAAAAATCTTTAAATTTTTCGATACGCTCGCGCCCCCAGGGGGCACTCCCCACACTTTGAGAAACGCTGTGTTACAATGACAGCGCCATTCAAAGACGTATGTCCATGCTTTTGCCAAGTACCATCAATAGCAACTGGTTTATCAAAATGTCCGTTGACATCTTTGGCTTCTTTCGCTGCAATTTGCATACTCACCGTAGCCACAGTCTCTGCGGCTGTATCTATAATCCCGATTCCTGTTTATTAAATCTTTGCGATGGTGTTGGTAAATTCATAACCCCAACACAAATCTTGAGCAGAAGGCATACATTTTACCAATACATCTCACTGCATATGAAAGCCTGGTATTTATTGACTTCATAATATTTAGACTGTTTTCCATTACATGAAACCATATACATCAGTATTTAGAAGTGGTTGGCTGTATCCAAAAGTTTCGCAAGAAGAAGAAAATTCTGTGGACAAGCCTTGAACTTTTCTTAAAAATTTAATTGAAATGCTATTATTTTTGCATTATTTACATACAACATATATTTTATAGGTTCAGACAATAAAGTATTATTTATAATTTCATTTATATTTCCATTTTCCTCAAGAAAATTGCTGTAATCCATACAGGATTTCAGCTTCTTGGCTGAAACAGAAACATTCAAATAGTTAAAGGATTCACTTACCTACGACTGTGAATGTAAACAAGCTGTTCTTCTTTTCTTAAAAAATATATATTTAAAGCATGGCATTGTGAGAAAAAATGTTTAAAAGTAAAAATTACTAGGAAATATATCGCATATTTTAAAATATTAGTAAATGTAGCCATCAGAAAAGCTACTTAGACTTTCAAAATTTAACGCAAACAGCATGTTTCAAATAGTAAACAAGCGTTTGCTTCACTTCATTTATTCTACTAGACGTTGCCGTTCAACGTATTTTAAATAATAATGAAAAAATAGTGAAATTAGGGGCTTACATTGCAGAAAAAAAGTTTGTTTACATTTGAGTGGGCGTTGTAGGTAGACTCTGACAGTTGGTAAAACATTTTCAAAAAAAATTTAACAGGGCGGTACATAGGGTGGTTCACAAAGTCCGTATTAATCTGTGCTGTCATAAAAAGAGTCTCAATAGCATTCTCATCCCTTAAACTCGTCATTAACAGAGTATTTTGCAATGTTTTTTCCATGCTCGATATTCTCTCATGTGCACTCTATTAGATATTTCGCAGTAGCACTTGATGAATTTGCTTTATTTTTTCTGTTTGTCATTAAACTTGGCATTAAGACAGTATTTTGCAATGTTTTTCTTTTCTTGCTTGATATTGTCTCATATACTCTGATCGAGATTTGGCAGTAGCACTTGATGAATTTGCTTTATTTGTTTCTGTTTTTGTCACTTTTTCGACTGTGTGGGCTTGCTGCTGGTTTTTCTTTTCTTTCACGGAACTATTTTCCTCCGTGTGCATTTGATTGAGACATTCTGACTAAAATAAATAATAATTAAACGCAAATGAAAATTGTGAAGGTTTCCTAGGACCTCACTTTGAGAACGAGAATAAAGTCATGTAAGAACCAGTAGCCATTTTTATAAACAACTTTCTTTATTTGGTTATCTTATCCAAATAGAATCAAAGACTTATTGACAAATTTATCTAACTAGTATTATGAGGTTTTAAAGGTAATATCCTTTAAATTAACTTAATTAATTAATGATCTAATTAATTAATTTATTAAATAACGATCACGCAGAGATTACCACGATAAGAGATCCCAGAATTATATTTAATAATGTTCTCATTGAACATTTAACTTTAATCTCACTCCTAAAACTTTAATGAGACTTTAATTATAAATCTATAATTACCAACGGAATCTCAACTCTTCTTGAGATTAAATTATCTCCAACAAGAAATCTTCAAATCAAATTCACTATAACTTTATGCTTCAATATCTATCTCCTACTGCTCCAACCTTACTATTTCGTTTGACTTAAATACTTTATCTAATCTGCATAACAAGGAATCCCGTCCGCGTTTTGGAGTTGATTGGAAATAGGTAGGGAATTAAATTTCCCTAAAAAGGTCGACTCAGAAGGTTAGTGATAAAGTTCCGTATAGATTTGTCACAAAATTAAAGAAATAAATTAGCCACCGAACACATAGCCATGTAGCCAACAATCTAAAGAGCATTTTAAAAAGGCACGCTTTTGCTGCGCGAGCTATTTTGTCTACACCGTAATGCTCACACTGCAACTGATACGACCCTTGATAATGTTCCCGGGTCTGGGGAAAAATACACCTAATCGGAAGTTCTGCAAGTTGACCAGTCGGAGACGTGGGCAATTAACCAATTTTTTTACCAATATGACATAAGTCACGTGGAGTCCCCGCTCATCCCTTTTTCCTCCTCTGGTTCTCTGCTTACAATGGCGACGATTCGGGGGGATGAGGGAAGTCTACTTCCGTTCTCTTTTTCCCTGTTACTTAAAACTGGGTAATGTTCGTATTCATTCTCGAGCCTCCAAAAGCTTCAATTCAATAAAGGTTGTGGTTGTGAACAAAGTGTGAATATTTCGATATTTTTTAAGTTGTTGAGTTTGTTATTCTCACTGTATTTGCATACCATACCTTAGGGTTCAAAATATTTTTCAGGTTCATTATATATATGACAGGCCCCAGGCCTGCTGGTAAAATGAGGAGGGCATCATCTTCACAATATTCCTTTATTACGCTTTTATCATATATAATCTAACATGGCGGACCTTTTGCCGCGCAACCGGGTGTTACCAAATACAACATCGCAGCGAGGAGACACCAGCCAAATCCTTTCTTAGTATGCGTTCGCCTTCGTCAGCGCTCGTTGCACCTTTTAACAGGCTTATTTACTCACAAATCCTTACGCGATGGTAAAGAGTTCGCTCTATTTTCATTTATTACTTGCTTAATTTTGAACCTAAACTTTTCAAACCTGACAAATTTCCCCTCCGCTGAAGTCTGGCACAGCCAGATTGGCCAATTCTGACTGGCAAGTCCCCAGGGAAAAATTATATTTCAATTATATCAAATTCCCCAAATGAAATAAAAATCTAGAAGATATAATAATTGTGTAAAAGAGTGGGCTGGTGAATCCTAAGATGTACAAAAAAAAATAGCAATAATGAATAACAAAGTATCAAAAATTTGGTATAAAACTTTGTGTTACATAGAATTGTTTTCTGAAAAATATCACACATCTAATACTTCCACTATGACTATAATAATAATGAGGTTAATAAAAAACAACATAAGATAAAGATAATTCACATTAGACATTCAAAAATATAGTAGTACTAAACAACATAACATAAGATCAAGTGAAATTCTCATTAAATGTGCACCAATAGTAAACAATGTTAATAAAGTGATAAATGTTGAAAAGTTACAAGTATTTTAAAATTGTATTGAATGTTGGAATAATGAGTACATAAATACATAGAAGAATAGGTATAGAGTAAATAACAAGATTTTAGGAATAATGGTAAAGTAAATACATACAAAGAATAGATATAAAATAAGTAATAGCAAAATGATTTTAGGAATAATGGTAAAGTAAGTACATACAAAGAATAGATATAAAATAAGTAACAGCAAAATAAGTTTAGGAGCTCCCAAAAAAGAAAAGATTACATCACTATACACAGAAATTTATCAAAATAAACACAACATCAACATTATACCAAAATATCACTAGAAATATAAAATGCAAAGAAAAATAAGGGTATTTCAGATATATCAAGTGCAGGTAAAAGTTCAATCAATGTAATGTAATGTAATGTTTCACACAGTCCTGTCTTGGAAAAATCATAGTTCAATGATCATCATCCAATTATTGTTTATCTCACAGTTCTTTTGTTTATTATTAGAATCTCTACTCAATCAACTCATTTCAAAAACATACAACCATAATAAAATCTTCATAACATCACATACTATATTTTAACTTTCAGAATATACTTATCACAAATAATCACAATGAAATTATTATAACACAATGTATCGTAAAAATGACCTCATCACAATGTTTTCATACAGTCCATAACAATTCAGTTTTTTTTTTTTTTTTTTTTAATAAAATAGTCTTCAATAATGTGTTCATTATGAATAAAGATACAATACAATTCAATTACATTAAATTTTGATTTTCATAATGTAAACAAGTCTTAAATTCAAATTTTAAACACAACTTTTATTATTATTTATTTTTAAATAACAATGCACTTCTTTTAAAATTACAATGCACTTCTTTCCCCCCCCAATGTTTGAGAAAACAAACTCTATAACAAATATAAATAAGAATTTAGCATAATTGGAAATTGGATTTTGAATGAAAAGGTTTTAATCTTGTAGAATGAACAATATTTGTTAATTTTCCTGTATATTGATTTGGTTTATCTATTTCATAAGTAACATTTAAGAGTTTCCTGACAACTTTAAAAGGACCATTATAAGGAGATTGAAGTTTACTTGAATTAGGGTATGAGAAATTTTGATATAAGACTAAATCTCCAACTTTAAATTTTGCATCAACATAATGTTTATCATACCTTTGTTTATTTATCTTATGATGCTTAATTGTTCTGTTTACTGAAATTTGTCTAGCTTGTTGTATAGGTGGATAGTTTAATTTTACTTGATTAGGTAATGTTGAATCATATGGCAAAGTTCCAAACATTAAATATGCAGGTGGAAAGCCAGTAACATCATGTGGCGAGTTATTGTATTCATATGTAACTTGTTCTAATAATTTTGTCCAAGGAGTTTTTGTAGTTGAATTAACTTTACATCTTAATTTTGCTACTAATGTCTGATTAACTCTTTCATTCTTTCCATTGCATTGTGGTCTATTTGCTGAAGTTAGTAATTGTCTAATATTATGATGTTTTAAGAATTTCTTAAATTTAGATGAAGTGAATGCAGCATTTCTATCACTTAAAAGTTGTTTTGGGCATTGAATTGAAAAATTTGTTTTAAGCAATTTGTATAAGTTTCAGAAGTGACACTTTTGGATGGAAATGTCCAAGCATATCTGGTAGCATGATCCAGAACAATATGCAGGTATTTCTTTTGTGAATTATGATAATTAAATCCTCCTACAGTGTCTAGTGAAATAATTTCAAATGGTTCTTCTGCTACAGGAACTTCTTGCAATAATCCATACTTTTTTTTTGTGTAGACTTTTTATTCATTTGACATGTTTCACAACATTTAACAAAATTTGAAATGTCTAATATAATGTCTTTCCAGTAGTAAATTGGGGAAATTAATTTTAACATCTTTTTTACACCTGGGTGTCCAAATTGTTCATGTGCAGTTGTAATTAATTTTTCTCTCAAAGATAACGGTACTACAATTTTAATTAAATTCTTTTTCTTAACTGTTAATACATCATTAATTTTTATATATTTTGGATCATTAATGTTCTCTGAATTTTGGTATTTAATAATTTCATCAGTATTTAAAAAATGACAAATGGGTGATATATAATGGCATACAGGGTTCCTCGACAACATGTCTGCTTCAATATTTAATTTACCTTTTATATAAACTATGGAATATTCATACTGAGAAAGTTTTAAACTCCACCGAAATAAACGTCCAGTTAAATGTTTTACACTTTTAAGTCATTGTAAAGCAGCATGATCAGTATGTATTGTGAATTTGGATCCATGTAGGTAACAGTGGAATTTATCTAAGGCATCTATAATTGCTAAATACTCTTTTTCTGAAATTGTATAATTTTTTTCATGTTTAAGTAATTGTCTCGAGTGATAAGCTATGGGGTAAAGTGTTCCATCTGGGTGTTGTTGTTTCAAGACTACACCTATTGATTCCTGACTTGCATCACAAAACACATCACATGGAAATTGTGAGTTGTATAATTTAAGTATAGGTTTTGATATTAAACAATTCTTTAACTTTTGATAAGCTTCTTGATATTCATGTGACCAATTCCAAATTGCGTCTTTTTTTAAGTAATTTATTTAATGGTACTCGAAGTTTCGCATAATCTTTAATAAATTTTTGATAAACATTGATGGAACCAAGAAATCTTTGGAGTTCTTTCACATCTTTAGGTGGTGCTAATTTTCTTATTGTTTCAATATTTGGATTACTTGGGGAATAATGACCTTGTGTTATTTCGTATCCTAAAAATTTTATTTTTTCCTGTGCAAACTGACATTTTTGATTTTTTAAGTTTAATGTTTTTTTTTTTTACAAATTTGAAATATCAATTACAAAGTCTATCAGAGGTACAGGGGTGGAATCTTTTCGTGTGATTTCATTTAGTTTTCTATAATCGATACATAATCTTGATCTTTTCCCTTCATCCTTTTTGTATGCTAAAGTTACAGGGGCAGCATATGGGCTATGGGAGGGTCTAATAAAACCTGCTTTTAACAATTCTTCTATCTGTGTTTGTATTTCTTTAGATTCTTGTTGACTGTTTCTATAAGGGCGTAAACTTATAGGAAGGTCTGAGATTAAATGAATTCTTTGTGGCTCTAAATTGATACAACCTACATCATACTTATTTTGTGAAAATATGGTTTGAAATTTATCAAGAAGTTGGGTTAAATCTCCCCATTGCTCACTAGTTTGTTTTGGTACTGTGTCCTCAACAACCATGGCTGGGTTAAACAATCTTTTCAGATCAGCTTCAGGGCTGTCTGGTACTTGATCTAAACCTTTATTATTCTTAACGTTAATATTATCTTCATTATTTGCATTATAGTAGTTCATATTTTGATCATTATTAGGAGTTTTACAATATTCCCATGATATGTTCTCAACTCACCAACACACTTATTTACAAATTTAATATTACTTAAATTTTTACCACATAAAAAAATACACATGTTACGAATACTAATGTCAAGCTTAAATAAATGTAAATATTCAAGTCCTAAAATAATATAAGGCAATTCAGTATCAATTACAAACAAATCTATTTGCTTAGATATACATCCAATATTCATATAAACTTTAATTATACCTTTGGGTTGAATAGTCCCACAAGTTTGATTTATTTTTACATTACTATTTTTTATAATTTTAATGTTTTTTTAATTGTTTAGCTAAATTTATTGGAATTAATGACACATTGCTTCCTGTGTCAATTAAAGTACAAAAGTGCTTGGAACATACCATTGACTCAATAATTAGTTGTCATCCTTGCCTCTGGTTATTTTCGTTTCTGGGCGAGTAAAGATTATGTCGATTCTGTTGTCTCCCACTGAATCTCATCATGTGCGATTGATGTGGCTGTCCATGATTTCCTCTTGACTGGAATCTGTTCTGTGGATCAGTTCCTCTGTGTACACTACCGTATGCGTGATTCCATCGGGTATAACTTCCAGTATCTACCGGTTTTCGGTCTGCGCTGTCCGGTGTTACTGCGATTAATTGTCGCATGGTTGAGATCCATTCGCAGGGTGTCGAAATCTTCTTGATAACTAGGAACTTTTGATATTCTATAGGACTAGATAATGTCATATGTTCCACAATTGAACTGTCATCATAATTTAGTTTCTTCCCCAACGAAAGTTTTCCGTAAAAACGAAATTAATTCTTTAGTGTCGTTTAATGTTAGGTTTTGAAATTTTCGAATATCCTCTTGTTTCGTCGCATCGAACACCGTCATTAATAATCCTTTGCTTTCTTGGTAAGACTTTTCAAATAATTGGTTTTCATACCAAAATTTTAAATAGATTCCCGTGAGATATCTAGGAATATTTTGCTTCTTCCATTGTTCGTCTTTTTTGATATTCCAAACATTGTTGATCAAAACAGCTAAGAAAGCTTTTAAAACTACTAAACTTATTAAGATCAAATTCAGGAAAAAAAAGAAGGGTTCTTTGGATGTGTTGACTGGTGACTCCTGCTGGAAAGAGTCGTCCTCCATGGTAGAATCGTTTTCAATGCAGTCGCTCGTTCGAAAAAAAATATTTTTTGAAGTTCATTCCATTGGTTTCCTCGCGTATTTTCGGTACTTTAAATCATCCTACCGGCTCTTGACAGGCCCCAGGCCTGCTGGTAAAATGAGGAGGGCATCATCTTCACAATATTCCTTTATTACGCTTTCATCATATATAATCTAACATGGCGGACCTTTTGCCGCGCAACCGGGTGTTACCAAATACAACATCGCAGCAAGGAGACACCAGCCAAATCCTTTCTTATTATGCGTTCGCCTTCGTCAGCGCTCGTTGCACCTTTTAACAGGCTTATTTACTCAAAAATCCTTACGCGATGGCAAAGAGTTCGCTCTATTTTCATTTATTACTTGCTTAATTTTGAACCTAAACTTTTCAAACCTGGCATATATATATACATATACCCATAAAAATAAACCATAATAATGAATAAGAATAACTTTAAACAACATAAATGTTAGTTGATAGTACTTCGGTTTGGTTTCATTATTTATATGATGAAAATAATAGGGTGGTGCAGTGTAAATAAAATGTTCCTTTTCTCTTTCGCGATGCTTTATATACTGTTATAATTTATAAGTTACGCTTTATGTTTGTGATATTTTCACTCTCTTATACAACTGACAAATGAAACAAAGAAATATTCCCGTGTTTTCTTTATTTTTCTAAAATTTCTACAACCGGTATTAAGATCTAAAAAATACCGAATACTGGTATTGGACTTTTGATCCGATATTGTAATCCCTACTATTCGGTAACACTGAAGGTATTCACTAACATAGAAAATATATGGTTATGAGATTTTATATGATCACATCAGATACTTTCATGAAAAATAAAATTGCATTTTTTGCATACTTAAATCAATTCAATTATTTTCCGTTCTTATTATACGCTTTATTATTATATGTTTCTACACCAGGGTTTATTACAGCAAAAGTTAGACGAATCATGTACAGCCACGTAAGAACTAATTTATGTTTTCGATTAATAATATATTAACATACCATTTTTCTGTTACTTAGATTTTTTTTTCTACCTACAAACATTTTAAGTATTTGGAGGTATTTCTTAAATTCACTGTTTTGATTAGACACTGTTTCCTCCATTTTTGAAATAGAAACTACTTGATTTATACTTAGAAATTCTACACAGAATGATTTTTTTAATTAAATAGTATAAAAAATATCGTTAAATTTTTCTGTAGTGTTTGTCTCATAAATTTCCTCTCCACATATACAAATGTCTTAACTAGCAATTAATTCTTAACTAGTCTTTTCGGTTCTGTGTTATATATTGAATCTTGTTTGACATTTTAAATTAAATAACAAAATATTATACAACCAAATTGCTATTTTGATAATTCATGTATTGAATATAACCTTAAATTACATTTATTTGAAAATAACCTAGCAAAATATTTCAAGAGAGAGAGATTAGAATTTATATACATGAAAAGAATTAATGAATCTTAGTTAATGCAAATACAATTATTTACTTCCTACTATTTGGAATAAATTGCAAACACGCTGCGTGTGTCTATTTTAAAAAATTATGTTGCCCAGCAGAACGGAAAAATAATAAAAAAAAGGGCGTAATTATTTTTTGAAGAAAAAAAACACGGTGTTAAAAAAATTTATGAAAATGAGATTTAACTTAACACATTAAGAGACTTCATATTAGAAAAAAGAAAAAAAAAGGGGGGGAGAAATATTTTTACGATGATGTAGGGAGTAAAAAATATCAAGCATTCCCTGCTGAATAGGAACAATAAAGAAAGTTATATGTTTTTAAGAAACATCTTTAAGAAATGTTTCATAACATTATTAAAAAAAACATTTTTTTAAAGAGTTGTTCTATAAATATTATGTTGCAGAAATATATACTTTAGTCACCTTTTTATGTAAGAGTTTTTATTACAAAAACAATGTATGTTAAATGTGAAAGAAAAATAATTTTAATTTATAAAAACCTAGGCATGATAGGTAAAATAATTAATAATTCGGTAAATTTAGTTAAAATATTTTTACACAGTTTCAACTTGATTTCACATTCTTAATTACGTTATTTTGGCCAAATACATGGCGTAATTGGCTTGGCGCTGGCTCTTACGCCTAAGGTAGTGGATTCGACCCCGGCCCAAGTCAGTGGACTTTCATGATGCAAATAATCGACAGCGTCCATTTAGAACGATTGTATAACAAGTTAAAGTTCCCTAAAATTTCAGTTTGGTGCTCTCTGCAACAATACATTTCCTAGTACCATTTAGCATCGTTAGAGTCACGTGCCTCTCTCTGGCTGGGAAACTTGGAGTCAAAATTTCTTTGCGACGATTGATATTGCACATATATAGCGCCGCAATTAAACATGATATCAATTCCAGTGAAATGTACTAAGTCTGCAATGGTAAATATCAATTATTAGCCCTTTTGGTGGAAAAAAATAAGTTATTTATCCACAGTAAATTAAAATATAGCGAACCAATTTTCGGAAATAATTAACATTGTAGTAATTTGAAGTAACATTTATTCCAGTATATTGGCAGAACATTCAGTACCTTATTTAGAATAGTTTAAGTATTGTATGCCGCCTGACTTCGACTGTGTTAGATCGAGACCCACATAATTCTTCTTGGCAACGGGCTTAATGTATACCTATCATTAGCCGTAGCTTTGAGTACCGTACATGTGACAGTACTTTCTGTATATATACGTCGATAATCTATGACGATAACAAAGGAAATACTGTCTACCCTCCAATGACCGAGAAATTGATAATTACGATAGCGGAGGTTTGATGATGGTCTGAGTAGCCATCACGCTGGTTGTCTGCACACACTTCGATTGCTGCAGTTAAGCAAAGGGATGGTGTCTTGGATGCTAAGTTCACTTTTCCATGGGTGCAGTTGGTCCTGATTTTATTTTAATGGATGACAACGTGAGGCACGTAGAGCTCATCTGGTTAAAGAATGAATTTGCCAGAAAGATCTCCATACATTATCCATATTGATTATGTCTGGAACGCTATGAGGAATGCGATTGCAACACGCAACTCCCCTCAGAGAATCATCCGAGGCTTGAAAACGGAATTGTCAAAGGAGTGGCACAAGAACTCATAAATTCCTTTATTCTCAATTTAAAATCCCGGTGTGACTCTGTTTATCTGAAATATGTGATCATAACCCATTAACCCTTTTGTGGGTACTGCCTAATAGGTCTAACCACATGGTATTTTTTTTCGCCAAGCTGGTGGTAGATATTTAGTGTACACACATGCGTAAATTGAAGCTAAAGTGCATAAAGAACAATACAGATGGCAGCAAGAAAACCTTTTTCGCATTTCATGTCTTCTGATGGGTAGTTAAAATCAGTTTTTCTGGGTGTAAATCTACAAATTGTATTTTGATCACGATAAATAAAATTTCTGATCTTTGAAAAATATTTCGACATATATTAAGTATACTTTACTCTCATCTGAATGAAATGCGCATAAATGCATTTAAAAAGGTTTTTATTTAGGTTTTTGGAAAGTCTTTATGTATGTATAGAGGTTCTATCCACTGACCACATAGAACAGAAAATGACCTTGAAATTTTCGGTCTTCCTTTATTAGAGAAAAAGCTTCTAGAATCACGTGAAAATGTTGGGGGTGCTAAATATAAACAAACTCTGTATACAATATGCGATACGAGATTCTTGGGCTCGAAAATCTTCAATTATAGCTTTTCTGCTTGGAGAAAACGTTTGCATATTATTAAGGCGTATAAAATACTTTGAATAAATTTTATTTATAGATGTGTATATATTTTTAGTTAGCATTTCCTTTTTATAAGATAATTGTACATTGATTTTTGTTATTATAATCAACGTAAAGTAGAATTTCAGTATATTTGTGTAACAATGCCTAGTAAAAAATTATCTTTTAATGAGGCTCTTGCTGTATTATAAGAATTGCCATCAGATCTTGCAAGCAGACTTTAATAATAGTGATACTGATGATGAAGATTATGGGAATCAAATACTTGCCTTGCTATAGAGATTATTGATGAAATGCTCTTGTTTTGCTTGATGAGTATATATCTGAACAAATGTCAGTGGAAAGTTTCGCTTATCTTCTTTCACATTTGCATATTAATGATAATTCCTTACAGCGGAAGAAGGGCAGGAATAATTTTGACGAACTATTTTAAATACCAAAATTAAATAAAATATAAAATGTGCATATGTATACCAATTTCAACACATATGTTTTAGGAAGTATATATATCCTATTATATTATTATTTTATTACACTTGCACTTCGTATTTAATTGTTATTGACATTTTTATTAGATAAACGTTAATTTTTCATAAAAAATTTACTGTAATATGATTTATTATTTAACCGTCCTGAAAATTAAGTTAAAAGTGCGCATTAGCTATAACGTCTTGCCACCTTCTAGGAAAAAAGGCTACTTATCAGATATTTTATTTGTAACTAAATAATGCTTATAGAGGATGAGAACATTACATTTATCAAATATTTTATCATAGAAAAGTGTATTTTAGCTTTGTGCCCGCTAAAGGGTTACTGTAATTTTTTGCTATATTCTGCAAATGTATTTTATATGATCTGACATTGATGGAGGATACACACTATTATGTGTGTGTATGTTTTGGTTGTTGAACGGTATTTATTTATTTTTATTTTGAAATATATTGGGCCTATATACATACCAAAGTTCAATAAAATATATATCCAGTATTTCTAGAGATAATCGAAAAATTATGAATATTATGTTCATTTTGAACACCAATTTATGTATGTATAGAAAATAGCAAGCTAAAAATCATTTTCAGATAACCGATGTTTAAAATTTTAGTATTATTTATTCTCCTGATAAAACTATAGAGAATGTGTAGCTTTATTTTAGTCTTCCCCATCATGTCCTTAGAAATAATCAATTCCATTTACGTAAGCAATATTTCTATACATCTTTAAATTTTAAATACAAAGAAAAAAAACTGCTCAAAAAAGGACGCCAAACTTCCTGAAAATCTGATAAGTTTAAGCAATCTTAAATCTCCAGAATTATATTAGAAAATATTAAATGTTAACAGAATTTTGTGAAAAATGAAAGAAGTAGATAAATAAATCGGCTTAAATCTTAGGATCGGCATTGGAAATGGAGCATTCGTTACCATAAAACAAAAGCAAAGCACATAGCATTCAAATATTTGTATATATTTTCAAATCACATCAATCACTTTTTTATCCCTTAAATTTCGAAGAGGGAACGCAATTCAAATGCATCAAAATGTAATTATATTCATTTTAATATACCCTTGCCTTTAATACACAAAGCTATTTAACGTCTTTTAATATATGATTTTTATTTAGCTGCTGCATGTAATGTTGTATTCAACATATTTTTCACAGTTTTTATTAAATGCCCATGGTACTTTTTTATAATAAATATGTTTTCTTATTCTTTAGCAGTGTTTCTTTTTTACACATTTATTCCTTAAAAAAGCAACCTATATGAGAACACATTTCTAAAAAAAGTACGTCTATTTCGAGATATTTTCAAAACACGATCTGAGTCCTGAAGCTTTTCAAGATTAATTAAGGTGAATAATTTTCATGACACATCCTCAAAAATGCAAAAAGATGTTTCCCTAAAGGCTCTAAAAGTTATCCCATTGGACCATTTCCTTTCGAAAAAGGGTTTTAACTCGCAATTTAAGGATTGATCTATCTCTCGGGTGTTTAAATATTCAAGAAGGCGGAAAGTGAAGTCTTTGTTGGAGTGTGAAATGTTTCACAAAAGAGAAGCGCAGCTTGTTATGCTTCAAAAGATTTTCTTGAGAAAAGCTCCTGCGTGTGTCATATGCTTGATAACGAATAGCTTAACGGAATCCATATAATGCGCATGAAACAACGTTGGAAGAAGAACTGTCCAAATATGATATATTTACTTCTAATATATTACCTTGATTTATTTTTACTTAGTAAAAAGTTTCATTGGTTTATCGTTTTAAGGCTTATTGATTTTTTTTTTTTTTGGGGGGATTACATCGTATATATTTTGAAGATCTCAATGAAGTCAGGAATTAATTTTTGATGTTTTTATTTTTTAAATGTACTTATTCAATGTTAAAATATGAAATATATTACGCAGCTAAGTTACCGAATTCAAAGATAAGATAGTATACATCAACTAATAATTATATATTGAAGATTCGTTGATTTTTTTATTTGAATTTTTTTTTAAATTCAATACCGGACATTCAATACCGGAATGTAATATTATGAACGAATATGCTAAATGAATTTTTGTAGTGCCTTTTAATTGCACCAAGAACTATGTCTCCATTGATAGAAATCTTTCTTTTACTCCTTTTTTTAAATTATTTAACTAACGGATGATATATGAAAATTTTGTCAAAATAAAATGTTACGTTGAGTAAAAAGTTTACCGTAAAAAACCCCCAAATCTTGTAAAATGAAAAATATATACGCAATCAGCAAACTAATGACGGTAGTAATCTCCTTTTAAATCTACAATGGCTTGCCTCGCTTTGGCAGCTTCTCAATCCCTTCTGCGAAGAACTATGTCATGTGGTAGCTCAGAAACAGATCGACCTTGTTTATGACCTATTCATTTGAATGAGAGATTGTGCCCTCAAGATGCAGCTTCAGATGTTAAAACGAATAGTAATCCAAAGGCGCTATGTCTAGTCTGTGTGATAAATGTTGCATCAAATCCCACTCCAGCGGGTAGAGTGTCCAGCCGGTTTTCGCACTAACATGTGAACTAGAGTTATCTTGATGAAATAGAATCACCTTCCTTCTGAAGTCTTTTTTTTTTTCGTTTTTCGCAAATGACATCGCTAGCTTTGAGTTGCATAGTGCTTTATAATGTACTTTTGGTAGTTTTCCCGCTTTTCAGATACTCCTTATACATAATTTCTCGACAATCTCAACAGATACAGAGAAGCTCCTTCTTGTTAGTTAGTGTTCGTCTTGCAACCGAAACTGCTGATTCCCCGGGTGCTGACCATCCTCCTTTATGGCTTGTATTGTTGTAGTATACCCATTTTTTATCATAGGTCACAATTCTATACAGAATGTTCTATTTCCTTTGATATTTGAGCATAGTAAAAAAGACCACTTCTTGCTTGCTCTTGTCTTTAGCAGTCAAATCGCGAGGCACCCAGCGATTAAATTTAGATTTATGTGTTTGAGAACATTATCTATTGTTTTTTGACAAACGTGAAGCTCTAATGCAATAGTTCGTGTTGAAACAGTTCAGTATTGAACAAAGATCTGCTTTAACCGGTCATAATCAACCTCAACAAGTCGACCAGAAAGTGGTTCATCTTCAATTTCAAAATTCTCAGCTTTAAACTTTCAAAACCAAACTTTTACTGTGTCATAAGAAACTGTATTGAAACCTAAACTTTCAAATATTGTTTTGTGTCATTCAGTTGCACTGAGTTTATTTAGGAACTTATTGTACATAAGCTTTGTGATCTGTTAACGTCATAGTTTTATTTACTTACTTTTTGTTGCACAAAATAATAAAGTTTTTAAGGTTACACAGTTGTGTAGTTCCAACTTTGAGATTTATAAAGAAAATTCCAGTTTTAAGAAAGGTTAACCACTGTTGGTGTGGAGGTATCTCCTCTTGATGGAAAACCTTTTACTCACCTCTATATAATAAACCTTTAAAATTTGACAATTAACTTAATATTACGTCTTAGAATTATAATGTGTTGATATAAAGGACGAATTTTTTCACAAGGATCATTAAATGACATTGTACAAAATTACACACTGATACGCTTGAGTTTTTCCAGATTGATTTTGTTTATTATTAATATTTACATTAAAAATGTCATAATACATGTACTTTGAATAGGAAAACAATTCAATTTCAAACAAAACTGATTTTTTGGAAATAATTTTTAAAAAAGGTTTTTACGAGAAGAGATTGTTTGCACTGCTTTATCGAAATTAGCTGGTTATAATTAAAATCATTCTATGATGTAGCGATTCCTGAAATATCTCTAGTGATTTACAATACGATTCAGAATAAATGTAAAATGAAATAGATAATTAATACATTTGACACTATGGCGAACTGCATCTCAGGTATTATTACAAATATTTTCCTTTGTAATAAACAGCTACGCACTTAGTTGGTTTCTTAACACAATATGAGTATATTTCATTTAAACCAGTTTATTTTTTTGTAAGAATGATTTTGTTCTGGAAATGCATTTTCCGTATTGAATTATTTTAATTATGGTTTTCCACTCTAATTGATATTGAATAAAATATCAAGCTTACGTCTGATCTTTAAACACAAAATAAAAAAAAGATACATTATAATATAATATAGAAAGGGGATGAAATAGAGTTATGGTCTGAAATCTACAATATTTATAAATGTTTTACTAAAATATTATTTAATTTATTTAAAAATTCTGCAAATATATTTAAAAATGGTTTTTGACGTAGAACATACGTTACATAGAATGTTATTTAAATAATATTTGGAAATCATATTACAATCATTTATTGAGGCTTAATTAAAGTGAATCAAAAGGTAAATATAACATATTGCAAATTATTTATAATATTATTAGAAATTCAATTATTAAATACATAACATCAGCAGTAATATCAAAATAAATCTCAACCAAATCAGAATATGGATTTAATGAAGACTTTATTGCATTGCTATGCAGTTACTTATTTTTTTATTTAAATGAGAACAAAAAATGAAACGTGGAAACACGATGTAATCTCGTTTAATGTTTTCATTGTAAGGTATTTAACATTAGAGATGCTAGACTAAAATATAATCTTTAACAAACCAAAAGTCAAGAATCATATTCACCAAAGGGATATTAAACACCTTCCATGTGGTTAGTTTTCTTTATTCCCCCATTAAAAAGAATCGCAATAGAGCAAAGTAATTTGTAAGAATCATAATAATGCATTTTTACTGAGTCGTAACTCCCCAAGGTATCTGATCTTGTTATTTCACGAAGTTTACGTGATTCTTGCTACGCAGAATAAATTTTATGGGCAAAAATTATCCATCTCCAACAGAAAATTTAAGGAATACACCGTTTCGACATAACGAATATTGGCCTTTTCCAGCTATGCTGATTATACTCTAGTGCCTGCGAACATCTTTCCTTATGAGTTATTAGAATTGCCTGAGGTGTTATGTCTTCATTTCAGATACCATATTCCTTAACAAGCAACGATATTTGCATCGAAAAGGGTGATTTGATCAGCGGCAGGGATTCATATCAACTGTGTTTCGCTTATCGATTTCCATATTTTAATTGGTTCCTTCGTATAAAATTCTAATCTGAAAAATGCAGTTTAAGGAGCCATGTTTGGTCTTCGGTCCTTTCAACATTTGTGGACTAAGTTCAGTTTAATTAATTTTATTTTATTTTTTGCGAATGTTTTTACAATAGGTAATGTTCAAACAACTTCTAGCAAGGAATTACGAAAAAGATTCACTGTACTTTTCTCTTCTTATATTTGTTTATTTTTCTTTCTGTAGCAGTCACATTCTGGCACACCCTTTAGTGGCATTGTTGCAAAGATTTTAATCCGTCCTTGGATTTCTAGTTGTACGTGTGTGCATGTCTGTGTGTATTATATCCCTTATGCAGTTCTTACTACTCCTGTTAGGTGATGTTCATGTGCTGCGTACCAGAAATAAAATAGCTTTAAACACGAAACTGCTCGTATCTTCATATATATTCCAAGCATTCACGTATACAGGTGTTATAATTCTAAAATAATTTTACTAATTAGAATTCCAGTTTTAACTGTGGCTACCTTTGAATGGACAGATATATTTTCTGCTGGGATACAAACTGTTTAAAAGAAAATTGTGCAAAAATTATAAAAAGCAAATTTATGATCATGGAACACAGTTAAAAATATACAGTACGTTTCTGCGATCACTTAAGTTTAGACTCTTTGTCAAATGTTTTGTTAATATGTGAAGATGATGAAAATACTAATGACAGTTTTTTGTACATTTTCGTTCTATAAAATATTCTCTTAGTCAATTTTTATTTTTTTCATTTTCTATACAAAATTGTCATACATTAAAATTATTAATTTTTATTTTGGTTGTAAGGTAAAATAGTAAAGGCATTCATGGTTCATGAAAATAGATGAAAAAATCTTTCATACAGTAGCGTAATGGTTAATATACGGATTTCCCTACAAGTTCAGGTTTGAAATCCCCAAACCTGATCTTATAAAGGATTTTAAAACCATAACATCAAGCAGTGGGCCCCCTAGGATTTTGGGCCCCTAAGATGCAGGGGTTCCATATATGTACGTTACTCCACTGCTTTCACTTATAGTCTAAGAAACCAATCTTACAAGGAGAGGGCACGAGTAAGAAAGTTCATTTTGACACGCAACTTGGTGTAATATTAATACACCTTTAAGTTGTTCAACCCTCAATATAATTCCGCCAGCCATTTCGGAGTAAATAGCCTTCGAAATGACTTAATGTTTAGCTTTTATACAATTAAGTTTTAATTACCTTCAGGGACTTAGTGGCACAGTTGTTAAAACGCCTACTTTTTACGCCGGTGGATAAGGTTCTTAACACGTGACGAACTGTTTTGCTTTCCAATAAATTTATTTATTTTTTAAAAATTAAATAAAATTATTTAAAAAGGATTTTTTAAATCGTTTTTTTAATTGTAAAATAATTAAATCAATAATAGAGAAAAAATATGTTTTTTAATATTATATTAATAAATCATGTTATTTTATTATTTTTTATATAGTTAAATGACCTGAAAAATAAAGTTGACTTATATTTTTCAATTAATTTAATTATTTTTTTAAAAAATTAAACAACGTCATTTATGAAATGTTTACTAAGGATTAAATGATATTTTATGTATTTATTTTGTATTTTATAAATTAAAAAATACTGTAATTATATAAATATTTATATTACATTTTATAAATATATTTTTATATTAATAAATAACATTTATAATAAATGTTAAATAATATTTATACAAACATTAGTTACAAATAGTTTTATAATGGGAAGTACAATATACTATAAATAAAATATTACATATAATATAAAATAATTTGCAAAATATATTATTATTATTAAATTAAATATTTTATAATTAACATGATAAAATAATACGTCCTTTTTATTTATTATAAATGTAATTATCGTATAATTATATGGAGTATTTAATAAGTCTTTTTTTAAGTGTTAAATTACTTAAAATAAAATATAAAATTATTTTAAATATTAATTTAATTTAAAACAAATAAAAAAAAATTTAAAAAAGTCGAGTGCGGGTTCTAAACTTTACCTGCCGGCGTGCTACCAACTATGCCGCTGAGTCGCTGGAGGTAATTAAAACTTAATTGTATAAGAGCTAAGCATTTTACCTTAGACGAGCTGACCTTTTTTCGATTTGAATAAATTTACCCCGATTGAGGAATTTCCTTCTGATTAGACCCATAATTGGGGCTAGATAAAATTACAGGCATGATTGCATCCCGTATGATATTTTGTTTCAGATAATGTTAGTTGTGATTAAACAAAAATTAAAGCATTTTAATCAGAAGTAAAATGAAATAAATGATTTTTTCCCAATATACTTAAATTACATGTTTGAATTTTATTACATAATATATATCTTTCAAATGACATTTACCTTTTTAGGTAGTACATACATAGTAAATGTACTTAAATTATGTTTGAGTATCAAAAAAAATAACCAAATGCTGATATTTTTCATTAATGAGCTAATTTGTTATCTTAATACGTTATTTGTATTCTTCTAATCAGTTTTTTTTTTTTTTAAATTTGAGAAAAAATAACCAATGTTATGAAACACAATCATAAAATGATACTTAATATTCTTTAAAAAAATATTTAAAAAGCTTAGATAAAAAACTTAAAGAACAATCTTTATTCATTATAATGTTTTGTTCACTCCTAATCGATTTGCCTTTTTTACTTGCGGAAATATGTTCAACAAGATGAAGTTGTAGCTCGATAATTGATTTTTAGAAAAAAAAACTGTCTTTTTTGTGTCATTTGTCTTGGAATAAGGTATATTTTCTGAAAAATAAGTATTATCATAATTTAACTAAGTAAGCTTTATTGTGTTGCGATTTTATTTATGATGAATCTTATGCAAAACGTGACGCTAGCAAAACCAGAAGATAATTGTTGTTTTTTTGCTTCAAATAATCTTTACAATCTAGAAAATTGAATGCATTGTATTACAAAAAAAAATATTAATTTGTTCTCATCTTTGCGCTTCTGAGATTTTTCTGACCTAATTAAATATGTTACTCTAGTATATGAAACAAATACTTACATCAGATACGGGAATTTTTAACAAGATATTAACACGCATGATTTTCTTCGTTGAACTAGCACATAATGTTCATTTTATAAATATTAGATTAAAATACAACCTGGTTCTCAAATAATGTAAAAGTGAGATAGAATGTATTTAGAAAGTGATACATTATATCATGATTGATTCCAAATTTGAACAGCGCAAATACATAAATAAATCTATTCTTAATTTAAAAATTCTTAAAAGTAATTAAAAGAACATTTTTTATATATTTGTTTCTGTTTTTATTTATAAGAACCCCTATGGAAAGTATCTATAGTAAAGGAGCTTTTTATCCTAGACCTATGCTGAAATGAATATTTAGGCACTCGAAATAAAATGTTACATTGGCTGCACCAAGAAAAATATATTTTATCAATATGTATATTGAACACATCATGATATTTTTCAGTGGAATCAAATAATGTCTATACTTATTTATCTATCTTTCTGTTGGTGTGTTGTGGAAGTTAGAGGGGGTGCCAGCTCAGGTGTCTCCTTTTCACTTGATTAGGCTTCAAAATTTCGAGGCCATTCGCCAAAAGCCCTCGAATAGCTGGATAGTATGACGTTAATATTCACTCACTCTAGAGTCTTTCTTTACTTATTTATTATTATCTTATGGATTTAGCCTTACTCTGGCAAAAGTCATTATGCATAATAATAAAGCAAAAATATCTAGCTCCAATTCATGGATGTTCTTACAATGACTAAACAAATTTGTTGAACATTTTCCTGAAAAACATTACTAATTCTAAAATGTATCACTGGATTAAATTTTAACTGAAAAAAGGGTTCAGCTCCTTTGTGGAGTCTATATTGAATAAAGAAGTAAATAGTTTACTATTAGATAAAAAACATCGAAGGACTGTAACAAAAGAAAGAGACAGGATATTTTTCTACGATCCTTTTACAAACTATTTAATCTAATTTATAACTTTTGAAACTATCTGATATTCTTATTACGTTTTAAATGTGTATTAAACCAAAACGGCGTGAATGTATTTTCGATTATTTCTTTAATGGGATATAAAAAAGTTCAAGATATTTTTTGTTTACAAAAAAATTCTGCAGATTGCATATTTCAAAAGGCGTGTACATTTTTATCCAGTTTGAGATAAATAATAATATTTAAGTGGAAATTCAAAGAAATCATCAAAATACTAAATAACAGGGAAAGTGATTTACTTATAATTACAAAGAACATGATAACACAATTGATATTGCTGAATAATTTCATTTCCGTAATTATAAACATAAAGTTTACTTATGGAATAAAAGTGCTTATTCAGTAATATACCATACCATACCATACCATATACCAGTACCATAAATCTCAACCAAAGATCGAATAGAAAATTATTGAATGTCTACAACTTATACATACATGTATAGTCTTTTCTCAAATGAAAGTAATAATTTACACGAATATGTATATTTATATATGCCATGGTATCATAACCGCCTGTCCAATTAATCTTCTGGTATTCCAAGCCTTGACTGAAATGCTTGCAGATCGTGCGTCAGTGAGTTTGACTGCAGAGCAAGAAAATGGGAATTTCCGGACTTCCTTCAATGACAAATATATATATATATATATATATATAATATTCATTCTTATTGCAGCCCAACCGAATACATCTCAACCATTCTCCCGTATCAAGTTTTAATCTTAAATCTGTTGTTGAAGGAAGTCCGGAAAAATTCCTATTTTCTTGCCGTGCAGTCAAACTCACTGACGCACGATCAGCAAGCATTTCAGTCAAGGCTTGGAATACCTGAAGATTAATTGGACATGCGGTTATGATACTATGACATATATAAATATACATAATATTGGTGTAAAACATTGCTTTCATTTGAGAAAATACACAGCAGTAGAGAAATCATTAACCGTATTTCAGCTTTTTATAAAAAAACTAGATTTATATACAAAAAATATAAATTTTCCTTCTATTTTTCTAACACCAAAATTTCGTAAGAGTCCCATTAAATTTAGAACTATTACTAATGGTTTTAATACCTATATTACAAAACCAGGCAAGGTGTTGCAAAGTTATACACCACACTCTAGACAATATCTCAAAATCCATTATTGTAAAAAATAGTAAAGATATCATTGAGAACATGCAAGGTAAGAGTATTAAATCTTTGGATAGCTTTGACTTCGAAGACTTATTCAACTCTATTGATATAGAGAGTATGATTTTAGTACTTAGAAATGTTCATATTAAATATTCATTAAATAATTTGATAAATTATGATAAATTTAATACTATTATACAATTTGTTTTGAAGGAAAATTACATATTTCATAATAACTATTATTATTAACAAATAAATGGTCTGTTACAAGGTGACCCAGTAAGTAATAGTCTGGTTAATATTTATTTACACTATTACGAGAATGAAAAAATTGATACAGACTCTTGTTATTTTTTCAGATACATTGATGATTTAATTATTTTCAGCAATAAAGCTGATTTTACTCCTAATTTAAAGTATTATCCACTCTACTTGAATTTAATAAAAATCGATTGCAATTTAGAGTCAGCGAATTTCCTAGATCTCCAATTAAAAGTTGACCATAATATGCTAAAAAGTAATATTTTTGATAAGAGATAATCTTTTGATTTTGATGTTATACAAATGCAATATTGGAATAGTTCCCTTCACATTTCAATATTTTTAGAAATATTATTCTAAATTATATAAAAAGAAATAAAGATTTAGTATCTGAAGAAGTTTTAAAAATTAATAATTATAAAAAGTTATTTCAAAGTTGCTTAGACTATAATTACCCACTAATTTTATATATAAATATATGTCTTCAAAGTTATAGCTATTTAATTATTTTATTTAACGTATTCAGTTTCATTTAGTTGTTAGTATATTATTCTTACTTTTCTTATAATAAATTTAGTTACTAAAATATATATATATATATATAGATGGCGCCATTATTTTTAGTTATGCGATTTTTTTAGCTTGGCGTTAGTATGCTATTATAATCGGAATGCATCGGGTAAAATTTTAGTTTTTTGGCACATTTTCACTGCTATTACTTTTGGTCATAATCATTATTAAACTCTATTAAAGTTATTTATGTTTATACATATTTATATTTGTCTATTTCGTCCGGATTCCTATAGTAATTTAATTTTTCAATTCTATTCCATTGATTCTATATTCACCACATGGGTTTTTGGGCATTTGCCTTATTTTATCTCCTATGCTTTTATGTCCAAAGTTTCCGCAGAAGAGATCTCGCAAAACACTGTTTAACCCTGTTTCACTATCCTAAGCCAGTGAAAGATCGGGAAACCATAAGAGTTTTGTCCAATATAGCTATATTTCTCTATTTTGATTTGTAATGGCTCAGTGTTTTTGGTTCTTTCGCTATGTTCTTAAGATGTTTTTAGGATTTATTAGTCTTGTTTTTATTTTATTTACTGCTATATATATATATATATATATATATATATAGTTATATATATGTATGTATGTGTGCCTCAGTAAGAATAATAAATAAATTCAGGCTATGTAAATTTCTGCCTCCATAGTAAATCGAAGTTATCAATGAGATTTAATCACATTGAAGAAAAATAAAAGTCAAAGCAAACTTATAAGTAGCATGAGAGTATTATAGTAAAGGGTGTTTTTTTGAGAGGTATAGAACTTTAAATTGCAATAAAACAACGATGTATTATTCGATTGACATGAATTTTTTTTATTCGAAAGATAATCTTGTGGCATTACATTTTAAATATGATTTCTGGCATAGGAATGCCACGGCTGGATCGGATGTAGTCCAATCTGGACGTCCAATTTTCGATGACTTTTTCCAACATTTGTGTTCGTATATCGGCAATAACACGGCGAATATTGTCTTCCAAATGGTCAAGCGTTTGTGGCTCATCCACATAGACCAATGACTTTACATAGCCCCACAAAAAATAGTCTAGCGGTGTTAAATCACAAGATCTTGGAGGCCAATTCACAGGTTCAAAACGTGAAATTATGCGGTTACCAAATGTGTCTTTCAATAAATCGATTGGGGCACGAGCTGTGTGACATGTTGCGCCGTCTTGTTGGAACCACAGCTCCTGGACATCATGATTGTTCAATTCAGGAATGAAAAAGTTAGTAATCATGGCTCTATACCCATCACCATTGACTGTAACGTTGTGGCCTTCATCGTTTTTGAAGAAGGATTCCACCAGCCCATAAAGCAGTGCACCAAACAGTCAGTTTTTCTGGATGTAACGGTGTTTCAACATACATTTGTGGATTAGCTTCACTTCAAATGCGGCAGTTTTGTTTGTTGACGTAGAAATTCAACCAGAAGTGCGCTTCATCGCTAAACAAAATTCGCTTATGAAAATCGACCATTATTTTCGAAATAAAATCGCACAATTTGAAAGCGTTGTTCAGGCGTGAGTCTATTCATGATGAAAATGCCAAACCAAACTGAGAATAAATCACTTGAAAGCTGTTAAATCGGTCGCCATCTTGGAAAGTAATGCCAACTTAAACTTCTATACCTGGAAAAAAGACACTCTGTATTAGAAGGTGCCACGAATGAAATGGTTTTTACAGTTAATAACTCCCCGTGTCTACAAAGGCTTAGCAGCCAAAATTGCAACCCATTTGAAAAGGACATTCATTCATAAATTTTAATCTGAAAGTTCACTTTCTATGTTTAGCTTTTTTTGTGAGAGAAATAACTTACATGAACTCATTCAATAAATTCAAGTTTCCTTCCTCTTTTGATGCGTGTATTATTTTCGTATTTATTTATTTTTTGTACTAAGAAACATCACGCGCACTTTATTGATTGATGGTTTATGCTATATTTCGTTTCTGGTCTATTTTATACATTTTTTTTTATTTATAAAAATGCAGGCTATATTGAAATGTGCGTTCTAATCGTATTACCAATATATATATATATATATATATATATATATATATATATATATATATATATATATATATATATTGTAGATAATTAAGTTGAGCAAAATAAAAGAATTATATTTATCACTTTTTTGTAAAAAATAAGTAAATTAGGCACTATTAAGAAAATTTTGCCAAATTTTCTTTTAATTTTTTATTCCTGTAAATTAATTGAACAATATTAATTTTTATCTAATTATCAAAATGAGTATGTTGAATATGTTGTTGAGCTACCATGCCACCGAAAGCATCTCGACACCAACACCGAGGGATGACGTCTTTGAATGGCTGGAGGAACGGTTATTTTACGATGACAGCCAATCAAAACGAACACACACACATTTAAAAAAATAGATAACTCCTGATAATTTTTGAATGCACAAATATAATCCACAAGACCAGAATGCAGTGTATTTAATGAATTATTTAATTAAATTTAGAACTATGGGACGTACTTAAACAAGGGTTGTGTTTTATTATAATATACTTATATTTCTAAACATTAAAAATGTATCTGATAAGAAATCTCAAGATGAGAATAATGGTAAATTATGCATTATATCAGAATCATAGTAAAATGTCTGTCAGTATTTCGTGAAAGCTTTTCTCAGAAGAATAGTTGCTATTTGATTAGGCAGCCTGTGAGTTTTTAAGCCTTTAGTGAGTGAAAGTGTTAGCAAAGATGGATAGGATAAACATTACATTTTATAATAGTGATAGTGTGCATCTGAAATAGAAATAGGTAATTTAATATTTCTTTCTAAGACATTCATTCCCGATATTGTGTTTAAGAAAAGTTTATTTAAAAATAATGAAATAAACTAAAAGAAACAGGCATTTTTTGACAACACCAGACTATCGACACTCAAAAAAAGTCTTTCGATTCGTGACATTTCGAAATATTTCAAAAACACATGCACATACTTCACATGTTTCAGTTTGGAACAGATTTAAAACAAATACGAATGCAAAATTTATGAAAATGTACGAGACACCAAAAGCATTGAAACATCATAGAGAAGATGGGTTAAAATGTCTTATCTTGGAGCGACGAGTGGAAACAAAGTTTATTTTCTGGAGAAAATAAATTTATCCTTGACAGTTCCTATGACTACAAACATTTTTGAAATGACTTGCGGAAGGAACCGAAAAAATGCTTCCATCGACAAATAGGAGGAAGATCAGTAATGGTTTTGGTAGCATTTTTTCATGATAAATTGTGCGATCCACAGCACATTTCGGGGCGTATGGACATTGCTTGGTATAAAGCTATGACATATGGTCATTTAATACTGCATGACCTTTTATTAGGTGGTGTTCGCTGAATATTTCAGAAGGATGATAAATCTTGTCATACATTTAAGTACACCCAAAACAGTTTAAAAAATAATCTATATCCATGACCAAGTACAATTCAAGATTTCTTCTGCATGGAAATTACATGGAGTAGGCTAAGTCTAAGAAATTATGATTATTATAAATTGTCTCCATCTGTCAATTTAAAGAAAGTAATAAATGAAAAGAATTGAAAAAATCATTGTATAATTGAATATTAATATTTGGTCATTTTGGAGAAAAATAAAGTGTTTAAGATTTTCAGCACAAATAGAAGACCAATTATACATTAAGTTTCACATTTTGTTTAGCCTAGTGGTCTTACGAGTGTTATGGTATCCGACTACGTTCGGAACCGTGATTATAAAAATGCACATAAATGGATAATTTCCATGCTATTTAGTGTCACTTGGAATATAATACATGTATAAAATTGTTTTGATGACAGTTTGACAAAAAAAATTACATAAATACAATACTTCGGCAAAAATTAACTTAGAATAATATTTTTCAAAATGTTCTACTATTGTGAAAAAATGCATCTGTTATAATAATAGTTTGTCTGTATATATTTCAGACCTCTTTGCAGAGGCTCAACTAGGATTTTTGAAGAACTCGATTTATTTTCAGAGTTACAATCAATTGAAATAATTATCGGCGTTTTTTTCTTAAAATTTCTCCCCTCTGGTGTCAAAAAACATGCATAAACCCACTTCTAAGTTATGTATTTCAAAAATTATAGTTGAGCCTCTGTACAGAGCTCTGAGCTATATGCAGGCAAAATATTGTTATAACAGAAGCATTTTTCACAAGAGGAGAATATTTTGAAAATGGGTATTTCTATGTTCATTTTTTGTCAAAATATTGTACTTAAATAATTTTTTATTGTAATACTATTCTTAAAACAATTTTATGTACATTTTCTAATCATTTTCTAATCTAAACCAAATATTATAAATATTATCCATTTACACGCTTTTGAAAAAGCATGATTCCGAAAGTAGTCGGATACCTTAAAGTATATGCGTAATTTTTCTTTCTAATACTTTTGCTAAGTTAATTGTTTTTTCACATTATTAAAAATTCTTGAAATCTAATTATGATTAATGTGTTGCAATGCTACATTTCGTAAAATAACAACTGTATTTATTTTATTATAGAACATCCTGGTATAATTTTAAGGTATTGTGACCATATATGTGTCTTTGTTTTAATTATATTTTTAAATTTCTCTTAAGTACAATAATTAAAAATATTTAACTATAAATCATTTTAATTTTCCTTTTATTTGTAATTACGCGTTTAGAAAAAAATCAATAATATAGATTATTTTTCAATATTGTGATGACTTATGACGAAGGAGAAACGAAAAAAATTAAATTAAGAAATTTTTACAATAGAATCAAACAAATTGCGCGGGGGAATAAGCACTTGATTCCCGGAAATCTTCAAAAGATTGGTGTTTTAATAAGGGAATTTACTTCATTTGTAATTTAAATTAGTAATATATTTAGTACTTTATGTTTAGTATTTTATATTCATTTTCAAATGGATATGTAATTGATGATACTTTACTATTGTACTCGTTTTCTGTATGCATTAATAAAACTACCTAAATAAATAAATATTTGCCTTTAAATAAATTCCAATGCAACTTCTCACTTCATTTATAGTTTTAATAATTCCATTTTAAAAATAAAATAAATTAAGATTATAATTATTTTATTGATTATACTTCAATGAAACTAAAACGATTTCAATTTAATATTTCTATTTAAAAAATATTATCCTTTTAACCATTTTTTTTATTTTATTAGAATTTAACAGTTAATGCTCTTTTTGAGAATCCTCTTATATTTTTCATTTGGAATATTTAAGGCCAATAAGCCCATTTCAAAAGGCTTTCTCTTAAAGTATAAGTTATGAATTTAAAAAAATCTTCCGATTATATTTTAACTTATTTTTACACTTTATTTGCTTTACCCAAAACATTCGAGCGATGGGAGAGTTCATTACGTAAATTTGTATAGTACACATTTTGTGTTACATATACAATTATGTCATTTGAAGATAAAAAATAGATATGTGCTTTACGAAAATTTAATTTATTTTCTTCGAAAACTGGCAGGGATAGAAAATATGAAGGATCGTTACTTTATCATGTCATACGTAAACGTGACAGATGTAAATGACAAGCAAAGAAATCAAACACATTACAAATAAATCCGTACTTAAGCGAATGACCCAGAGCCATATAGTACTCTTCGAAACCATATATCAAGAACTCCACCCTTCGAAATGTTCGTTTCACATTTGTCATACGGCGGAAAAGTACTCCTCCCCAATTTTAGTGATATATAAGCCATATTGGATGAGACCTATATAAAACACTAACAAATGGACATTATTTATACTGCACAAATGTATATTCAGAAAATAAATGTTCTGGAGAATTTTATAATTCTACAAAAATATATCTTGCATGCAAATTTTAAGAAAGCTGTTAGAGTTAATGTTATTTTCTAGAAAAAAAAAATGTCTAAATTCATTCTGAGATAGTTTTGTAATATTAAAGCAACAACAAAAAATGAAATGTTAGGAAGTTCTAAAAATAATATTATAAGCATATATATATATATATATATATATATATATATATATATATATATATAAATTTGTGTGTATGTGTGTGCGTGCATGTGTGTGTGTATCAAAGGACTGAGAAATATGTGTTTGAATTTAAAATTTTATGAATTATGCAATGTTCTTTTGGAGTTTTACTTCTATGTTTGCCTGGTTTTCTTCTATTATACTTACAAATTAATTTTACAAAAAGAAAAAAAAAGACAATGCCACAGAATTATAGTACCGCATTTGAACTTTATTCATGTATTCGCCTAGAAATATTTCATAAATGTTCATCTAACATTTCGTAACTTACTCAAAAAATACGTAAAAATTAAAGGAGGCAAAAATGGAAATTAATATTTGATATAATGCGTTTAGAAAATTTTACCTTTTATACTTCATTTAAATATAAACTGTATTATAATATTTAACACTATCATGCATTTTTATATTAAAACACAACTGATAGCAATATTATGATTCTTTAAGTTTACTAAATATACCTAAAATTGCATTGTATTCCTGTTTTATTGCAATAAAATGTCAATCAAAATGAATAGTGAATTTTTTTATGTTAAATTAATTAATTCTAGGCATTTATTGAAGATTATTTTTCTTTATAATGCATTATAAAAATAAGAGAAAAAATTGAGCAGTTGATCATAACATAGAAACCTAAATCAAATAATTGATCTGTATATAATGGTTGGAGACAATTTCGAATTTATGGAAAAATGAAATTCCAGAAAATAAGTCTTCTAAAGCAAAATTAACAAATCATATCTTTCCTCAAATCCTTCTGAGTGCCGCATTTTGACGGGAAAGTGTTTCTGGGAAGAATGGGAGAAATATGTTGAGAAATTACTCTTGATAATGCCACCAAAGAAGTGGAGGACATTCCATTTTACCCAGCTAAACTCAGCAGACATAGGATTCAAAACAGGCTTCTACAACACAGCATTTTGATCCTACGATGATGTCCCCACATTGGTGTAGTGTGATACTTAGAAGAGTGTGGCGTCAGTTCATGTTTTGCTTTAGTCACTTAACCAAAGTTAAAAATTACGAAAACCGTCACGAATAGTTCTCGATGTGCTTTGTAGTTCGACCTTAAAATAATTCTCTCTTCGATCCTACGATTAATAAACAGGAAGCGTATAATTCCATTTTTCATATGCGATTGCTAAATAAAAAACACAATGTACGTTAGTAATATAATTTTATCGTGTATTAACAAACATTCCTTGTTTATTTGCAATTAATTTTTTATAAGTTTATAAAATATTACTTGCATTTTATACTAAAATTTCTGAATAAGCAAGTAGTAGTATCCCTATTGTTACGTTAGTCGGGGTTCGATGATTTTAAGCAAATCAACCACAAAGTATAAGAAAGTTGTTTAAGAGCGATGGGAATTTATTATTGAATATCCAATCCTTTAAATACAAGATTAAACTAGAATATTCGCTTAATAAATCTCAGAGGATCTTTACACCTTCAACAGCACAATTATCAGTGTGTTATAAATACACTTAAGTAAAATATTATTTTTCAAGCAAAGATGAGCTAATGGCTAGTGGCTAGTCAAAACAATGCTCACTTATCGCTGGTTGTAACAAGACTGGCTCGTTTCGGTGAACATTGCTCTATTTATAGATCCAGTGGAAACTGCGAAAAAAAATCGCTTATGTCATACAAAGTGAAATTAGCGGATTTCTCCACTAATTTCTAGAAGAATCCAGATGATCCCGAACTCTACAATGTGGTGTAAAAGTCACCAATTTTACTCCGTTGCCAAGGTCTTGCCAAGTTCATCATTATAACGTAAGAGATGCGTTGCTTGTGAATATTACAATTTTAACATAAAATAAACATAACATAGTGTAATATAAATGTATTACATATTCAAAGGCAAATTATTTACACAAAATTTTTAACAATATTAATACCCCTGCTCCCTCCGGAATAACTGAATAACAGAAAACGTAATAAGGACTTCAGTTCGGTTGTTAGAAGTGAATTATTATCCGTTGGTGCGGGACTTCAGGCTATTCTGAACAAGGGCAATGGTAATCTTAGGACGCTTCTCTATAGCTGTAGATCTTCTCTTCAATCCAACACCTTTAAAATTAGTCCATTGTTGATGTCGAAGCCAGTTTTTCCAAACTACAATGGAGGGGAAACGGAATCCTAGTGTTAAAGGTATTGGATCGTGGCTGGCGTGTCATGAGATCTAGCCCAGTATGACTTAAAACCCGCGTGTAGGGGAGCGATGCGCGTTAAGCCTGTTGAGTGTTCAACGTTCTCCGGTTGGTGTGGTAGTTAGGACAGGAGGTGCCAGCTCAAGTACCGTCCTCGTCACTTGACCCTGGTTCAAAACTACGAGGTCCATCACCAAAAACCCTCGTGTAGCTGAACAGTTCGACGTTAATATTCACTCACTCAAATTACAACACCGCAATATCCATTTTCTTTGTATCCCATTTCATATAGCTGTTTACGGCAATATTATGGTGGACGTCTTAAATTGAGCTCTAAGGTGATTTTAAGGAAACATTGGCTAAAATGTGCAAAATTAAAGTAAATAAATTTGAATCTAAATTTTTTTAAAAAATTAGAAAGTGTAACTTCGAAAATAAGAAAGAAAATATTAAACATGAATTAATGAAATTAAGGATTTAAGAACAATTTCTCAATTTGTTAAGATTTTAAAATGTATAGAATTTGTAAAAAATAGATATGTGTTACACAGACATATACAAACATTCAAAACTTTTAATATTAAATATAACTCATTCTTCCAAAATAGTTCAATTAGAGTTTAATCTGTATTTTTTTATTCAGTATGGCAGAAGGTTTTTGTTTTTGTCTCTATTGTGTTTTAAGCCCCAAGTATGCTCCAAAATAAATATGATGAAAAGTATATAGTAAAAATTAGTGCATATGGAAAGAAGTTGAATTGGAAAAATAAAATAATTATAATATGCTGTATGCATGCATAATAAATGCATGTGTGTATGAACACTTCATAGAAAGAGACATAAACAAACTTAGACGCATACAAAAAATACAAATTAGAAATCACAAATATACTGAATTGCAATACTGAAAAAAACTACAAGTTACTTTTATTTTTTTTTTTTTTATAATTTTGCAAGTAATAAAATTTTGAGTTAATATGCATGTACTTTAACATTTTTGATGGTCTGAAATTTGACAAATATTTTAAAATAAAAGATAGTTTCCTATAAGGAGTATGAATGGAAAGAAACTAATTGCTATTTGGAAAATTGAAGTGCATAAATAGAATTATTTCTTGAAAATTGTATTGAAACTATTTACTTTGATTATTGTTCATCAAAATAAATAAGTCCTTCAATTTTCAAATGATGTACTTATAGATGAGTTTTGATCTACTATGTATCATTATTTAGAGTATTGTTTTAGATTAAATTAATAATTTTTTAATTCATTACGCTTAGAGCACATAAAAGAAGAAAATTATAAAAGTCATCTTTGTCAATTAAAAAAAAAAAACTACAACTCGACGATGTGATTAAGTTCCGACTGGATTATATTTGATGGAATATTGGTTAAGAAGGGGATTTCGATTAATGGCTATTAACAAGTTAATTACTTTGCAAGAAACTGCATATAATTTAAAGCGATAACATTAGTCTTTATTTTTGTGTTACAAAGTTTCATTAGTTATATAAATACTTAGCAGATAGAAATTGCACTTAATCTGAAATTTAGATTTTTTTTATAGACTTTCTTTAAGTAACTACTTTCCAGTCATTAATATTACAGAAAAAAAAGCCTGGGTTAAAAAATAAATGCAATACGCAACGTCTGTAACTCTCTTCAAGAAAGATTTAATTACTTTCTGAATTGAAATTGATTTAATCGACACTTATTTATTTATTTTTAAATAAAATAATGTACTTGTTCTAATACATGTAATTTATATTTATTCTTACAAAGATTCTAATAGTATCATTATTTTTTTAGTTTATTTAAGTTAATTAATTATTTGATAAATATAAACGATTAGATTAGTTTAAAAGTTAATTTCTTATCCCACTTGTAATCGTCTTATTATATGAAAAGTTTGAATTTGAGTTGGTTTCTAGGAATATCCATCTCTGCATTTTCCATTATTCATTTTCACCCTTCTACTTCTAGACATTTCTATCAACATACATTTTTGTTTTATTTATCCAAGTAAGCAAGTTCTTTTGATTTTAAGACCACGTTTCTCAAATTCTGCGTCGTGACTCTCTCAGGGAACATGTATCAGTACGGAACAATGTGTATTTTATAATTAATTTAACTGTACTAAGTTAAAATAAGTTTAATACCTACCGGTGACCTCATGGGCTTGTCATGTATAAAATTATATACAAAAATTAACACTTATTGATCATTTGTACAGTTTATAATTAATCATTTAATTGACTGTTTAAAGTTATGCAATCCGTTCACCAATGCGCCATTTTCCACATAGACACGCGTATGTGATGTATTGGGAGGGGGACGAAAATGAATTAATAAGCAAATCCTCTGAAATAAGTAAATCCTACGCAAACACTGTCAATTTCCTTTTATTATATTTCAAAGTTTTCGGAATAATTTTATTGATTGAAGTGCGCAGAAAAAAGTCGAAATTCTCGGAAAGACGTTTACATACGCTCAGTGCAATTGACACTTTGGCTAAACGAGACGTTTATCTGCGTCGGTGGCACTTCAGAGTTTAATGTCGCATTGTAGTTTTCAGCGTCAAAGTACAGTATTATTTAATGAAATATATTGATATTGAACGGAGGGGGCAATGAAAACTGTGTGTGAACGCTGGATCACGAATATTTAAGCATTGAGAAACATTGTTTTAAGACAGTGTTTATCAAACTATGGGACGCACCCCCTGGGGGGCGCGACAACTCTACAAAGGGGGCGCGAGCCTATTGAAAAGTCGAGAACAAAATATTATTTAAAAAATATATTTATTTACTGAAAGTAAACAAACAAAATACATTCAAACATAATAAAAAATAAAATACAATTTTACACTGATATATTACACTTATAAATACATCAGTGCTACACAATGTATTTTATAGTTAATTTAACAATCCTAAGTTAAAAACAAGTTTTTTTATTAGCTGTCACACCATGGGTTTGTCATATATATAATTTATAACAAAATTTAACACTTATCTTGATAACGTCTGTACGGTTTATAATGAAACCTTGACTGCCCATCCTAAGTTCCGCGATTTGCTTCCCAATGCCAACCGTTTTCCACGTATGCACGCTTATGTGATGTATAGGGTGAGGGGGAAAGATTAAAGGAGCAAAAATAATCTGAAATAAGTAAATCCTTCGCAAACATTGTCAAGGTCCTTTTATTACATTCCAAAGTTTTGGAATAATTTTACGGATAGCAGTGCACAGAAAAAATCGTACTTCGGAAAGACGTATATATATATGTCTAGAGAAATAAAGGCTTTGGCTTAGCGAGACGTTTATATACACTGGGGGTACTTAAGAGGTAAAAGTCGTATATATCGTAGTTTTAGCGCCTAAGTATAGTATTATTGAATTAAGTATATTGTTATTGTATGGGGGGAGGCGCAATGGAAATAAGGATTAAATATTGGGTCGCGAGTATTACAACTTTGTGAAGCACTACATTAAAATGAAATTTGCTAGCATGTATAATTTGATAAGAGAGAAAAATGTAATATTTTCATCTAAAATTTTAAAATATTAAAGTGTTTTTTTTTAAATTATTTTCTTAAATTGAAAATATGTATTTATTTATTAAATTTACAAGTGTTCAAATACTTATTTTATATTTATCCATTGCTGTTCCTATTTCACAAAATGCATTTTAAAATTATATTGTATGTTATTTATATTTAGATACATAAATAATATGATATTTTCAATTAATTCCTCAAAAATTACAAACGAACCCATGTAAAATTACTAATTTTCTTTTCATAAACATGACCTTCATATAGTAGAATTTGAAAATGTTATTTGTGATAAGTATGAGTGCCACTGCTAAAAATTATTTTCTAATTTAGTTTCATTCATATTTTTTCTTTCTCCGTTCAAGACTATACTTATTCTCTTAAAATTTTCTACACGCAATTTGACTTTAATGAAGGTTGAAAAGTCATTTTTGTTTTTCAAAGAGCGTTATTTTCCATTTTCAGGGCTTATGCTACTGATTACATCTATTTTAAATACATTTCGCATACAAAAGTTTACTTTAGTTTCTTCCTATTTTCATTTCGTTCAGTTCATGTAAAGCAGAAATTTCTATTTCCATAAGGAGTTCAATAAGACAACATACATTTCTACTTCTTAGTCTACATTACTTTGAAAGATTACTAGCAATTAAACATTTTGAGCTTTAGGTGTCGAAATGGTTATTAATTTCAAGTAAGCCTTAAGATGAGCACTTTAGGAATTATTTTCGTTTAAATAATAAATGATTTGCGTAAATGCATTTTATTTTCGTTAAAGCCCATAATTTTATGCACAAATGATATATATATATATATATATAATCATTTGTGCAAAGAATATGGGCTTTAACGAAAATGAAACTCATTTACGTAAATCATTTATTAAATGTGAGAAGTCGTTCAATAATTATGGATTGAATTATTGATAAGAGTCTCTTTGATGAGTTTTTAATGATTTAACTATTCACATGTGAATATACTGGATTTTAATTTTAACTTTTGGTTTTTATATTTTTTTTTAATTTGAACTTTTGGATTTCAGATATTTTTTATACCTATACAACTATTTTAAAAATGGGTGCATCATCTTTGGTGTTCGATGAATCACTTATATTATGCACTAATTTGTTTTAGAATTTTAATATTTTAATGTTATAATATATTTTCAGAAAGCGATGGCGAATAGTTTATTGGCTTAATTTTAACTTTTTAATTTTTATTTTTTAAATTTTTGAGATTTGGATATTTTCCGATTAACTTACCAAGTTGCAATAGGGGGAAGATTGGCGCCATCAAATTAGTTTAACCCCACAGATCTAACCTAAGTCCGAGGTTGCACTTGTATATTTTATAAATTTTTATAAAATGTATGTTATAATTTTTAATTTTGTTTGAAAATGATGGAATTTTATCTTCTATATTCGCCATTGTTATTTTGAAATAGGATTCAGTATTATAAGATTCATATATTTCAATGTTTTAAGTGATTATTGTGATTGATTGTTTATGATTGATTTTATATATTTAAATATATATAATACATAATTTTATTAGTAATAATCAACACAGACATTAAATAATTAAAAAATTTTCTTCAAGAAAAATTGTGTAGTCTAAAAGAATAAATAATATGCACTTGATCTAAATATCTAAGTTCTATATACATTCATTAGTAAAATAAATATCATAAGAAATATGCTTTTTATTAATTATTTTTCATAATTCAGGAAAAACACTAAAGCATCAAACTATCATACTGCTGAATCTGAGAATTAGCAAAATTAAACTTTTCTTGCTTTACTAGTATCACCAAAATACTTCAAATCAATCTACTTTTTCATCATTTACTTTTACTTTTTACTCACTGCTGAATTGGCAGAATCTTCTTTTTTCGAAAATAAACCATAAAGGCTTCAACGCGTGTGCTATTAAATGTTCTTTCTGCTCCATACTTTTCTGTTGACACCTGCTCAATATGGTGCGAAAGAGTTAGCTTGCTCTAGTCATTGCATGCAGTAATTATGGATTAATTGCACTTTTGTGTTGACTGTTCTTTTATTCAAGAGAAAGATTTTTCATAATGCTCACTAAAATAACATCTTAATAAACTATGTTATACTTATACACATATATGGTTACAAATTAATATTAAATAATGTAAGAATCATATGTTACTTCTCGACTTAAAAATTTTAAATATTTACTTTTGTTATTATGAAAAAAGTAGTTATGGTTACTGCTAAGTTTAAAAAAAAGTTTTAAATTAAAATTAAAGTTAAATTTGTTTACTTGGTATTTCTAACTAATTTTCATAGTGAATAAGATAACAATTAAATTTGTTTTATTTTGAATATATGCATAAATCTATGAAATAAGTCAAGATACAAATTTTAAATGTTAAGCATTGCATATTCTTGAAAAAGGTAAACTTTAAATGTACAAGTTAAATATGATACACGCATTGCATATTAGATGTATTCATAAGACATTTGATTTTACTTCCGGGTGTTCTTTAATAAAATTATAAGTTAAAATATGCTAAAATGAGGGAGTGTTCTTAAATTAACTTAACTCATTTCATATGATGCTTGATTCTGCTTCCTTTAAAAACAATAAGCTGTCAATAAGTTCACAATAATACCTTATTTAATATTAATCATATAATTAGTTTTCTTTTATTTATAATTTTATGTTATTTTGACATATATTATTCAAAGTTTTAGTTAAAATAAAGAATTAAGAAGTTAGTAAATTAATTTATTTCGTTTTATAATTACCTTTATATGCCTATGCTAATCACATATAAATATTAATACATTGGATTATTGTAAAAAAATTAATTATAGATTCAATTTGAAAAACCTTGATACGTATATATATATACGATATATATATATATATATATATATATATATATATATATATATATATATATATATATATATAAAGAGAGAGAGAGAAAGGGAGAGAGATTCTTAATATATATGGCTATGTCAAGATTATAAAAATCAGTTTTGACTATATCTTATGTGACAACTCAAATGATATGTATGTCCGGGTTTTATAAATAATTAAATATTCTAATTCAAGTTTTTCTAAGAAATCTAATTATTACTTTTGTTTTTTGACGGAAACACATACAAGCTACCCATTCATTTAATCTTCACTTTGTTCGTATTTTGGAAACTTGTGGTTAATGATAACTTTGTATATTCCTCTGATTGAAAGTGTTGTGTAAGGCTTACTTTGAGATGCAGAATTACAAGTATTTATAACTTTTTTTAGAAATAATAATTGCTTAAAATCATTTTCTGTCATGTAAATGCAAACTAATACACTAATTTAAAGAGTTGTTACTACAATCTGCTAAAACTATCTAATTTTTAAATATATATCAAAATTTTCAACAATTTTAAATATATATATATATTTAAAATTGTTGAAAAATTTTTGAGACCCTGGCACAATAAGTTTTTTTTTTTTTTACAAATTTGCACATTTTCTGTAAAGTATTATGTAATTAAAACTATGTATGAACTTCTTGAAAGATTTTTTTTTTTCCATTCGTTTGACAGAATCCAATACAAATTTATCTTTTATTGTGACATGATTGTATTTCCAAGAAACTGCATGATTGTGTTCTAGCTGTATTACCGTAAAATCCGTTGTATAACTCGCACCCACAGTTTAGGGGTGCAATTTTTAATTTTAGGTATATTCGCCGTATAACGCGTGCCCCCATTTTTTACGAAGAAACCTGAAATATACATTTGCAATACTCTTACGTTTTGAAGCGATTTATTCGAGGTATTTTCCTAAGCTTTTGCAAAAATAATATACTTTTAGAACTATAAATATTTTAGTTCACAAGGTATGTCATTTTTTAAAATAAGTATAAGTATTTAAGTATGCGTAAAAGAAATATTTTTGTGTGTTGATCTCTTTTGGCATTTTTAAAGCTATCGTTTTTATACCCGAAGTATGACACGCACCCTTACATTTCGATTATATTTTTCGTGTTTAGAGTGTGCGTTATACACCGGAATTTACGGTACTTATAATAGGGTTACAAAGTTATGATATATTACCGAAAAATTAAACTAATGATGCAAAAATATTTGGTACTTAATACTACCCCTTCATAGAAAGTCTGAAAAGCTTTCAATGATTAAAAATACAAAGTAATTTCAAATTATTGTTGCCTTTAACTGAAATTCTGTTGCAAATAAATACACATAAATCGACTAATTCAATGTATCCACCATTTTTAATGCTTTATTTCTTTCTTGTGTGTTTATAGGTTACTCTTCATCCAATAATTCATATTTAATTTATAAGGCTAAGTGCAGCAACGAAAAAAGAGCAACAAAGCAACATTAAACCCTGGCAATAGTCCCATTAGATATATGTTTAAATGTATTTCTCTAAATGCGTATAAAATAAATTTTGTTCTAAATTATAAAGCTCTATCTTTTTATACAGAAACACACTCGCATGTATATATGTGTGTGTGTGTATTGAGAAGTCTTGACAAATTTTATACAATAATTTCAACACTGTATATTTTTTATACCTTTAAATATTTATTACTTTTACAATTTTCAACAGTTGTAGTTTTCCCCCTATATATCACTTTCATGAAGTGCAAAGTCTTCTCGGGATTTCGATTTGGCACTATATACTGAGAAACTAGTGAAGAAACACACAAAAAAGACTGGGGGATAGAGAACATAGATGTAGTTTTCTGCATCGGTGGATTCCTATAAATACACCGACACTTTTTCTAGCTTAGATGCGGCACTATCACAAATGAAATAAAACAGATCACTATAAATAAAATGTCATTGTTTTCTGACGAAACGGAAGTCTCTGAAAAACGGTTTTACTTTCACGCTGAATTATACTTGCAGAAGGAAAAGAATAAATCGTGTTATGTACTTCAATAATATAAGGCTTCGAAAGGAAGTTAAATGCAACTTTAAAACGTCAAAGAATACTATATTTAATTTTTTCTCGTTTTGTCTTGCACTCATTTTACAGAAATTACACACACACACACACACACACACACACACACACATATATATATATATATATATATATATATATATATATATAGTACCAACTAAGGCTCATTGGTATAATCAAGAACAAACAATCAGAAAACTTTGTTGGACAATATTGATTATACAATGTTAAAGGATAACTCATAATAATCTGATAAAACGAGATTTATAATCTATTTTTAAGGAAATCATCATTCTATAAAAATCACTTATGCCGCTTATTTTTCTTTCAGCTTTAATTAATACAATTTTCAAAAATCTTTCTTCTATCAACATTATTAAGCTTTTTTAACATATTGTCCCCCCCCAATTTTTTTTAAAAATAAAATTATATTCCATGTAACTGGAAATAATAGATTTCCTGCTTAAATGGTTTCAACTGTCAACATTCTGTTGACTTTTCAATTGTTTTATCCTCTTTTCTTGAATATTACTTCTTTTCTAATACAAGTAACACCCTTTGTCTAAAAAAAGTTAAAACATACATGATATCACATAAATTATTTTTCAATAGAATATTAGTTAAATAGGATAAAAATATTCATTCTTCAAATAAGAGTTTTTTTTCTGGATTCATCCGCAAAATACTGGTTTTGAATTTGCTTTTAACAATTATTTTTAAATGATACATGTTTTGCATGTACAACACAGAACTCTTTCATGAACATCTTATCTTTAACTTTTAATCAAAAGAAACTTCAGAAGAATATTTATAGCAAGAATTTTTACAGTGCATTACAGATTAAAATACTTTAAAAAACAATCGTAAGCTAAAAATCACTTTACCGATTTTTTTTTTAAATTTATATTCACTTCACAGAACAGCTTTCAAATAATCGGATATTTCCTCATTTCTTTTAGTCTGCAGTTACTTGCAAGTTTTAAAGTAATATAAATGAGAAGAAATACATAATTGCAAAAAAAGTTTTTTTTTTGCACAAAAATCAGGTGAATGCAATTATTCTGAGACACATTCGGTTTTTTTCGTGGGTAAATGTATGAATCTGTATTCAGGTAAGCCGATTTTTTTTCGATCGATATACCTTTGAAAAGTTACCTTTCTCTAGCTAAGTGAAAAATTGTAAAAAATACGTTCGTTTATTTCTTAATTTAAAGTTATGGAAAAATGTAAAAAAAATCCCTAGTTTTTGTCATATGTTTAATAATTTATTTAGCTTACCAATGTCGTTACGTTATTTTTCTAAACGTGTATCAGGGATATGAGGTGCAAGAAAGAAAACCAAAACCTACACCACATACACATATTTCATGTCCACACAAGCACAAAAATCATATTTTTCTTTTAATTCTCTTTTTTTCCAAATTAACGTTACATTTTTAGTTTTAATGAACACAATTTAATAAATTATAAGAATATTGTTTATTTTCAACACATTCAGGTGTACTTATTTGTGAAAAATGCTATAATATGTATATATATTAAGTAAATATCTTTTGAAGTCTAATTTCTGTGGAAATGCATACATAATTAATCTTGATACTACACGTCACTGTATTACTATACCTTGCTTTAGCACAACCTACATTTCAAGATCAGTTACCAGTTTTGCTAATACACTACATTATAAATGCTATGGGGAAATTTGAAAATTTTCATTTTTATCACTAATCTATATATATATATATATATATATATATATATATATATATATATATATATATATATATATATATATATATATATATAATGGAGAAAAACAACTCACTCTCACTCACTTATCAAGTTATTTCTAGAACTATTTAATCTACAGACTTTAAATTTAGTAGGAATGTTGCTTTCATGCTAGGAGTTCTAAGAAGATCTGCTAAGAAATGCATTTTGCGAAAATTCACCCAATGGGCTTTGAGAGAGAGAGTTAAAAGATCTTATAGATAACTAC
The DNA here is from genome assembly GCA_019973935.1 of Trichonephila clavipes. Taxonomy (NCBI): domain Eukaryota; kingdom Metazoa; phylum Arthropoda; class Arachnida; order Araneae; family Nephilidae; genus Trichonephila; species Trichonephila clavipes. The sequence continues at coordinate 272,406 of BMAU01006707.1, forward strand.
TTCCTTGTTTAAACTATTAGAATTAGTGTTTAGAAAATTGGTAAGCAGATAGATTTTATGGCTACAAAATGGGTTTAAAAAATAGACCCCGAGGTTGAACAAAAATAGACACTCAGGTGGTTTGCGAGAGTTTAAAGGTGTGTTATAAATAAATAATCCCGTTTTTGGAGTGTTAGACCAACATACGTGAAATAAGTAGAGATTCGCTAATAAAAGGATCTTTAAAAATTTACATCTAATTGGTTTGCTTGAAAGGGGTTCAGTGCCGCGATATATAAATATTCGCGTGTTTCGACTATTAGACCTAAAGGTCTGAAATTTGGTCGGTATATTCCTTTCGAGCAGAAGAAAACCGTTACAAAAGATGATTTTACAAAAATTGACCTCTATGAGGGTTGCCAGGTGTTAAAGGATTGTTATAGATGGTAGGTAATCTCGTTTTCAAAGCACTAAAACTGGTCTTGAAATTTAACTGCCATGTTTCTTCCTTGGAGTAGAGATCTGCTAGGGGTTTTGTAAAAATTGACATTCAAGAAGGGTTGTGCAAGAACGAGGGCGTTTTATTTATAAAAAATAAAACCTTTAGACAAAATAACTTTTGCAAAGCAGTGATCAGATAATAAGAATGTTTTCAAAAGTAGACCTACATAGGTGTTACAGGGACAATATAATATATATTTGAAAAATATCCCTTTTTTCAACTAATACACTTGCAAAGACTTTTGACAAATATGATTCTTTGTTTCGCGGTGATATGCTAAAAAACCTTTATTTTTCTTATAATTTGCAATTCCTTTAAATTTAACACAAAAAAAATTCATTTCCATCTCTATTGTGTTATTTTTCAATTCACTCGTGCAAAGAATGAATATTCCAGCTAGTCACTGTATAATCTTGAAAAAAAGGTGACGTTATCACAGATGTCATTTGATGAAATCCTTCATGAAACTGAGTGATGATAAAACATTACGTTTTTGCTTACATTTTCCATACATTATTTGACTGATACCGACGACTTGTTTCATCTTAGCAATTATAACTTGCACATATTTGTTTCTCCCCCCTCCCCAATTTAACATGTTTCAGCTACTAGTCTCTCGAGTTCATTCGAAGTACTTTGTGATTTTCTTTCAGGAAAATTCACTTATTTATGATTACTAATTCGTCCCTACTTACTAATCTTTACTTATTCATTATGACGATCCCTATATTTCGACCTATATGAGTTTTGTAGTAACTAACAAGTAATTTTAAATAATGAAATATAATTAACTTCCTTACAGTGACAATTTATTGAAATGTTACGGAAACTTGAATATTTTTGGAAAATGCAGCCATGATAGTAGGATATTTAAAGGCTGTTACATTAGAAATATTGTTCATAATACGGTAATAGGATTATCGATTAATAGTTAGAATTATAATTTATACCTTAGAAACCTCAAGATTTGAGACATTTTCATGAAATTATATAATTTTCTAAGCCATCATATCAACTCCTTCGAAAAAACTTACATATTTATTGTTTGAGCATAATGGTACCGTGTATTGTTCTTTTATTACTTCTTCGAAACAACACGTTAAGATATTTTTGTGAGATGGGAACTTATTTGTCAAAAATTTATAATACTGAAAATTCAAAATAATTTCTACAAATGGTAATATTGCACTATGCCTTTTCCCTCATTTTAATTTAAAATTAACACTCATCATTCAAAAATGGGGCGAACAGAAAAAAAACAAAACATTTGCCAAAAATTGTATTGTTTCGTTATCATATTTCATTTATTTCATAGGACAGCTGCTTGGATAAACAATTTTCCATATATATTTTTACAAAACCATTTATTTATCTATGTCTCAGTCAGGATTATCATACTTGGCTTTTCCCGTAATACTTAAAGCAATACTTCTAGGAGTAATCTTCACTAATAATGGGAATAAAATTTACCATATGAATCATTTTTAATTTTGAAAGGATTTAATAGAATCGTTTGTACATTAATACTGTCAAATTTTTTTCATAAACCACATACATCATTGGAGTTTACTACTTTTTTGAAATTTAGATGTTTATTCATATGGGTATTCAATAATAAATATTGTTCACTAAAATGCTCTTTTAATAAATTTTATAGTTTCCTCATTATTTTCAGATGAAAAAATATTTGCTCAGCTTGTCTAAAGCAGAATTTCCGAGTAAATTTTTAAATAGATAAATGTGTCGATCTGATGAAATTTTCTTCTCGCAAACAGCATGAAAGAAATTGTATAGTGTTTGAAACTCTTGAAAATTGTCATAAAATGTGTTTATGATTACTTTCGTAAGTGCACATGATAAGCATTCGCCGTTTATTATTTTCGGGATTTGTTACGAGAATCAATTTATTAGTATGAAGATCTATTTGGTAAGAAGAAGTCCAATTTTTGTACTCCTTTCACAATTTCAGGATATCTGAATTTCTTTTATTAAAGGTTTATTTCCTTTAAATACAAATACCTTTTGATTTTATATTCTATAGCGCTTTCTGGTTTATTAATTTTGATTCCTTTATAAAATCTCTAAGCTCTTTTTAACACTTTAACAAACAATAACTGAGAAATTTCTTCTGCATCATTAATGTGATCTGATTTTATTGTATTTTTAATATAAATTGCTGTAATATTAAATCTTTCTCAAGCATATTAACACATTTATTTAATTTTTTTAATATGTCATTTTGGCTTAACTTAAATGTAAAAATCGGAAGAATCCTTTTTACTTGTTTTTGTTTTGCAATTAGTATAATTCTTAATTTTAGCTACGGTAAAAAGAGCACCTATAGTTTCAAAATGTTATTTTCAGTTTTTAGGGGCATTCGCCGTATAATGTGCATCACCTTTTTTATGAAATAACCTAAATATACGTATGCAATGATCTTAAGTTTTAAAGTCATTGAATCGAGATATAATTCCAAGCTTTAGAAAAAAAGCTGTATATTTCGAGTACTAGAACCCTTTAATTCCATAAGGAATGTTATTTCTTTTAAAGAAACTGTATTTATATATATGCATAAGTCTAGTTTTTCAATGATAAACTTTTTATAAATTTTATTTTTAAAACTATTATTTTTATTCCTGACGTATAACGCGCACTTCTAAAGTACCATCTTATATTTTGCTTTAAAAGTGCGAGCTATGCACCAGATTTTTACGGTATACTGTTTTCGACATAGGTTCTGGAAGTGCTTCTGATTGCGGACTTCCAGTATTTATAATTATATAAAATTTTAAAAATGAAATAAAGTACTAAGTTACTACTACATAACCTAAGAGCTTGTCTTAACAACCATTAGAACCTAAGGGATGTTAAAGCAGTCTACAAAAATGAATAAAACATACACAATTACTTCTGCAATTTTTGCTACAGCATCATTTTATGGAAATGCTGTACACAGAAAGCAAGTTTTGATGTTAAAATATATCTAATTCACCATAAAATGAGTATGCGTCTTCATTTATAAATGGAAATTGTCTTTATTTACAAATCTGGTTTCTTGGCAAAGGATTTTGTAAAGTTCAATTGAACTGTTTCGAGTATGGCGGTGTAAGGCATTAGTCCCCTAAAACTAACTATTTGAATAATTTGACAGTGTTACTAACATTTTTCAAGTTTTTTTTATAAATATCCACATACCTGGTTTTTCAATAATACAATTTAAAAAGGAGAAAAGGAAATAAAATTTTACGCGTACGTATTTCTTCACAAAATTAATTTATAAAATGTGTTCAAAAGTTTTCAGTAATTCAAGTTATTTTACCTAAAGAATCGTTTTAATAAGATTGTGTACTAGTTTGTATTACTTAACTGTTTTGTTGTTCTTTCTTATCCCAATTGGTCAACAGAAAAATCTACATCAAGTCCATTAACCCGTGCGTTTTTAAACGTTGAAGAACTGTAGCAGGACTTAAGAGTAGGTGGCTTATGGCAGTCAATACATGGAAAGATGTGGACTGGAGTGGCTTGGGTCACATTACATTTCGGACAAGAAGGGTATTTAATTGAAAATCTATGTATCTAAAGCTGATCAGAAATGAGAAAACATTAAGGATATATTAGGCCAGTGCTGTTCAAACTTTCGCTATTTGCGGACCAATATTAAATTTTTGTCGCATCTCCCTTTCGTACAATAACAATGTGTTGAATTCAATAACGCTATACTTTGACTCTAAAGCTAAAAACGAATTCAACCTCTTTTGTGCCACGGACGTATATAAATTTCTCGCTCAAATAAAACTATAATTGACCCGGACGTATATAAACGTCTTTCCGAATAAGATCTTTTCTGTGCACTGCTATCTATATAATTATTATGAAGGCTTTGGAATGCAGTAAATAGACTTTTATGGTGTTTGCGAATAATTTAAATATGCCATATGATTTGCTTAATTATTCCTTTTTTAACACACACATCCTCTCCACTGTATCACATACGCGCACTTTGGTGAAAAAAGGTAGCATGGGGGAAGTGTTTGAGTATATTTATTAATTATAAACTGCACAAACTATCAAAATAAATACTAATTTTTGGATATAATTTTTTTGTATGACAAGTTCTTGGGGTCATTGGTAATTTTTAATCGTGTTCTTAACTTAGTATTGTTAAATTAATTATAAAATACTGGTGCCGTACTGGTACATTTAGAAGTGTATTATATCAGTGTAAATGTGTATTTTAATTTTTATTATGTGAGAATGTATTTTTTTTTGTTTATTTTCCATAAATTAATAATTTTCTTAAATAGTCTTTTGTTTTCGACTTTTCAATATGTTCACGCCCTCCTCGTAGAGTTATTACGCTTCCTCTAGGGGGCGCACCTCACAGTTTGAGAAACACTGTATTAGGCAGTTGATTGTATATTACCTTTGACCCAGAAGCAATAAGACTACTGGCGACATAACTCATTAATTCCAATCACGTGCAGATGCAAATAACAAGGATGACTCCTGGACTTCAACCTCTCCTTCCTATACTCCACACTACACAAATGAAAAGATCATAAGTCTCAGAAATTTAAAAAGCATCCGTTCTAAACCACGAATCTTAGGTAAAGTTGAAACTCCAACCCGAATGAAAAAAAATTGTTCTTTACCTCGCTACCATCACCCACATGGGTACCGCGTGAGTGAATGAGAGTGTTTATTTAACGTCGCTTTCTAAAACATCTCGAGGGCTATCCGTGAGGATCGCTGTAATTTTGAAACTCGTGTGAGTGACGAGGATGGCACATGCCCAGCACCCCTCTCCTAACTTTCACACCACATCAATCGTCGGTACCAATGCTACAGTCATTTAGGTTTTGACATTCGGATATAATTTTTTAATTCCTCTAAAAAAATTTGGTTAGGTTTTAATAGAATTTCCTTCATTTTTTTATTGCTTTTAATGTGGTGTTTTTTGTGCTCTAAAGTTAATTAAAAATGTAAGTTAATGAGAAACTATATTCTCTTTTTATAATTTAGTTCTTACTTTAGGAATTATCATTATTCTTATTTTTATATGCAAAATCCATAAGAAAAAAAAAATCTCAAAGTTTATTAAATCTATTTTTTCTAGTGGCTGTACCTATGGAATCATGGGAAGGATAATAAATACAGCAGCTGAATATATCTTGTCCGATGATAAATCAAACCTCCTTTACAACAATGTTTCTCGTTCTTCATGTCATACATCAGGGTCAATGTAAGTTAAATCTTTAAGGCACCGACTATTTGTTGCATAAGATCATCATGATGTTTCTGGTATGAAGTTACATGCAGTAAAAATCGATTAAATTAATTTTAACGTTATTTTTAAGTTCTTGAAAATCTGCAAAAAGTTTATCTGATATAATTGTTTTAATTTTCAATATGGGTGCAAATTAAATTTCAGTGTTTCATTCAGTTATAAACTTAGTATAAATATTATTACTAAAACTGTACTTTTTTGTATTAATAGTGAAATAATGAACTAAATACCATGAGTTGGGAAAGTTGTTTTGGAATCCAGAATTCCAACGAGTTTCGAATATGTGTGTGTGTTTGTGCTCTAACAAGTATAACATTACCTTTACCATAATAAGTGATTTTATCCAAAGTTTTAAATCTATATCTTCAAAACATTTTAATTTTTCTCATCTTCTAGGAATTTCGTAAAACATTTCACATTACCATTTTAATAATGTAACTTTCAATGTACTGCGAGGCAAAAAAAGGGGAAAAACTGCCACAGTGTATTTTTAGTGTTTCTTTCACAACAAATTCTATTCGGGAAGAATATTTTCTTTAATGACTTGCACGAAAGTATTGTGAAATTGAGGTTGAGGAAAAATTTCTGATATTTACGACTTTCCATTTTTAATAATGTGGATGTTTCATTTCTTATTCTAAGTAATATGGTGAAATATGCAGCAATGAAAAGCAGTTAATGTAATTAAAATTTTAGGAATGTGAAATATTTCAGCTTTTTTTAGTAAATCCTGCGTCTACAAATATTAACTAATTATTATTCTGTAAAATATAAACTATTGAAAGAAATGCATTTACAGAACAGAGCTTCAATGTTGGTCACTAAATTAGACTGATTTTTTAATTGAAAATAATTCTCAGAATATAATGGTTTCAACCAATTCTGCTATATTTATATTTCCCATGCATAGATGCAGAGCAAAAAAAATACAACATCTATAAATGCTTCAATTTCTTTTTATTTTATAATAATGCTAATATGTTCATAATGTCGTCAGATAATATCTCCTGATTAATTCACTAATACAATCTATGCTGCCAATAATTTTCTGGTCTAATTTTGTTAAGCATAAGAATATTAATAATGCCCTAAAAGACAACATGTTTTGAATGTTTAATAACAACTCATTATAATAAAATAAATGGTGTATTAAGTATTGTACAAATCCCATACACTCACACAAACGCGTTCAAGTATGCGCACGCACACCCTTACACACACACACACATGTACACACACACACACACACATATATATATATATATATATATATATATACATATATATATATATATACATATATATATATACATATATATATACATATATATATACATATATATATATATATATCCATATATATATACATATATATATATCCATATATATACATATATATAGACATATATATATATATATATATATATATATATATATATATATATATATATATATATATATATATATATATATATATATATAATTTATTAAGAATCCAAAATATATTCTTCTGCCCTTGAAAATATTAAAACTTATTTTTGTATTAATAATATTATTTATAACGATGCGAGAATAACAAGAGCACTCGTGAAACACAGGCACATAAATTAAGCATGAGCAAAATAGTTTAAACTTCAGTTTCATTTTTTGAATTAGTTTAACCACCCGAAACTAATAGTTTTACCGTTCTCTCATTACTTTTTAAGTATACATTACATAAACATTTAAGAATTGCGGGTTGTGCAAACTTCGTCACTCAGATATTTATTGTACATGTCCAGGGAGAGAAATATCTTTGCTGTTCCTAGCAAGCTTGCATTAATGTTAGTAGATGCAATTTGTAAAAGTATGAAACACAGTATACCTCTTAAATAAACAATGTGCATGTCTCTTCCCCGTGTCTGCGTTTTATGGGTGTGCTTTTACCCTCCTACTGTGTTAAAACAGTTTCACTGTATGGAGCAGTATCTAATCTTTAACAATTCTCCATTTTATACGCATTTTTTTTTGTTTATGTTTAGGTATAACAGTTATTGACTAACTAAACTGTGACTTACTCTTTATCTTTCAAATATACTACATATTATTCAATGGAAGCCGGAAGGGTGGCATGGTTGGTTTGACACTGGTCTTGTATGCCCAACTTTGCGGGTTCAACCCTTACCCAAATCGGTAGATTTTCATGATGAAGAAAATTGACAGCCTCCATATCGCATAATTATGCGCCGTGTTAAAGATCCCTAGAGTGTCTATTTGGCTTGAGTTGGCTTGGGTACAATAAACAAAATTAAATTCTTAGTGTCATTCCACATTGTTTGAGATCTGAGGAAACTGGGCATCAAAATTACATTGCTTTGGTTGGTATTCCACCTACATGGCGCCTCACTAAAATGTAACACCGGCTCCCGTTGAATGTACAAGATGTGCAATACTAAACTGCAATCAACAGCTTCATTTCAAATAAAAAATTCCAATGGAATCCATATATAATTACATTAACTCTCAGTAGATATTATACATGATTCACTTTAACAGTAATTATTCATTTCGCTTTAATATAATTAATGTCCATTGACCAATTTAGGTCTGATTAAAGTTTAATAAAATATTTCATCGGTTTTCACATGTTACGGAATGTGAGAAGAGATATATATATATATATATTCTAAATAATATCATTTTATAACTCTTATTTTTTATTTCGTGTAGCTAAGCAGTGCGACTTTAATATTCACTAATTCACTCACTTTGCTTTTCATTTAATCCGCTTTTCAAAATCACGCTAGTTCTTTCAGAGCACAAACAATTACGGATAATAATTAACTATTAAACTAACTGTTTATGATAAACTCTTTTATTGATGCTTCTTTGAAAATAAAATATGATTTCCTCAAAGGCAATGCAAAAAGTGTTTTTTACAGGTATAGAAATTTAAATTGCAATAAAACAATGATGTATTATTCGACTGACATGACTTTTTTATTCGAAAGATAATCTTGTGGCATTGCATTTTAAATATGATTTCTGGCATAGGAGTGCCACGGCTGGCTCGTATGTAGTCTATTCTGGACGTCCAATTTTCGATGACTTTTTCCAACATTTGTGGCCGTATATTGGCAATAACACGGCGAATGTCGTCTTCCAAATAGTCAAGCGTTTTTGGCTTATCCGCATAGACCAATGACTTTACATAGCCCCACAGAAAATAGTCTAGCGGTGTTAAATCAAAAGATCTTGGAGGACGATTAACAGGTCCAAAACGTGAAATTAGGCGCTCACCAAACATGTCTTTCAATGAATCGATTGTGGCACGAGCTGTGTGACATGTTGCGCCGCCTTGTTGGAACCACAGCTCCTAGACATCATGATTGTTAAATTCAGGAATGAAAAAGTTAGTAATCATGGCTCTATACCGATCACCATTGACTGTAACGTTGTGGCCTTCATCGTTTTTGAAGAAGGATTCCACCAGCCCATAAAGCGCACCAAACAGTCAGTTTTTCTGGATATAACGGTGTTTCGACATACACTTGTGGATTAGCTTCACTCCAAATGCGGCAGTTTTGTTTGTTGACGTAGCCAATCAACCAGAAGTGCGTTTCATCGCTAAACAAAATTTGCTTATGAAAATCGGGAACTACGGCAATCTCGTTTTGGGCCCATTTGACGAATCTACGCCTTGCTTGATGATCGTTTTGATGAATTGCCAAACCAAACTGAGAATAAATCACTTGACAGCTGTTAAATCAGTCGCCATCTTGGAAAGTAATGCCAACTTAAAGTTATATACCTGGAAAAAACACTATTTATTATAATTATATTATCGTTTTTGTTTCTTTTCTTTCTATCTTTTTTTTGCATTTTTCAATATTATAAACCGTTTTTTTAAATGTAATACTATTTTATTGCGTAACTAATATTGGCCTAAATGTGGTTGAATGCAGCGAATAGTTGAACATTCAAACTATCACAGTAAAATAAAAAGTTAAGCTAACGAGGAAGAACTGTAAATGCATTTTTTTTAAATATTTGGTATGCGTCTTTAAAAGAAAAGTGAGTCGTAACAAACACTCATGTTTTGAAGTTTTTCGGTGTGGAGTTATGGCACATAAATTTCGAACAATAATTCGAAAAAATGGAGCTTTGTTTAAAGTTCAGCAAAGAAATGACACTTTAAGAAATAGTCATCTTACAAAGTGCTCTCTATAGACCTTTACATATTACAGTCACCGATCATCGATGAGGCATGACTAGAATTCATCTAAGAAAATACTTTGTTTCTTTTTTGAACCGAAACTTAAATGGTGTATGTTTAATGTAGCTAATATATATATGCGTGTGTATTTAGTTTGATATTGAAGCTAACTTTTTTTTCAATATCTATCATTACTTATTATTGTTTCATAAATACATTTAAGAATAAAGGTAAAAACGTTTGAAACAAAAAAAGGATTAGATACAATGTTTATATCAGGAAATGTTCATTAATTCTGTTTTGCTTAGATTAAGGATTTTGGAAAATTTGGTATTGTGTTAAGGTATCCGACTACGTTCGGAACCGTGATTTTAAAAAAGCGCATAAATGGATAATTGACATGATATTTAGTTTCACTTAGGTAAGAATATATGCATGTATATCAGCCTTTTTTTTTTTTTTCGATAACGGAAAAGTTATTGTGTAATATAGATTCCTAAAATTGCTTAGAACATTCATAAGAATAATTAAAAAACAACCAGGTCAAAAAATTGGTTTTTACAGAAGGAGTAAGGTATTAACATTTCCCAAGTTTTCTCAAAAAAATTTAATTTTTAAATTTGTGCGAAGAACATGTGAACAATTTCATCTCGTATTATTTTCTTGAATAAAAACATTGTACAAAATGCTAAAATTTAATTTTTAAATATGTAATTAAAGAAAGTTGTTCAAAGCGTACCATGTCTTCTTACTTGGAAAACTAGTATATTTGATAATTAAATAATGTTTGAAATTTAATAAAAAAACTAAAAAATATTATTTATGCTGATGGTAACAATTTATATTTTATGAACGTAATAAAATTGATGGCAAAAGATATGTATTTTAATATTGGTTGAAAAATATGTATGTAGACACAAAATGTATGCATTAAATTAAAATATAGTATTAACTCTACACATACATTTTATCACTTGTTCTAGAATGTTTCTATTTTAATAATATTTTAACACAAATACATCAATCTTTTCTGGCTATTTTAATTGCCTTTTTATGGTCATGAAATTATTTGAAAGTTTTATTGCATGTGAAACGTGTTATTTATGGCACAAAAAAATTTGAATCCTAATAATTTATTGAATACCTTACCTTCTTTATTTCACTTTATATACTCCTTTTACAATAAAAATTTATGTATTTTCGTAAAATATATATTATACAAATCTCTCCTGATAGAAATATATAATTACTAGAAGGTTTCCAATAGTTTTATTATGGTATGTTGTAATAAATTCCGCACATTACCTTTATAATGTATAGACATTTAATATACTATTATAATCGGTATTAAAATAGATTCTTGTTATCAAAGTATATATTTCAAAACCATAATTTCAGGCATAATATTTAAAAATTTCAAAAAAACATTTGTATTAAAATATACTAAGGTTTATTTAAGAGCTGTATATTATAATTTTCAAGAATAATTTTTTACTGCGAATAAAGCGATAAATAATTGATTGCACATTTGTTTAATGAGGGAACTCACATGTTAAATAAAATTTTTAAGAAGTATATTTATTCCTAAAAACATACATGTTTGAGGTATATGAATTTTAAAGTATTATTAATTCAGGAATTCTACAGGGCCAAGAACAATAATTATAAGTAGATTTAATATGATAGGTTACGCAAATTAAGAGAGTATATCGTCATAAACGTCTTCAGTTGTGACAAAATGGATTTTCGGCTTTCTGCGTGACAACACAATTACACATTGTTCTCAAATGGTAACAAAATTCCTTACTATGTCTGTATTCTCCGCACAAAAGTTTAAACAAATATTATACTAAACTGTCTACAAAGAAATAATAATCTACTTATTGATCGTACAAAAACAAAACAGGATTTTTTTACTAATACCCACACACACAAACATATGCATGATGACCATAATGGCTGCAAGTGTTCAAAAAGTGCTGGAGAGAAAACTACCAAAAATATTCCAACCGAAATTTAGTATCTACACGCAACATGCGCAAGTCAAATATGAAAAAAAATCCGCTATTTTTACCCAATAGATGATCATGTGTCTTAGTTCAATGCCTATCGGTGGTATAAATGCAAATTTTATGCCTAATGAACAACATAAAATTAAGACCAAATTGAGTAGCGATGTTAAGAAAACAATTAATTCCAGCATTGCAAGAGAGACATTTTTAAAAACTGCGGTATTTATACAGGAAGAAACACCCCCTCACATCGTTAATTCTGCTAAAAATTGCTACATTTTTGGTGTGGACTGAGTGATAAGCAGATGTTTCGAAAACGCCTGCCCCCCCACTTTCAGCGGACCTTATTCCTTGGGATTTTTGTCTGTGAGGACATCTAAAAGATATGGTTTATAAATAACATGCTTCATTTGCTGAATTGAAAGATGGCACAACGAGACACGTGAGGTGTATTACAACAGCTATTTTAAATGTGACGGTGAACCATGCTGTCTTAAGTTTTCAGCATGTGGTTGCATCTATTGGTTCGCATATTGAGCATAATGTGATAACTTCATAGAATAAATAATCGTTTAATTGTTTTCCGAAGCGTATTTTTGGACTGTTTAATTTGTGATCTTAATTTATGTTAATATTTGATTACATGATAATGCAAAAATTTAATTACTGAAGTGAATTGTATGGATATTTGATAAACTGTAAGTGAATCTATATATTGTTTATATGCCTTCTAGAATGTTATATACTCTGTCTATCGTCTTATGAAGCTGTATATGCCATTGGTAGGCGTTGGAATATGGTACAACGTCATGTATCGGGGGGGAAATAACGATTTTCATTTTTGCGTGTTTGATTTGCGCATATTCTGAAACGGGTAGGTACCAAATTTAACTGGAATATTCCCAGGGGGTTTTCCCTCAGCACCCCTTAAACACTTGCAGTTTAATTATGGCCACCCTGTATATATATATGCATGTATAAAAGTTAATTCAAAATCTTTCGTTCAAATTTCGTGTAGACGCACGGAGAACCTGAGGAAACCGATTTCACCAAAGAAATTCTGTCTCCAAATGTACGTTTGTGTATGTCGGAGGTGATGTATGCATCCATTCTGTATAAATCTGGGCTGATCAGTCCTACTGTCATTAGTGCGTGAGCTAGCTTACTGTGTTCATGAAATGAATTATATTTTTTGGATGGTGGATGTGCCTCTCGGATATGAGGCAGCAGGCTAAAGGGCCTCCGAACAAAGGAAGTACGAGGACTAATAACCTGAGAGAAGAATACACCAGCTTCAAATGCCTGCAAATTTGCATCATAATCTGTTCGAACTCGGCTCGCAGAGAAGCAGAATGCATGATACGGGCAGAAGAAAACTGACATGGATCATCAACGTTGAATAAAGTGACATACAATCATTTGAAGATCATCTGAATAGCAACATAAAAGCAATCGCTGAGGAAATTAGGGTCTATCAGTTAACAATGTAATGCAAACTGTCTGAATCGGGTGTGCCACCTTACCATCTGCAAAGTGGGCATTTACGCCGCCTAACAAATTAAAATAATTTAATTTCGAAATTTAGCACACTCGTCAAGGACAGGTGCCAATAAATTAATTTTATAATTTTGCTTCATTGTTTTAACCAGGATAGTCAGGAATAAGGAATTTGAGATTTGGCGACTAATTGATTATATTTTTTCCAGATTTGGCGACTACTTCCGTATTTCCTTTCCAGGTTACATTTTCAGTTTTGGTGACTAAGAAATTGTTACAGCCCTATAATAGCGAAACCCTCTGAGTCTGCCATTTCTTGTCATAATTTTTACAATTTTGCAATTTTTCTAAAAGTGGAAATAAAAAAAGACTCGCGCAAGTAAAAGAAAAAATATTTATGGCTTAACCCAGCATTTCTCAAACTGTGGAGAGGGAAGGTTAAGCATATCGAAAAATACAAAATAAAAGGTATGGAAAATTATTAATTTACTGAAAGGAAGCGAAGCAAAAAAAAAAAAAAAAAACGTTCCGGCATTATAAAAAAATAAAATACATATTCATACTGATATATGGTACTTATAAATGTGTAAATGTTGGAATTATTTAATAATTGATTTATTAATACTTAATTGTAAGCACGTTCAGTAAATATTAGTGGCTTCCATGGGCTTGTGTCATACAAAATATAATACATATAATGATAATATGTGCAGTTTATAATATTAAAGTCGCATTGTACTTTCAGCGTCAAAATACATTATTACTGCATTCAATACATTGTTATTGTATGAAAAGGGTACGATGAAAATTATGACTGAAAATTGGGTTGGAAATACAGAAAATTTGATAAGAATTGTTCTAACAGTTAAACTCAGTCATAGTCTATTTTTCTAAATTCTCTTGTCTGATCTATATAATCAAACATAACTCATTGCTTCATTTTACCAAAACAGCTGAGAACAAATTCAGAGATCACCGGATTAAGAAAACTAATAATAATAATTTCTCACAAACTCTTCGATTCCAAACGTGTATTTATGCGTATAATTCTGATACAAGTTTCAGAGATAATATTGAGCTCTTTTTAATGAAAAATATCATTTAATTACCCCCTTCTTTCACATGAAATATTTGAAACTTAGCTCTTTCAGATTTCCTTGAGTTCGCTGATCCTACATTATGCAAAAACAGGCCGTATCGACGCACTTGTAGTATGCCAATGTGTATTACAGATTCTAAGAATTTACTCATTTAAGAATAATTCATCAATCAATAAATAATAGTTTAAAAGACTAAAAATGCACGCATTCATTGTAGACCGAACTAAAAAATGAAAAACAATTTATAGTTTACAAAAACTAGAAAACACGCTTTTATGTTAAATCAAGCTAAAAAGCAAAAAAAAAAGTAATTCTTAATATAAGAATAAAATGTTTAACGAGAAAATTAATGTTAATGTGGTAAAAGTGTGGGGTGCTTTGTACTTCATTTTCACACTAACTCAGCATTTCGGACTACAACTAGTAAGAGACTATAACGATTGGTATAGAGCCCCCACGCTTTTACCACAATTACATTAATTTTCTCGTTAATTATTTTATTCTGATTAGTTTTTAATTTTTAGTTCAATTTAACATAAAAGCGTGTTTTTTTTTAGTTTTTTTTAATTTATAATTTATTATAGATGAAGTGTTACTTAATGGTGAATGTGTGTTTAATGCGCACAGTTCACAAATGTAGACTTTTGACCATCCGCATGGTACATGAAGTGCACTGAGTAGCATCGTTGTACCGTAAATGTATGGGCAAGGATCATCAGTGACTGTTTGTTGGGCCCTTATTTTCAACCGCCTTAATTTGATCACTGCAAATACATAAATTTTCTGAGACAATATTGCCGACATTTCTAGGTTCTGACAAACACATATCCAAAAGGATACGTGGCTTCAACAAGATGGGATCCAACCCATAGTACAACTGATGTATGCGATCACCTGAAATGAAAATTTAGAGCTTAATGGATCAGCACATGTGCACCAATCCAAGGCTACCAATGCCACAGAATTTATCATCCTTTGATTTCTTCTTCTAGAGGGTCATGAAATATAATATGTACGAGACCTCAGTCGGCAATGAAATTAACTTTGTTGCGCGAATAGCGGCCACAGCAGGCATTATCTGTAATATGCCAGATGTTTTTGAAAATGCTTCGTAGGTAATCTAACGGTGCCCTGAACCATGTGTTCGTGTGAATGGTCGCTATTTTGAGCAAGTATCTTAAATAGTTGGAGTAAGATACAGGTTACCACTTAACTGAAATGTTTACCTTACTTATCCCTCTTGTTCAGATAAATGACATTTACGGACACACCTTCTTATGTGAAATCGGTTTCATGACGTATTCCCTACATTACATATGCACAGGTGTCCAAAAGTTAAACATAATTGATAATTACGTGAATAAAGAAGGAACTGTAAATCAGAAAGGCGGGAAACTTGATATGCGAGTGTAAAATGGTTATAAAAAATGAAGCAAATCAAAAGAATGATAATAATTAATTTTATTATCCAAAGTAGCAGTTTGGAAGAAAACTGAGCATATCAAGGATTCACACTTTAAAGAAAGAATGAAAGAAAACATTAAATAAAATACTGATGCTGCAGTTTAATAAGGCCTGTGGTCACCTTTGACAGCCAGGCACGCTGTACAGTGATTTACCATACTTGCTATGAGATGATGAATGAATTGTGGGCTCAAACGGTTCCAAGCTTCTTGGAGAGCTCTCTTCAGTTCTATAACGGAGCTTGGTGGATGCAAAAACGCTGCAATTTGTCTCCCGAGCATATCCCACACATACTCCAGAGGTTTTAAATCAGGGGAGTTCGCAGGCCGCGACATGCACTGGATGTTTCAGTTTCAAGGAAGTCATCCATCTGCACCGCTTGGTGACATGGCGCAATATCATCCATGCATATGAAGTCAGGACAAACAGCACCTCGAAACAAGCGAACATGAGGCTGAAGAACTTCGTGTCTGTATCTTTGAGCAGTCGCACACCCCGTGTCAAAGAAATGGAAGTTTGTGCGGCCGTACATCATAATGCCTGCCTATACCATTATTTCATTTGAAGGAAAATGATGCCTTTCCGTTATGCTTCTTGGTTCAAAACGTGTTCCGCGTTCTCTCTACACCGTTACCCGCCGAGAATCACTACTCAGATTAAACCGGGACTCGTCACTGAACATCACATTGTCCCACTCTTCCACACTCCAATGTTGAAGTGTCAAATTCCAGTTAAAACGAGCGCGTTGTTGCGCAGACGTGAGATAAATGCAAATTGCTGGTCTCCTGGTATACAAGCCAGCATGATTGAGTCTCCTGTAAGCAGTTTGTCTCGAAATTCGTATTCCTGTGGCGACTGTGAGCGCCGAACCCAGTGCTCTGGCAGTACTGCCCCTCTGACGTCGCGCACTTATTACCAGATATCGGTCTTGGTGAGGGATTGTGACTCTTGGTCGACCGGATATTATTGTCGGGTAACATCTCCCTTTCTTTGAAACCTCTGCCACAGTCTTGAGACCACAGACTCGTGCACATTCAGAATTCGAGACGCTTTGGTTTCTGATCGTGAGGATTCCAACATTCCAGCGATTCATCCTTTCGTAAACATGTCTAAATGTCGTCTTTGTGCCATCGTTCACCTTGTTTGATGTTTAACAACGTTCCTTCACTCAGAAGTTGCACGAAACTTGTCTGAACTGCCTATGCTGCGTGAATCGGTTTCTCCGCGTTCCGACAAGCGCCGGTGATTCACGTAGGACGTAGTCGACTGAAAAGTTTTCATATACCCAATGTTTCTTCTTCACTTAATTAATACCCGCAAGAAAAAAATTTGGGATAATTTTACGAATATTTACTCCATGCTTTTCACATTTTACGATTTATGCTTAACTTTTGGACGCCAGTGTATATATATATATATATATATATATATATATATATATATATATATATATGTTAAGTATTGTATTAGCGTTGGGTGATGTTGGTTTGTTGTCATATTTGGTTTATTAAAGACATCTTTAGAATAAATTTTCCTCCTTTATTATGAAGCATACACCAATAGATTAAAACACAATTGCGGTACATTTTCACATAGAATGGGCAGCGCCATGTAGGAGGACACAAAAACAAAGAGCTGCATTTATTTACATTCGTAATGAAGAAGGCAAGCAGACAAAAAGAGAGCGATCGCACAATATTTTTGCTTTTATACCGGCAGTGGTTATTACGTAATAATAGTTTTCATTGGATAGAATGTGCAATACAGGGATTTCAGACTAGCCGATTACGATTAATATTAAAATGTTATTTTTAAACTAAAGAATAAAGTTTGTTTAAATATTAATACAAAGAGTTAACAAAAATGATACTAGAGGGAATTATTACATATATATATATATATATATATATATATATGTGTGTGTATTGAAATATAAGTTTATAGTTAATATAATTAATAGGGGGTTGCATTTCATTTATATGAAGTTTTTCTTTATCATTTATTTAAGTAGACAAATTTTAACAGAGAACGTTAATAATTAAGCATTCCTGGAAATCTTTCCTAAACTAATGCTTCGTTAAAAATGTATTTGTAAAAACAAAAAGTTTCTTTTCCCGACATTTTCGAATCGTGTTTATTCCTTTAGAATACTAAGTTTATTTGAAAAAAATACAGTTTAATACAAATGCTTTCATTTGTTTTTAAAACTAATGCAACAATTTTAAGGAAGAAAGCTGTAGATTAACCAACATTCTTGTCCTTGAAAAAATACTATACACAAGAGAACTTTTTAAATTTACATATTATACTTCTATCTTGATTTTTTTCTGGTGTCCACGGTTTGCCATGTTTTAAATATCTATAGCTTTAAAAGTTCACAGCAAAAATCAATGTAATTATTTTTACTTTATTATTTTCATTTTCAAGAAACAATGATCTCGGGAGACAGAAAAAATCTGGGCTAATTAAAGAATTAATCTTACACAGAAAAAAAAGACATCACTACTTTTGTTCGAGTTCTTAATTAAAAATCGAAAAAAGAAATTTTAAAAAAAATAGCCGAGATACGGGAGGAATGCGATAAAAATGGGGCCACACAAACATCCCCGCTAACCGGATAGGTGGTTAAAATATTTTACTTAACTTTTTTAGAAATATATTTGCCAACTTTTTTAATAGTGAATATCTTACATTATCGTTATCTTTTTTTTTCCTTATTCACCGATGTATTTTATTTCGAAAAACATAAAATAAATCAAAAGCAAAATATTTAAGTAAAATAAAACTCTTATTTTGCTTTATTAATTATTTCTCTTTTTATATCGTATATTTAAGTTACTTGCAGGTTAATATTTTTATGAATAAACAATAACTGCCAATCTAGAAAAATTCAAATACTTTCTCTATGGACATTATTTAAATGTAAGAATTAGCTTTAAAATTTTTTGATGTTCATAGATATTTTCGAAAAAAATATACAGCATTTTTTACGATTGTATTTATTACAGTTTGTCAAAAAAGGTTATTTATTTAATGGAAGTAATTAAAAATACATTCATTTTAATAATTTTCAATTCGACTTAAATTCTTAACTGTTAGTTATATTGTATGATCCCATTTTATTGTCATTATATGTTATGTGGTAAAAATATACACTATGTTGCTATACGTAATTAAACATTTGTGTTAAAAGAAATAACAAAAATTATTCATTCTCATTAAGTGGTAGATCACCCACCTCTGATTCCGTTACAGTCTTAAACCTCCGGGACATGCTTTCCACAAGTGTTTGGATCATGTACAGCAGTGCTTTATTATTACGAGGGGGGCGCGAGCATATCGAAAATAAAAGATTTAAAAAATAATTAGTTTACTGGAATGAATTAAAACAAAATACTTTCAGGCATAATAAAAAATGCACTTTTACTCTGATATAATTTATAGGCGATATTAAGCCATCAAAATAAAAACTTTTTCATACCTAATTAGCTATCTTTGATCCTATAACTAAATAAAAAACCTTTTATTTGATTTGCTGTCATCCCGTGATGAGAGATTTTTTTTTATTACGCTTTTTTTAACCTAACATACTACTCTTTCAGAGAAAAAAACAGATCCCGGACCCAGAATCGAAAAACTTTAGAACATAAAAAATTCATCACTGTCATTATTTTTGAAATACTGCACATTATAGCTGTAATCTGTTTGACCTTCGTTATTGGTACAGTTAGTTATGACCCCTCTCTTATGTGTTCTCTGTTGCCCTTTTTTCATGCAAAAGAGTTTTATGATATTTGGAAAACCACGGAGAGCACACACACACACAACAAGCACATGAAGGATTACTTGGCCAAGACATATTTTTATAAATATTCTCAACGTATAAATCATAACGAAAAACGTTTCAGAAATTTTTTAGCAGTAACATACATATTATCATAATAAATATACTCTTTACCCGGAATTGGTCGCGCGGGACATACAGATTACGAAATCTTTAATTCTGGCAAAACTGTTTATTTATTACCAAAGAAAAATTGAAAAGTCCTTGAAAGTAGGTAAGTAAACTTTCTCTTAGTTAAATTATTCACTGGAATCATGATTTGTATCGTGTACAATAAAATAATTATAAAAAAGGATTGGAGTGACTCAATAAAAAGTGCGCGTCTGCTCCCGGGCTAAAACGTGTTGAAGTCTTATTTTGCTTTAAATATTAAAAATAATACAATTATTCTTCATCGATTTTTATACTATTGATCATTATTTAACATCAGTGACGCACACAAGGGGGTTCGGACCCCCTCCCAAAGCCCTTGATTTTTTTTCCGATTGATTATAATTCTAAGTTTATAGTACGCAAAATTTAGTTAAGTATTTGTTATTAATGATTCATTTTATTAATTAATGCTAATTATTTATTCAAGAATTCAAATTTTTACTGTGTTTTGTTCCCGGAAATCGACAAAATCAAAAGGAACCTGATACAAGATTGGTGAACTTTCGACCCCGCCCCGCCCCCTTGTAAAATTCCTTGTGCGCTACTGTTTAACATCAATTATAAATGCTAATTCTGTGAGGCTTAAAATTACAATTCGCTTAAAACTAATTATTTTTAGCAATTTTAAAATTTTATTTTACGTTTTTGTAAACATTGTCGAGCACTTGGCTTTGCTTCCCTTACAATTCAGCTATTACATCAATAATGTTTTATTTTTCTTATAAATGAACTTGCAAAGAGCGGGCACTTCAGCCGGTATACATGTATCAGTGCTGCGCAGAATATTTTATAACTAATTAATTAATACTAAATTAAGAACAAGTTTAATAAGTATTAATGACGTCCATGAGCTTGTCTTGGAAAGCAAAGTTTTTATAAGGAATGCTTATTATTAGAAATTGACCCTCTGAGTTTTTTTCTATATTTAGCAGATATCTATATTTTGTTTTAAAGCAGCTACACTATTTTGCAATATGTTCAATTTAAAAATTTGAGAAAGGAAAAATAACATAATATAATTATCCTATTATTTTATTTATTTATTTACTTAAAAGTAGTTACAAAATTAATACTTATGTTACTAATTTGTATGGTTTATAATTAAGATCGCCTATTGTAACTTTAGCGTCAAAGTGCATTATTATTGCATTCAGTACATTATTAATGTATAAGGGGGCCGCTAAAAAATTGTGATCGAAAAGGGGGCGCCAGTATTGAAAGTTTGGAAGCACTGATGTACAGTATTCTGCTTGTGGAGAAGACATGAAAGTTCTTTCACCGAGTTTGGCTTGTTACTATACCTCTTAATTCAGCGATTCAACTCGACTCGGAGGTTTTCAGTAAAATTCATGTGTGGAATTTGCGCAGGGTAGTTTACTCAGTCTGTCCTATTGTCATCATATAAATCGTTGGTGGACCTCTAAACATGACAAGTGACGTTGTCATCCTGGAAGTGATGATAATAAACTAATAAAATTGCCAAGGCATATAAATCATGTTGTTATCTAGAACGATAGAGTAGGAGTCAGCCTTCAGCTTACCATAAACTGGGATCAAGAATTTTAGCCTACATAACACAAAAAACATTTCCAGACCATAATTCGTCCTCTTCTGATTCTCAATACAGGCACATTGTATTTTAGCAAAATTCGTTCTCAACACATTGCCATTCCCAGAATCTGTCATCTGATTGTTTGAAATTGTACTTTGACTCTCTTCACTCCAGAGAACCTGTATCAACTTATCAACAGTCCTATTTCGAAGTGACTAGCACCGATTTAACGGAACAACGTGGTTGGATTTTGTAATCAAAGGCTGATAGACCGTAGAACGCCCACGGAAACCAAGAATACGGAATCATACGGAAATTTGATTTAAACGTTGTTGCCTGGAAATAAGTTGTTTTGTTGTCTCGTGTAAGAAGCAGACATGCGTACCAGCACGTTTCTGACTTTTATAAAGGTCGAATTATGTCATAGAGAGATTGCGAATTATGGAATCGTATAATTGCTCCTCACACGTCGGTAGAGATCTAATGACTGTTAGCTGACTATTCAATCGATGGGTTCAGGACGGTAACATGAAGTTCCGTGCTGGTTCTCAATGGCTTCCTACCACTAGCAGCAAAAAGACAGGCATGTTACCCACATGGCTTAATGGATCTTGATGTCACGTCACGTATTTTGTCTTAAGAATCGGGGTCGTTTGCAAGGCAACAAATGTCTGCATGAACAGATCGTTGACGCTTGCAGCAGCATGGACTCTTAGCACGGACATCATGACTGTGGCTACAAAAGACCCTGCATCAGTAACCAAAACGTTTTCAATGGTGTGATTAGCGAGAAACCTGTGCACATAAGTGGCGAGACGTCATTTTTTCAGATGGATACAGTATCACAGTTTTTCTCAAAATGTGGGGCGCACCTCCTAGGGGGCGATAACCCTCCGGAAGGGCACGGTCATATCAAAAAGTCGAGAATAAAATGCTATTTTTAACAAAATTCTAAAAATGGACTTACAGGAAGCAAAACATAATACATTCTGACATAAAAAACTCACGTTGCACTTTTATTGTTTTATGTTCCAATTTAAAAATTATAAAAGAAAAGCAACATAATCCTTGCATTATTACTTAAAAAGTATAGATAATTTACTTAAAATATCAATTACTTAAAATATATATTATTTGAAAGTAAAACATACAAAATTAAATACTTATCTTGAAAATTTGAGTGGTTTATAATTAAAAATAAAATAATATAGTAGATTTAGCGCCAAAGTACATTATTATTGCATTCAATACATTGTTATTGTATGCGGGGTGTGAAGGAAATTATGATTGAAAACTGGGTCGCAAGTATGGAAACTTTGAGAAGCACTGTATTATCAACATGGTCGCATCCGTATTTGGCGGCATCCTGGTGATCGGCAAAGTGTGTTCATTATCGTCATACTGACAAAAAACCTTGCTTAATGGCTTATGTTACTATAATATGCACCTCTTGTTCGCATTGCTGGCCTTTTGAACAGTGTATTTTACATTTTTATGTGTTACAACCCGTGACCCTACCCTTTTTTCGAGCCTTCTGAAGCCATACGTTTCAGCAGGTTAACACACGATCACATGTTGCCGGTATAGTACAGACCTTTCTTTGATACGAAAAATGTTCGACTTTTGCCCTGTAATTCACGTTCACCAAATCTCTCATGAATAGAAAACGTCTGGTCCATGATTGCCGAGTTACTAGCTTGTTTCCATACACCAGTTTGCTACGGTTGATAAACTGGGGCATCGGCTGATGTTGCAAGGGCATACGTACTGTACATGGCATCCTATCTCTGTTTGACTCAATGCATAGGGGTATAAGTACTGTTATTATTGTCAGAGGTGGTTGTTCTGAGTACTTATTTCTCATGATCTATGCAATCAAATTTTTTGAAAATTTAATCATTTGTTATTTCAATTAAAGTATATTTATCCAATAAATATAATTTTATATTCTGATTTTCTTCCTAATGTAGTAATTTTAATTGCCAGTAGTATATATATATATAAATAAATAAAATATATATATATATATATATATATATATATATAGTATCTAGCATCTAGCGTGGGGAGTATCTCTCTCCCTCTCTATCTATATATATAGGCACACACACACATAAATATTTATGCGTGCGTGTATACATCAGATATCTAAATAAAACCTGTGCACTGTTTGAATGAATGTAACTCTAATAATTATTATGTTACATAAAACTTCAAAAATCAAAACAATGAAAACAAATGTAGGAATTAGGTATTTAGGAAAAGTGTTATGTCATTTGCTATTGTGAATCAAGCACAGCTCATCATGCTGTCGGTAGAATCCAATTCATTTCTAATCATATTAGTTGATATTTAAGCAAAATATAATTCAATGTAGGAAATCACATTGTTTATTATATATGTTCTTGTGCTTTAAAAATATGCTTGGAACAATTTCAAAGGAAAAATAATCATGTGTGGTCAAATCCGGTGATTGTGAAGGGTATTCCTCACTTGTATGTTCTATCCATCTGTTCGGGTGATGACTGTCAAGAGAGGTCCTTACATCTGGATGGTAGTGTGGAAGGGTTCCATTCTAATGGAAGTATCATCCCTTATTACTAAACATCTTTTGGGAAGATTGTTGTATAGTGGATTATGGTATGAAAATAATTTACATTACACTTACCACTATATAATCCACAAGAAATACAATTAATCAAAATGCTGAAAAACCGACATTTATTCCTACTAAGTTCACGTGATCTTCCACTGGAGATTGTCAACTCTCCCTTTAACTTAAACATGAAATCAACTCTCTAAAAATCATTTTTGGGAATTTATTGTCTATTTTGCTTGGACCATTCAGAAAATTTGATTTTTTGGTTATTGCTATTTTCCTTGACCTTATTGATTAAAATGATCTTTAAACTTCTAAAGTAATAAATATGAACGATTATTTTTTTAAATAAAACACTTGGTAAAAGAAGAAATTCAAATACTTTATACTAAAATTGTATAAATACTCGTGTATTAGTTTTTCATCATACGCAATCACTTCATTCTTACGTCATTACAATTACTGTAAACATATAAAAACAAAATATATAATTTTTCCCAAATAATCAGTTAAAAATTGGCTGGAATACTTAAACCTTATCTTTGAGTAATTATTAGTTCAAATTACCATAATGTATAATATTATTATGTATGTAATACATTAAAAAAGACAGCACAGTTAGAATAATAGTAATAATACTAATATAAATTTAAATAAAAGAAATTCATGCTAAGGAATACCTTAGAAGAAAATGAGTAATGCATTTAACATTTATTTCTTTTTAACAATGTTTTATAAGAATCATACATTAATAATCATTAATATTATTTAAATGTTTCCAAGAACTTAAATAAAAAAATATATTAAGTCTTAATAAAATACCTTAATTTTTCGGTTACCTTACTGAAAGTCCTTAAGGCTGGCTGTCTTTATTTTTCGTTGACCATTCCATGTTTTGTCAGAATATTATTTTTAGAAATACAGTTAATAAAAAAATACTGTTTAGTATAAGGGTAAAGATATAATAAAAATATTTTACTTTGTTATGTTCAATGGGCGTGTAAAATACAAACGTTTGCGTATTAATGTTTTGGAGATCAAATATTTCTTCTTAAATCTAAATTTTAAGTAAACTACATTAAATGATTAAAATTTACCAAATAAATGCATAAAGTATACCTAAAAATATTTAAAGAGTACGGCTTTAAAATATAAAATACGAATAAAAAAGCAGTTTTGATTGTAATTTCCTTTAATTATGAATATTTTCAGTTGCTTAGATTGTGGATGAAGAAATTGGAATTATATCAATTAAGTTGTGTCACTATAGCAAGCAAATAACTATTTTTTGCGAAAAAAATATATATCACTTATGAATGGCATGCTATATTCGTGCTGATGTATATGAATTTAGTTGTGTGTGTATGTGTCCATTCGCATAAAAATTCACATTTTTCCTTTTTATAATAGTACATGAAGGACTTCCTAGTCATCCAGATAGCTAAGTATCAAAATTGATTTCCATTGAAAAACTGTTTTCTTAACAAACAAAGAAGTTAAAGAATAAAACTTCAACATATATCCATCTAGTTATGAGTTAGAAATATGTAAATGCAGTTGTTTGTTTATAAAATATTTTTCCCTCTCTCTCTCTCTTTTCGAAAATTTGTTCTTACTTATATATTTTCAGTCATTTTTTTTACTATTCTACCTTCTTTTTTTTCTAATTTCATTAACCTTTGTTGATTTGTTGAGGTGTGTAGTAGAAAATGAACACATACATACACACAGAGAAATGCATATTGCGTTCTGGAACATTCCAGAAAGCCACTGAGAGAAGAATGATAAACTACAATAAAAAATCGATTGCGAAAGTATAGGAAAATACAATTCCAAATAGAGAAAATGATAAGTAGAAATTTCCTGAGCAGTCGAGTAGAAAATAGAGTAAGTACTAAAAAGAATGGAGTTTTTTTTTAATTTTAAAGATCTTAAATCCTTTATGATATTCTTTTTTATGATCTATTATTGTATGATGATGCTTTTACAACTTCGTTAAAACTGCTTTTAATATACGATCAAGCATTCTAAAATCTGAAACATTTAGACATTATAGAAAAATTTAAAATGTAACTTAGTTATTCATAGTCGATTGCTCCATTACTTATTCATCTAACATAGATTCGAATCATATGGTAATTAGAGCGGCAGAATGACGTGTAGCTGTATCATTACTGAGACATTTTGTTCACCTGATCATTTTTCAGAGAAAGTATTAAGTACTCACTGTCCAAAAAAAGATATATGCTTACCTAGCAAATTAGTGAGACCTGCCTTTCTCTGTTAAAGTAACAAAGACAGAAAATTACGATCTAAGAAATTTTTATGGTAATTATTCATGAACTGTTCACTGGACAATGTTTTCTTTTAAATGTCTCCTAACTGTGTAAATTTTACTAAAATATTCATTCAGCTTAAAGCCGAGTTATGATTAATGGATCTAATATATATAATGGTTTAGTTACTGATAACGTTTTTTTCAATAAAGAAAATTAGAGATTAATGATAAAGTTGCAAAACTTTCTATAAAGTAGTAACTGATAAGTAAAATAGATATTTTGCTTAGAGCGATGAATCAGTCTGAGACTAAATGTATAAACTTTTACCATCAAAGAAACATCAATTACGGCCTATAAGTAAAATATGCATTAAATGGAGGCATGTTTACTTACTTTTTAAAGGTAGAATATCATAAAATAAAAAATAAATTTGGTTTAATTTCATAATTTCACTTTACTATTAAATATAGGATTTAAGCTAAGTTTAAATAACAAAAAGAGGAAAGTACAATTTAATTTAAAATAAAATTTACGATATTTATTTAGTACTGCCGTTTATAATTTAAAATATTAAGAAATAATACGGCACTGCTAATTGGTTCTCTGATTCTGAATTAAGATTAATGATCTAGTATAAACAAATCTCGCAATTCATTTTTGTCTTAAATTTGATAATTACAATTAATTTACAATTTTCAATAAAAATATGTTCTTCAAAACTGATAGATCATTGGCATTAATAAAAAGAATTTAAACAAATATCGATGTATTTTTTCCTCCAAATTCAAGGGAAGTTCTCAATTCGTTTAAAATCTAAAGACACAACAAAAAAAAAAACTAAAAATAATCTCAAAGTCAGTTTAAAATTCTTTATCGTAAAAAGATGTGAAACGAAATAATTGTATTGAAAAGCAAATTTCCTGATGTTTGCGGTATGTGTGATACGAAATCTTGCATATTAACAAAGGAAAAAAATGTATATTACTTTATAAGTTTGAAGATTAATTATGTCAATATTTACCTAGTTATTAAAGAAAGATTATTAATATATGAAATCAAATAATGGAAACAATGATGGGTTACGAAGTACTCATCAGTAATTATATACATAAATTGTATTAAAAACCAAACTATTTGGAATCTCGTAAATGCTGAAACCACTATGGCTCATTTACATGAATATAATAACATGTATCATAATTTTAAAATTTTGATAATATTTGTATTTCATCAGCATGTATGTAGTATCCACCCACAACCGGTAGGCACGACAGTAACTATTAACTGGAACCACCAAATTTCACTGTAGCTGTGATTCCGGCAGCCCTAGTTACACGGAGCGCAAACAATATGGAAAGAGATAAGATGCTTTCGCACATAGTTAGCGAGCTCATGTATGGAGCAGCCACCACCTTTCTTTTCATTCATTCATTATATTTTAGCATTTGTGTTGTGCCGGTTTCTTTTTAAATTATTGTTTGAAAATATGAAGCTCTTCTGCGCCTTCTTCATTTTCATTTTGAACCCGAGATGCCTTGTGAACCCTCACCTCATATATATGTACATATATATATATATATATATATATATATATATATATATATATATATATACTAGCTGCATGGCCCCGCGTTGCATGGGCATTTTTGAGTGTATAACTTTTGCTCGTGTGGAAATTTCACCTTCCCTTCTCGGCACGGCATTTCCTGCTGTGTGTGTGTGTGATTTCTATACCAATCTCATTAAAATTTCCTTTTTTCGAGATTTTTCCTACCTGTTTGCTCCGTCGGATGTGTATGTTTACCCTCCACTTAGCCTGGTGTTCCATGGGCTTTTTAAGAAATATTACTTTATCCGATGTATATTTTTTGCCATTCTTGTGAGGTGTATATGAGAGATATGAGCGCGATATGAGTGATTTCTATAATGTCATCAAAATTATCATTTCTGAAATGCATAAAATTTCTCTTCCTTGACAGAGCGGTTACTTCTCTCTCAGTTTAGCCCGGAGTTGCACGGTCTTCCCCAAGAATGTAGCTTTATGCCCCTTGCAAGTCACCTCTTCCCCTCTCAGTGTCAACACTTCCTGGTGTGTGTATGATTTATATACCAATATCATTAATGTGTTTTTGAAGTTTCTTTTACCTCTTTGCCCTGTTAGACGAGTCTGTTTCCTCCTACAATTTAACCCGGTTTTGCGCGGGCTTTTTCCGAGGGTATAACTTAATCTTAATGGATGTTTTCCGTTTCTATTTCTACACCAGCACTTATGAGTGCATGTGCGCAATCTCTATGTTTATATCATGCAAATGCTCTTTTCCGAAATTTCGTTCCACTTTTTTTCTCTCTCAGACAGGTTTCTTTTCCCACCATTGAATTTGGCGCTGTACGGGCTTTTTCCAGCATAAAAATTTTTCCTCAGGGGAAAATACCTTTATTTTTTATTTTTTTTTATTCATAATTTACAAAGCTAATATAGTTTTATTCACAAGAAAACATACAATATACGAATTTATTATTAAATAACTAATTTAGTAATTAATAATATAAAACATTAATTTATATCAACTTTTGTTAAAGAATAAATCAAAAATTCTTACAGTTTGCTATTGAAACGACTGATTATTTTTGGATGAGTGTTTTTCAGTTCATAGGTAAACAAACGTATCTATCGAAGGGATGCTATCTTTTGAACAAATCGCTAGTCTTAGAAGCGCCATTTGAAAGTACCAAAAGATGGGGAAGGGGGTGCTCCACTGAATCAGTTTTTAACAATTTCAATTCTGAAATTACTATTAGTAAGGGGTGTCAGGGGTGTTAAATTTTTCTCGAAGGGCTTAAACAATTCTCAAACAGGCATAATTCTTTTAAATTTAATTTAAATAATTCGAATCTTTTACACATTATTTACAAAAGATTATGGTTTCAAAAATACAAAATGTTTGAAATATAATCATAATTAAAAAATTATAATCATATAAAAATAAGTAATAAATATTAAATAATATTTGCGTTGCGCAAAGTATTTTTACAACAGTACATATTCTGATGTATAAAACTTTATAGAATTATAAAATGTATCATACTCTTTAAATTCAAAATATAAATTTATTTCAAAATATAGTTGAAAAATATTCACTTTTGTTTTTAAAAAAATAATTTAAAAAATATTTATATATATTTTTATTTTTTAAAAAATATAATTTATTATTCTACTAATATAAAATTAATACAGTGTAATAAGGATACATCTAACTTTATATATCATTTTATTGCTAGTAATTAAATTTACTATTTTAGAAAACAGCATGCGCAATGCAAAATTTAAATAATATGTCTTATAGAAATGTTTCTTATTTTCATATGCTTATAATCTTAAGAAAATTTGTTTACGGTATAGAATTTTTAAAGTTTTATTGGTGCATCTCCTTGTTTATATGTGTGTATTTCCTCTCTACTTTTTTATTTTATGTTTTTGTCTTGAATGTTTTTTTTTTCCTAATTTGTTTTAAATTATATAATTGTGTTACCACTTACGTCTGTAAGCCTCATGTTATGCAATGTGGATCATGAGGATATTCGCAAATAAATTAAATAAAAAATATGCTTATAATTTTTTAAATTATGATTATATCTTAAACATTTTATAATTTTCTGAAGCCCCATTCCTTTATAAATAATGTATAAAATATTCGATTTATTGAATTTTAATTTCAAAAAGTTATATTTATTTGAATATTGTTTACATTTTCAGCCCTGTAGAAAAAGTTAACACCCCTGAGACCCCTTTTAAATAGATATTATTAATTAAAAACGCTAAAAAGTATGAATCGTCTGCCTTTTTGTAACAATGCGGATCCGGTTGGGTTAGGTTGGCTGAAAAATCGTTCTTCGACGCTAACTTACGTCATTTTTATAACAATAACGTTGTTACGACAATGCAGACGAAAGTTGAGTTAAATGTTTTTAATATTTTAATTGACCCCTTAACGGTCGAATAATTTTGAAGAAAACATTCATAGAAGTGCCTATTTTTTTCAAGAGCATTATTTAAAACAAAGTGAATGCTCAATATATGCATTTATTTTTATATTTTGAATAAATTTTTAGCTTCAAATAGAAAAAATTAATTTTTTTAAGAAAGTTCAACATTTCGGTTTAATATGATTGAATATTGGCTTTCCAGAGTAAAAAATAAAAAAAATAAAAAAATGTGTTTTAACATTAAAAAAAAAGTTTATTATACGTATGCAATGTAAAAATACATTAGTAAATTTTTCTATTAGGTAAATTTCAAAATATGAGATACCCAGGACAATATCACAGGTAACTTTACAAATCCTTCATCACTGCTCTCAGGTTCACTAACCAAACTTTCAAAACAAACAGTCATTTCAGAATCAATCTAAGATATCTTTATAAAGGGTGTTTTTTTAGAGGTACAGAACTTTAAATTGCAATAAAACCACGATGTATTATTCGATTGAAATGATTTTTTTTATTCGAAAGATAATCTTGTGGCATTACATTTTAAATATGATCAACAAGGCGTAGATTTGTCGAATGGGCCCAAAACGAGATTGCCGTTGTTCCTAATTTTCATAAGCGAATTTTGTTTAGCGATGAAGCGCACTTCTGGTTGACTGGCTACGTCAACAAACAAAACTGCCGCAGTTGGAGTGAAGCTAATCCACAAGTGTATGTCGAAACACCATTACATCCAGAAAAACTGACTGTTTGGTTCGCTTTATGGGCTGGTGGAATCATTGGTCCGAACTTCTTCAAAAACGATGAAGGCAACAACGTTACAGTCAATGGTAATCTCTCTCTCGCGCGCGCGGTATAGAGCCATGATTACTAACTTTTTCATTCCTGAATTGAACAATCATGGTGTCCAGGAGCTGTGCTTCCAACAAGACGGAGCAACATGTCACACAGCTCGTGCCACAATCGATTTATTGTAAGACACGTTTGCTGACCGCCTAATTTCACGTTTTGGACCTGGGAATTGGCCTCCAAGATCTTGTGATTTAACAATGCTAGACTATTTTCTGTGGGGCTATGTAAAGTCATTGGTCTATGCGGATAAGCCACAAACGCTTGACCATTTGGAAGACAACATTCGCCGTGATATTGCCGATATACGGCCACAAATGCTGGAAAAAGTCATCGAAAATTGGACGTCCAGATTGGACTACATCCGAGCCAGCCGTGGCAGTCCTATGCCAGAAATCATTTAAAATGTAATGCCACAAAATTACCTTTCAAATAAAAAAAATCATGTCAATCGAATAATACATCGTTGTTTTATTACAATTTAAATTTCTATACCTCTAAAAAAACACCCTTTACTTGACGTAGAATCTTATTCACTTCCAAATTAACTCCATATTGTATACAATTTTTAAAAAAATTACATTTTATCACAGAACGCCACCCACATTTATGCACGAAGAGCGGAACTAAGTTACTGAGCTAAGGTTACAAAAACATATTGCTAATATATATATAATATATATATATATATATATATATATATATATATATTTGATTGTGCTAACATCTATATAGTTTAAAATAAAATAATCTCTAAACACGTTACTAATAATATGGTACTGCCATCTGGCGAGAAATAAACATTATTTAGGGGCATGAGAAATACATAGATTTATAAACTTTTTAGAACGTTATTTTTGAACACTCCAGCCCGGAAATATCATGGGCACAAGAAATAGAAGGGGACATTTCACCCAGTGATTTTGACGGGAGGGAGAATTAAGGGGTTAATATATGTTTAAGTAATTGTAATATCGGGACCTAAATAGACAAACGGCTTCATCTGGTCATTCTCCATCTTTGGTACCTTCTAACTACGGTTTGGGAGAAGACAGACTAACATACATAGAAACCTAGATGCATAGATAGATAGGTATGTTTACGTATGCATTTTAATATAGTGTATATCTATCTATTTATCTCTCTATATATTAAATATATATGTGAAATATTTCGAATTAAATTTGTACATTCCTTAATTAAAGAAAAAAATACCATTGGTTTTTAATTTAAAAATAATTTTTGGGGGAAGGATGAGGGGTGGGGTGGAGTTATTTTACTATTAACATGGGTATTTTATTTCAATATTATATTGATTAATTTATGAAAATGATGATGGTTGCTAAGGTTTGATTAAATATTAATTTTTTTTAATCTAAGACACTTTGCAATATTTTCATGGTAAGGCATTGCATTTCTCTTTAGTTTTAATATCTTGAATAAAGAAAAAAAATCAAATAATTTTAAAGTATTTATATACTTCCAATTTTTAACTAAAAAAGGCCAAAACTCTTTTATGATTTTCTGATTGTTTAAGAATATAAATCATTTCCTTCAAATACGTCAATCTAAATTATTCAAAATATAAGAATCTTATTCCTGAGCTTGGAAATAATAACGATAATTTATTTTTACAAATTATTATTTTAAGTGCATCATTATGAAAATATGACACTTGTTGATTGGTACATTTTACTTATTACCTTAAAACTTACTGTAATGATCATGCATAATTTGATATACAATAATATCATTCTAAAATATCAAAGGTCAATTCATTGGACATATTTAAATGAAATATCTTACTTTAGACATATTTTGCTTAGATAAATACCTGTATAAAGTTCCTCTAGCAACGCAGATTATAATTTTGAACTTGGGTCAAATAACAGAAACTGAGCTGACATAATAAGTATTACATAGCGTAATTTGACTCAGGGTAAAAGTATTCCCTAGTCTAAAAAAATCATGATGAAATAGAATGAAAAACCAAAATGACAGTTTAAGTTTCAACTATAAATATTGTTTTACTTAATCTCATATATTATGAAGTAAATATACTTATTGTAAGAAAGAAAATGAATAGTAAATGGAAAAATTTACAAACATAGGAGAATTCAATGAAGTGTATTAGGACTACATGTAAGCACAGCACTTTGCGATAAAAGAAGTGCCATTAATAACTTTTGACATCAAAATATTGCTCTCTATGTTTAACCCAAATTTCATGCTGGAAATCATAATTAAGCAGACTACCTTTATACTTTAATTGTTTTAATTACTTAAATTATATTTAACCAATTGAGTGATAAATATGTGGCTATAAATCACATAAAATACAGCAAACGTTCTGAGATAATTACTTCAGTAAGTAAAATCCACTTCTTAATCATATATTTTTTTTTCTGCATTTACTACTTAAAATCAATGCAAATACCAAGTACATAACCTTAAGGAAAAAGTAACACCTAAAAGCATACTACAGCTGAAATTTTGAAACATATACTAAAATGTTAACTGTTTCAATTTATGAAACCAAAATTGTGCATAGTGCTGTACAAGTATCTAATACAATTTTAAGCAAGCGATTGATTAAATGTTACTCGCAATTGTACAAAAAAACATTTCATAAAATATAATGATCCGTAGGAAAATTTAAAGGACAAAAAGCACGACTTTAATTTAAATTCCTACTATTAGCTCACACTCTCCTCTCTCTATATATATTTATTTATATTAGCGGATTTTTCAATCGTTAATAAAATACATTTTAAAGCACCCAATTGAGCTGAAATTTTATATGCATGATTATTTGGGATGACAGTACAATAATTTAATTATAATTAATCAAATTAATTGATTAAAACTAATTATTTAAAGAATTACAAATGCAGCCACATTGGCATCATTTTTGACAACTTAGCGACCATTTTGGCGACTTCTGTCAAAACTTGAAACCTTTTTATTTTTCCTCACGTTTTAAAGCATTCAGTTGAACTGAAATTTTGTATACGTGATTGTTTTGGATTATAATACGTTACTTTAATGATAATTAATTAAAATTATTTACCGCATAAGGTTGTGATTCTATCATATGTATATACATATTTATATTAATTTTAACTATTTTGTAAAAAAATAGCTAAAATAATTGTTTTTTTTTGTTGATTTAAGTAGGAATTGATTAAAAATATTATATTACTTGTTCTTTATTAATGTAATGAAAAAAGTGTACGCAATATTTTTTTTTCCTTCCTTATCATTGATATTGACTACAAATCTCACACACGAGTGAAAAAACCATCAACTTTTTCTTAACTCAGAGCAGCCTTCATCTACTGATATTATTTTAGTAACTATTTATATATTAATAAAATCATAAATTTTTCTTTCTTCCCTGATTGCTTAAATTACAAACACAAGCCATGTGTTTATTTTTGACGATCGAAAAAAGAGGAACTGATTATGTGGACTATTTTTTATAATTTTTCCATTTAATTTATTTACTAAACCTTGTTCATAAACAGCGAATTGCAAATTACTTAAGTAAGTGTAATTACAAACTAATCATCATCCTTTATACTGTTTCATTGAGAAAATATCTGTAAAAAAGAACGAGATATCTCGTGCCATTAAGTTATAGGATGGCCATAAAAGCTTTTGCATACTCAGGCGTCTTAATCTCCTTCGACAAGAAAAGGCGAAAAAAGTAAATGAAAGGTAGGTCGTAAGATTCGCTTTTTAAGCTATTGACAATGAAGATCTTAATTAGTGCTTAAAAGTGTCAAGAGCTGATGGTGATGGCAGGTGTTTCGATTAAAGGTGTATTTACTTTAAACCGTATCATTGTCTTAAGTAAAAAATAAGCAGGTAAATAAAGCTTTGATTAAAATTATATTTTTAAAATATCTGAGAATCACCAAGAGTTTTTTTGTAGAGTAAAGTCTTTAATAGTCAACTCAAATAATGTTTTTAATTCCTATTATGTTTCCTTTTTTTTCCAAAATTAAAATTAAAAACAAAAGATAAATACGTCTATCAATAACTTAGGAACTAGAATTTTACTTCAGCATTTTGTTTGAAGGTGTATTATGCATACTCTTTACTTGTTAAAATGGTGAAAACTAAATACAAAAAACTTAATTTCAATTAAAAATTAAGTTTCCTATTTAAAACAATTTGCTTTTTTCATAAACGATTTAATAATATGACATAAATCTGATTGTACTCATGTTGTATCTATCCAGTACTTTCACAACACTCTCAAATTCATCTTTATATTTTTGTGTCATACTATAAAGAATCCATTGCAATTATGAATGCATAGTGGTCATATTAAATATATAATTTAATTGAACTATTAATCAAAGACGCATAATTATTTAAGTTACATAAATGCAACACATATATAAGCGAAATGCTCTAATATCCTGAAACATAGCACTCCGAATTTCAATGAAAATAAGTGTTAGATATTTTTTGCGGTTCCATTTAGTGAAACTATTTTCAAATATGTGCATCAAAGACATTGTCCTTAAAAGAATATTAAAAAAATATTAAATTATTTCATCTTACTCGACTGGTTTTGTAAAATAGCAACTTAAAAACCTTTGCAAAATATATGAATTGATTAAATGTTGCTGGGGGAATATTAATATATTACAATATTTTACGTCCAGTGTTATCGAAAACCCTGTACTTTTTAAACATTATTGGTGAGAGTCAGTGACGTATAGAGGCAAGTGATATAAAACAAGTTTTAAATCACTTGTGCTATTTTTGCTATTTCACGTAAAATGAAAGGAAGTAAGAATTAGTTTGTGTGATTAGCTATTCCAAATTTATATATATATATCAGATTCTACCTTATAAGTGCTATTATATAGCCTAAGTCTTTCATTGTGCAATAACAATTTACATCGAATTACTTAACAAATTGCAGCTAATTATGATTAATGGGAAACTAATCAAGTGACTGGATTATCTTTATACAGAATTCACTACTTTTTTAATATCCTACTATATGTAAGAGGGAATTTAAACCATCAACTGTGGTTTGCTCGTACGGGCTAACGAAAGCTGGCTGCAACATGCTTGCCCGTGCACTGTATGGAAACTCATATTTTCTTCATTCTATCTTTTATTTGCACATATTTATTATTCTTATAGGGAGATTTTTAGTGCGTGAGTTTTTAAAAGATGCATTTTGTCCATGGTAGTGAAAAACTTCTAATCTGGGGTTTTATTTGTGGGGAACTCGGGAATTTTCGAGGAATTTAGGTGTATAACAAGAACATGTATAAGCAATTTGATGCTTGAATATATATATATATATATATATATATATATATATATATATATATATATATATATATTCAAGCATCAAATTGCCTATACATGTTCTTTATCGAATATTTCAAGAACCTAAACTCCTGGAAAACTCCCGAGTTCCCCACAAATAAAACCCCAGATTAGAAGTTTATATATATATATTATATATATATATATATATATATATATATATATATATATTATATGCACAAGATCCTCAACCGTTTACCCAAGATGTACGAACATGATATTTTTTTTTGGTGTACATATGAGATAAATTATTTTAAGATATATTAAACACATATTCCTCATAGCATTCAGAGTGTACTTACAGAGAGCAAACATTTAGATTTTTTTTGTGTTCAACTATTACAAAATAAAAGTAAAACACGTGTGAAAACTTCAAAATGGAAAATCAAAAAAAAAAAAAAAAAATCTGCAATTTTCGCATTTTGTTAAGTATTAAGCAATGAAAAATGTGCCTTTTTTGAAAATGTTTGGCAAATGAATTATTCGCTTAAGGGATTATAAGACAACGTGATCGAATTATAGTAAAAATTAAGTTATATATATATATATATATATATATATATATATATATATATATATAACTATTACAAAATAAAGTAAATGAAAATCAAAATGGAAAATAAATATATATATAAAAAAATATGCAATTTTCGCATTCTGTTAAGTATTAAGCAATAAAATATGAAAATATATATATATATATATATATATATATATATATATATATATATATATATATATATATATATATATATATTATATATATATATATATATTATATATATATATGGGATTATAAGACAACGTGAACGAATTATAGTAAAAATTATATATATATATATATATATATATATATATATATATATATATATATAGTATATATATAGTGGTTTATTTTTCTTTCAATTTTTCTAGAAAATTTAGACTGATATGCCATACATTATATATGTAGTTAATGTCTTTGTTTGTACGGTGAGAAATAAATTTTCAATAGTTATCTCAGAGAATTATCGTTTATGGAAGAAATATTAAAACTCACATTTGATTAGGCAACAAAGTTTTAAAATAACTATTCAAACAACATCATAAGAGCTCTTAAAACAATTGATATATTATATGTATATTCATTCTGGTTTATCATATAAGAGTAAGAGCAAATTTAGAATAAAATAATGTTGTTGAACGCAAAATTCCATCTCCGAAAATTTCCGATAAGACGGAAAAACAAAAGGGAAAGAACATTCGAAGACATAGCGGTCGTGTGATCTAAAAGAAACCCGAATTGATTAAGTGAAAATAGTTCACCGTAATAAAAAATAAAAATTGAATTCCAATTCACAGGTAATCAAATTTTGTGTTGTTCTTACGAGCAAGAAGCAAAAAAAGCACGTTTATTATAAATGTATTGAACGTAAGACATGTATTGAATTCTAAAATAAGTAATTAATCATAGAAAATAAGTTTTTCAATTAGTTAAAAAAAATTCAGCCTAGAGAAAAAAATTAAGTGGAATTCAATTTTTCTAAAATATAATTGTATCAATAACATTATAATATGATCCAAATATGCAAATTAAAATAAAGGACAAATTCGCCGTACATATAGAGAGGGAGATTAAATTGTACATTTTTTGTTTTATTCAAATATCTTTAATACTAAAAAATATTAATATTATCATTTAATGTGTTTTATTTCAGCTAATATTTGAGTCTTAGCTACAGGATTATTCATCGGATATTTGTTTTTATAATCTGAAACCATAAATTTATTAATGATTAAAGCCATAAAATACAATTATATTGTTCATTCACATTTATTACAGACAATGATATAAGATAATCAATATATTTTCATAATTTACAGTTTTATTTCATAATTACAAGGGTTTTTCTCTATTATTTTTGATGTATTCATTAAATTAACAATAAGTAATGTTGATTTTTTTTATTGTAAAAAGACAATTTAAACTGTGTGTGTACATCTTTTTTTTAATAAAATAATTACTCATTTTTAATTAAAATATCAAAGGATTTGAAAAAATCTTCTATAGATATCAAATGTTTGGAAAGTAAAGCTTGCAGTACCGAAGATGACATCATATCGAACATTGTTATCAAATAAATATAAGCTCTAAATGCCGAAAAAGAGTATGAAACTAAAATTGTTTTTTAGGAGAATACCTTAAAATGCAGTATGATTTTGGTATTTTATTATACTTTATAGTTCTCCTTACATTAACTGATTCCAAAAATGTGTTATCCAAAATTTAAAATTCATCTTTTATAGTATCCAAACACTTTGAAAATGACTAAATTCGGTCAAGACAGATATTGATGTTTTGGCGTTACAAAACATACTTCATTTTGTTTCTGTGCTACCTAGAGAGGTCAAGTTACAATCGGCCTTTTAAAGTTAGAAAAACCGGAAGTGGGTCTTTGATCTACCAAAACTGGGCATTTAAATTACTCAAACTCAATCATGGCGAGTCTAATATCTCAAAATGTTACAAATGTCTTGCTATAAAATTTATTCAAACAGATATTTATATTATTTTCCAGAGGATGTACTAAAATATATCTCATAATATGAATAATTTTTGAGTTGTGACTTGTTATTTAAATGAAGGTCATATAAAGAATGCCCCATTTCTTATAATGTTTACTCGATCAGTTCTAAAAATATCAGTAAATGTTCTAGATAAATACATCTAATTTGTTTAGCTAAACTTTTACTAATATGAGTTCATTACCTTTTTCTGTAATTGATTTGAAGTTTTTCAAAATCTCGCTAAAATTTCACCTATAAGTGATATTTTTGAAAAACACACTTAGGTGACTTATTTTAAAATTTATTAATTAAATATTAGTATTTATTGGTAATGGGTCCTAAAAAAGCACGTGTAATGTTTAAATGTGCTCATTTGTTAAAATGTACGATGAACGTGTTTTTGTTCTCATAAGTAGAGTGAAATGCAATTAATTTGTATAAAGGAGATTATTATAAATAATATCATAGTAAAAAATGATAATCTCTCATGGGATACTCAAGAAAACATGTAGAACCTTCATCAGCATAAGAATGTATCGAACTTTTTGTACTATTATTCTTGCTTATAAGTAAATAAATTTTAAAAAAAAATATAAGTTAATTCTGCTTTCTTTTAAGAAGATATCTCTATCAAATAAAATTTTCTAGTGAGAGTAAAATAATTTTCAGTTTTATTTAATATATAAGTAAAACGACGCTATAGTTAAAACACTGTAGTTTTTTTACTGTCAAACGTTTAAGAATAAAGAAAGCCGATATTCTTAGGGGAAAAAAGTTAAGTCATATTACGATAAAAAATACATTCAATTAAAATGCGTAAATTGATAATATTAATTTTTCAATAATAGATAATTTTCGCATTAAATCGCCTTTAATTCATTTTGACAATTAGATATTATATTACATAAAATAGTGGTAATAATCAAGTGAGTCTGGAGAATTTTCGAAGTATTCGTATGGCACATCCAACTGCCACAACCTCACTTATAAAACCATTCATACATTGCACTTGCGACTCTCAAAGTATGATGAGCGCCTACTATGGGAGGAGGTGCGAACTCTAAGTGGCGTGCGAGTAGGTTGAAAAGGTGAAAATAAAGGATTTCATAAAAAGTTATTGTAAACAAGCAACTTATTTAAAATATCTATTGCTTAACGTAAACATTTAAAACATTTTATACTTGTCTTGATAATTTGTGCTCTTTATAATTAAGATCGTATGGCAGCTTTAGGGGCCGGTACATTATTATTGCATTTAATACGTTGCTGTTTTAGTGGGGGCGAAGGCGCGGTTAAAAATATGATTATAAATTGGATCGTAAATACTGAAAGTTTGAGAAGCACTGTCTTACACGATATTAAGATGCTTAGCTGTTTTAAGGTTATGTACACTGTGGGCTTTAACCCTATAGCAACATGGTAGTTGTAGCTAATCATCATGGCTGTCTGCAGAATATTGCTCCGTATTGTTCAGAGAGGAATATCTCTTTATAATCATGTCTTGGTGGATATGACCAGAGCACAAAAAGTTTGAGGGACCGAAACAAGTCATCCAGAAAATCTTGTGTTTCACCGAAGCATGTAGTGATTGCCACTGATAGGAGGATTCAGTGTAACTTACAAGATCACATCTCATCCTCATGTGTAAAGTTAAACGATATGCTGGTGATAGCAAGCAACTCATTGCGTTATTCTTCAAAGTGTATTATTTTAATTCATTTATGAATAAGTTACTGGCAGGTACACGTATTACTGAACTGCCGTTTGATTCCCTTCCTCAGTTCAAAAGATATGAAACGTTTCCTCAATGTATAATATGCATTAGGTGCTAAAGGTTGCTGAATTCCGGCATTAAAAAAATCACAGATATGAATATTTGTTAATGAGTGCGGAATCTTTATCAGTCCTTAAATCTATATATATATATATAGGCATGTATTGCCATTTCAATTCTTGATATTAAAATCGATTTCACAGTAACAAATTATTGATATCTCTAAAGTTTTAGTCATTTAATTAACTGTGTGCGTTTTACATTTTTCAGATAAAATCAATCACTTTCTTTATCATAACTTTTTCTTGCAAAATGATCGTATATGCTTTATTTCTAAAAAGACATGGTTTTATTTTGAAGATTGTTATAAAATATGGTACTATTTTCTTTACAAAATGGGGAGAGAAAGGTTGGTTCTAGCATTTGGTTCTAAGAAATAATACTATTTTTCTAAAATACGCTTAAAAAAGAAGAGAAAAATTGTCAAGACCCCTCCATCAGAGTAAAATATTCAAAACCACAATCGAGTTTAGAGAAAAAGGAATGCTAACACACATGTTGCACATAAGTGTTTACAATATATTTCTGTAAAGTCCCCTGCGTTTTATTATCTTTAAATTGCAGTGGCTTTAGTTTGATGCCAGGTGGTATTTTTAATCATAAACGATTAATGTTGATAAGTTCCAGAATTTTTTTTTTCAAAAAAGAAAAACAAGGAATGCAACAGTGAAATTTATGAAAAGTTAGTATTAGGTAAGATTTACTTACCAGACTGTACTATCACGCTGCTTGTTTAACATTTAAAAATCGGCATTAACTGAGGCAAAATATCCTTTCTATTCGGCGGTTTCAGGTCTAAGCAAAGACTGCTTTCTCCCATTGGAAAGTCCTAATTGACCATTTTCTCCCCATGTGCTATTGTTAAAGTGTTCACTTTACAAAGGAAAAAGTGAAGGGTCGTCAATGATCTTTCAGGAGTAGGGAAAATCCCAATATCTTGTGTATTTTTATATAAATCAAAATATTTTTTTTAAAAATTCATGGTTCCCCTTTTTAATTGAATGGTTTGAAAATTTTCAAATGCACATATTTTTTGCCTGTCTTTTTAAAGTAAATTCTGAAATTAAAAAAGAAATTTTATAGAGTTTGTTGAGGAAGAATTTCAGAAGTATTAAGGGAGTAGAATTTATATGAACGGCATATTGAACAGTAATTCGATGAATAAATCTATTATATTTATGACTTAGATTTCTTTGAATCGCAATACTTACAGGTTTTCCTGGTTGAGAAGAATAATTTACTCTAAACCAAAGCTTTTAATGTTTTCATTGGTTTAATTCGAGAAAATTGTTTTATAAAGTTTAATAAGGATACAAAATAATTATTTGTATATTAAAATAGTGTAAGATTTTATTTAAAAAAATTGTTTTCAATTTTGTAAAATATTTTCATGTCAGTGCTAAGTACTAAGATATTATATATAGAGAGAGTTGCGCATTACGTAAATTATTTTTTGTAAATTATTTATATTATTTTTTACGTAAATTATTTATATTAGAGCACAGTACCACTAAAGACCCGGCGTGTAGGGCAGCGATACACGTTAAATCTGTCGAGAGCTGAAACGTCTTCTCGTTGGTGTGATGTGGTAGTTAGGAGAGGGGGTGTCAGCTCAGGTGTCGTCCACGTCACTTGACTATGGTTCAAAATTACGTGGTCTGTCGCTAAATGCCCTCGTATAGCTGAACAATGCGACGTTAATATTCACTCACTCACTCACTGACTCGACAACGGCGGTCATGACTTTAAAACCACAACTAACTTGGTTCTTGTGTACTGAGATATAAGCAGTTAAGTATTAAATAAATAAATTTCAATGATTGGTTTGCAAATTTTAAGAATTTATTACTATTAGTTTGTTTTCGGGAAACTGTATGTTCCTTTTATCAGCCATTTTGTTGGGGAGATAAAGTATATCCGCAGAATATATCCTGCACTCTTCTCCATAGAAATTGATAACATTCCTCCTGTGAACAGAAGTTTGATAATAAAGAATTCATTTTTATAATTCCTTACATCAACTTTTAATTCAACCTCTTCTAAAAATGACAATATGTTTATCTCTTACCTTTTCCATAAACTTCAATCTCTTTTCACGAAAATAAGCCTTCTACATTCTCATCAAAATTCTTTGATGCCTCTAAATCTGTCTCATTATTATCTTCCAAAATACTATTTTCTAATTCTCCAATTTCTGAATCAATATCGTAAAATGTTTTTTCATCTAAATCCTTCTGTAAGTTTTAATTTCTAGCTGCTCGAGAAATGTCAGGACATTCTAAAAAAACAAAGAAAAAAAAAGAGAAAAATCCTCCTATTGTGAACAACAAAAAATTATTGACTGGAGTATTTTTTTAATTGTAACCATTAGAGTTCTTTAAAGTCGGCAACAATAAGAAAAGCACACACAACCTATTAATGTTGGCGAAACCTTTACCCTCTCAATTACGAACAATTGT
Source organism: Trichonephila clavipes (assembly GCA_019973935.1). NCBI lineage: Eukaryota > Metazoa > Arthropoda > Arachnida > Araneae > Nephilidae > Trichonephila > Trichonephila clavipes. The sequence continues at coordinate 315,906 of BMAU01006707.1, forward strand.
AGCAAAATCATAACAGGATCGAAA
>BMAU01006708.1:0-11603 GCA_019973935.1 Trichonephila clavipes
CAAGCTAGTTTCATTAACTTGCTGGCTGTAGGGACGTCTTAAGACTTTTTCAGGTCCTGGGCCTTGAGAAATTTTTTTTGAAGCCTTGGGCCTCTATGCAAAACCAGGCCCTACCTATGATCTTTAAAAGTAGACAGTATATAGCATGCATTGACAAATACCCGTACAAACGTAATTAAATGTGTGCACGACCCACAATCTTACAAACCTAGGCACAAACCAGCTCGACCGATGGCCGCATTTCGACTAAACGATTTGAATGATTGTTTATGGAATCAGGTCTGGCCTAGACGTGAACAACGGTCATCACATAATAATACAATCTTGCCAGTTGACAGGCAGTATGAAATTCCCTGTTTTTTGGAGAATATGTACAGGAATATTATTTGACCATTAAAATCCTCCGGTTCATGATATTCTTAAGACTGAATCGAGAACGAAACGAGGTTCAGGCCCATGTCTTAGGACGTTCATGTCTGGCTGTGATGAGAATTTCAACAGACCATCTCACTCTTGATTTAAAAAAAAAATCGAGAAAGGTGTAATGAGGAAGACAAATTTCTCTGATTAAACTGATTCTGAAATTAAATGTGCTTGCAGCTATAAATGATATGAATCTAACACGGTAAGTAAATTAAATAAAAAATTGCTACAATTTTATTTAACATATTTGTTGTAAAATGCATACCTTTTCTAAGATATAATGTAGTCATCGAGCCAAAATAATTGCCCACCCTTAAATTAAGCCAATCATTGGCTAGAAATAACTATGCTCAGCTACTTGAATTTGAACTTAATGCACTCAAACAACAATGACATTTTCCAGTATAACAATGTGCCATGCCACTGTGAAAAAATCATTCGCGATTGACTTGAGGAACATTTTGGAAAATTCCAGTCACCAAACATGAATCCCAACGAACTTGAAAGGGACATAATCGAAAAGTCTGTTCATACACCGGAAAATTTTTTGCAGTTATGGACAAGTGGAAAGGCAAAATATTTCCTCAAAGGACTTTCGAGCAGTGGCGCACACAAGGGGGGTCCAGACCCCCTAAAAAGCCCTTGTTTTTTTTCCGATTGATTACAATTTTAAGTACATAGTACGAAAAATTTAATTAAGTATTTGTTATTAATGATTAATTTTATTAATTAATGCTAATTATTTATTCAAAAATTAGTTTTTTACTGTGTTTTGTTCCCGAAAATTGACAAAATCAAAAAGAGCATGATTCAAGAATAGTGAACTTTTGAACCCGGACCCCCCCTCCTTGAAAAATTCCTGTGTACGCTTCTGCTTCAAATAAATATCACATCGAGCTGCTGCCTTTTACTGGGGAAAAAAGATATTCCGCACAATATAACGAGGTATCCTACCTAACTTTGACGCCGGAAAATAGGCAGTGGCGTAACGGGGAATGTTAAGGACCCTTTTAAAAGTCAGGTTGTGACGGGGCTTTATTGCACCTTCTAACTATTCTGCTTGGGGAATCTTTGGGGCCAGAATGGCATTTCAATCCAACCTTCTGAAGAAAAAAACGCGATATGCAGATTAGTGAATAAATATATATTGGAGCTTTTGCATTCGCGAGTTAGTCGGCTAGATGCCGGAGAGTCATATAGGAGTCATATAAAATTCGGCTAGAAGCCGGAAAGTTAAATAGAAGCCGGATCGTCGGAGAATAATATATATAGAAGATTAATATTAAAAGAATAGAATACAAGAGGTTTCTGATCGCCGTGTGATATAGGTAAGAGATTGATTATTAAAGTTTAATTATAGAAAGGACTCTAGCTTGTTAAGGAATCTACTATACATAAAGATTCGGAGGTTAATTTATCAAAAAGATGGTGAGTAGGATTTCAGGCGCTATTTAACTTAGTATTGATAACTACGTCGTATCTTTCTTGATCTGATTTTCCTAGTAAGACTTGTGTTGCATTGATTAGTACACTGCTGGCCACCGTAAATTCAACACCAAGAAAGAAAAAGATAGCACAACAAAATTTACTTTGCAGATAACATGTTGTCCAAATATCAAATGATTAAATTTATAGACTTCTGTGAAGTGTGGTTCCTGTCAGAATCAGTAGCTAGAGTAGCCGCCATAGTTGGAGATCACCGCTGCCACACGCTTCGGCATTGATTCAAAGAGACTTTGGATGTGTTCTTGGGGTACAGCACACCAAGCAGCTTCCACACGTTGCCAAAGTTGATCTGGTGTGGCAGCTGGGGGTGTAATCTGGGTTAATCGTTGAGCAACCATGGACCACATACTTTCTATCGGCGAAAGATCTGGAGAGCGAACCGACCAGGGAAGCAATTCAATCTGGTGATTGACGAAGAACCTTTGGACAATGCGTGCCACGTGTGGTCGCGCATCATCCTGTTGAAATATGGCTGTGGCCAAGCCCTGAAGTTAAAGAAGGACAACTGGCTCCAACACCTCGGAGATGTAGCGCTGGCTTTTTAAAGTACCACCAATGCGTACCAGAGGAGTGCAAGTGTGATATCCAATACCGCCCTATACCATAATAGCTGGTGCAGGACAAGTGGGGCGGTGCATAACGCAGCTGTTCAGCATTCTCTCTCCACGGTATCTCCAGACTCGAATCTGACCCTCGTGGTGTTGCAGACAGATGCATGACTCGTCAGTAAAGACAACTTAATTCTATTCTACCGCCCACCTCCTTTTTTCATCGCACCATTGGTGGTGGAGACGTCAGTGGTTCTACACCAAGGGTAGACCAAGCAATGGACGTCTTGTGGACGGACCACTCTGCTGTAAACGGCGTCGAATGGTATGCGCAGACACTGAATGATGCGTTACAGACTCAATGTGCTGTGCTATGATTTGTGATGTGATTGAGCGATCCGTCACTGACATGCGCACAATTTGCCTGTACTCACGTGAAGTGCTGCACTGAGGTAGATGCGATCGACCAAGTCGGTATGTCGTACCCTCCTGCATCCAACGGTCACATATCCGTATTCGAGTCGTTTGGTTTCGTCCAACACGACCATCGATTTCTCTGAAAGATAATCCACAATCTCGGTAGGCTACTATCCTTCCTCTGTCGAACTCGGATACTTGATCAAAAGGTTATCGCTGTTTTCTACGAGACATAACTAATCGGTTTTTGAAAAAAACACAAGCTAAGCACAATTGCCGAACTGAAAATCGTTGAAATCTCCAAGCCTTAAACAGCGCTTTGAGGTGGCGCCACAGGTGTGCGTGATGTGTGTCTGCGCTGAAATTCTAATCATTTGCATACCTCACCTGCGCTAATGCATGTTGTAAATTTTATGTTATTTGAATACTTCCTTCCGAGTGTTGCATTTACGGTGGCCAGCAGTGAGTATTCAGACGTAATGAAGTAAATTTATTATGGAGAGTTCGAGTGATCAATCATTTATTCCTACAAATCTAGGTCGCGTGGATGAAGAGATGATACCCTATAGAGTAGGGGGGCGTATCAAGGTTTTCGATCTCAAATCGGATCTTATACAGGATTCTTCTTCAGCAGAAGCTCAACAGCCTTATACAGACCAAGGCTGACTCACTGATCCTCCTCCAGTTGACACTATCAGTCACAACAGCCTTCCATCGATTGATTCCCATTAGTTTGAGGTCCCAACATTGTCTAACCATCGTGTTGGTGGTCGTCCTCTACGTCTTGTCCCTGCAATTTTTGAAAATGTTACTTTTTTGATAGGAAAAGCATCGGCATATTTGTACAAATGGCCCAGCCACCTCATAAGTGATGCTTTTATAGTTCTCATAATATCGGTCCCGCCATAATTTCTGTAAATTTCATGATTTATAAAGGATAGCAAAACCATAATACCAGGCCTTGGGTTCCCTAGAATCCTGCTACCCCCTTCCACGATGAGGGGGTGGTGTACATGACGCCACTAAAAATAGGATACTAATAGTTGGCAGTAACTTGATCTTTGGCCCTGGGAAAAGCCTAAGGTAAAAGGCCCCCCCCCCCAAAAAAAAATATTTTAATTTTCTTAACGATTTGTACGAGGTTGTTCACTATTTCCAAAAAGCATAAACGTGCCTTCTAAAAAAATACTATATTTTAAAAAAATTAGTTGTGATTTGAATAGTCTAAATCGCAGTGATACTCAACCTGTGGCCCGTGAGCCGCATGCGGCCCACCGAGCCTTTTTAAGTTGCCCGGCTATGGTCCATTGCTATGAGAAATTTACTCATTTAAGGACATTGTATTTAAAATTTGGTTGGAAATTCTTTGTCAATAAATCAAATATATCACTTTGCTTTTTGTTGTCGGTGACGTAAGGGTTCGAATTGATATTCTTTTTCTATTTGGAACGGTTACGGTTAGTGATAACAGACAACAGTCGAGTAGCGATAATTTTATGGATGGAACTAGTAATTTTTAACTTTCTTTCATATCTTGCAAGTGAAAAACATTCGAAGAAAATATATAGTTTCAAGACGATTGGGAGTGTAACGATGATTATTCCGACACCAGTTGACGACGTCAGAGATCCAGAACGGATGGTGTTACTGCCTGAGATAGTAGGGGAGAAGGGTTTCCTGGAATCCATTCCTCCTACGTGCCGAGATAGACTCCTCTAAAAAACGGAAGCACGAGGACCGTTTTTTAGGGTCCCGGTTGGCAGCAGAAAGCAGAAGTGTGCTCCGAGTGTAATATGGTTATTTTAATATGTTCTTGTAAACAAAATGATATATTTATATCTTTAGCATGACTGCGTGTTTTCGTACCCAATACGCCACAGTCTATTTAATGGAGGCACCGACTGAGATAAATAATTACTCTAAATGTAATATTTGGCTAGAGATATAATGGATGCATGAAGATTGAGAACAGAAAATCAGGCCATCTTAGATCAACGTGCCGTCCCAGCACCTAAGAAGTTCTCCTCATAGAAAAAGTATATGTAGTCCACCCTGGTCTTGAAAGAAGCGCCACCCCGGCAAACGAAAATTCCTGTCATAAGAAAAGGATTTAGGCCATCCTGGTCTTGAAAGAAGAGCCTCCTCACCTCGGCAATCGAAAACTCCTGTCATAAGAAAAAGTATATAGACCACCCTGGTCTTGAAACTGTCATGAAAAAAAGTATTTAGACCATCCCGGTTTTAAAAGAAACGCCGTCCGGAAACTAAAAGGCCCTTTCGGTTAACTTTTTTTGTGGGAATCCAGAAATCTTAACTTCGTAGTGAGGATCAACAAAAATATCTTTGTATTTTGAAACATTTAAATTTTGGTGACTAAACTGCATTACATATCCTATGTATTGAGATTTAATTGTTCTAATGTTATGTGTAATTGGTTCTATATTTATAAGCATATAAATTTAGGGATGCAAATTTTCTGCTTGAGTATAGATGTTTTTTTTTAAAAAATTTTGCATGAGTCACATCCTGTGATAGCTGAGAAATTGTTTAGTTAAATATATATTTTTTGTGTGTGAATAGCATGATTATGTAATACTGTGTATTTTATATTCATTGCTTTTCCGGTATGTTTTTTTAAAATTGCGTAAGTTACATGGAGAAAGGTTTCATATAAAATCTATAAGCATTTCACAAGAAATAATTCTTTTTCGAAAAAAAATAATATTAAATACTTTATTTAAGCTATTTTGTATGAAAAATAGAAGGATTTGTTTTAAACTTTGCTTTTGATACTTTGCAATTTGTTGTTTTTTATAAAAATTAGTTTGTTTTCACTGCGAAATCTTCGTTTTATATTTGATGAAAGTACTTTTATATCTATAAATAGTGTGTGTGTGTGTTACAAATATTAGTTAATGAAATACGTGTTGGAGTTTTGCTATTAATGATTTAAGTATATGCATACATTTGCTTAAAATTATTTTTTAATGATGACCAATTTTGAATTTTACAATTCTATTGTTATTTTCTTAAGAAAAAGTGTAAGTGATATTTCATTTTTTTTAACTGTGTGGTTCGAAATATTTTTATTTTAAAATCTTTTGATCTAAAAATGGCTTACTTAGGAAAAGGTCGAATAGCAGAACTAAAATGTATTGCAAAACAATTAGGTAAAAAAGTAACTGACGATTTAAAAATTATAGACCTGAAAAATCTTATTGTAAATAGCCCAAATTACGAAGAATTCGTTAGAGAAATGTTAAATATGATAATTGTAAAAAGGTTAAAAACTAGCACGTCGCGTGTCAGAAAATATTTTGATTTAAATGAAAGATATATTTTAAGCACTTATGGATTAGAAACACTTCTTAAATTAGAAAAACACAACTCTAAAACTATAAATAAAGTAAAAAGTAAAGAATCAGCTCCCTTGATTCAAAGGGTGAAAAATGGCATGAATAATGACCAGGAAATAGCACCCATGCAATTAGTTTCCGTAAGACGAGAATTTTCTCAGTTAAATGTTGATAGAGTAGGACCCCTTCCTATTATACAAGGAGACAAATATATTTTACCTGACTTGTGTATGTCGCCAAAGTACCATGAACCAGTACCAGTCAGTCTGATACAGCATCCACACCCCTTGTGGAAGCATTGTTGCAAACTTTGGAAGATGAGGCTTTCCTAAAGCGATCCAAACAAACGAAAAATTAGGAACTTACTATCCTTTACGAATGCCTTTATATTCAAAAATGCTTTCAATTATTTCAGCAGAGTGATGCCTGAACTACCTCGAGAGTATAAAAAGTTTGATTTATTATGTTTAGACAATGTGGTTATCTTTTCAGAAAGCGCGGACTATCCTATAAACCACATAAATAAGACATTAGAACAGAACGCCCGTTTAACAATCGAACCAGTAAGGCGTAAATTTGTTCAAGACAGTGTTAAATATCTTGGTTATGTCGTAGGATTAGAAAGGCGCTCTTTTGCGCAATTAAAAGTTGAAACAAGAGAAATATTTCCAATTTCACGGAATAAAACTGAGGTTAAAGTTTTGGGAGTAGCGGGATATGATCGACAATACATCCCTATGTGTTCTTGTTTAGTTGCTCCATTTACAGAATCGTTAAAAAGAAAATCAGAGAAAGGGAACATTAGAGGGACTTCTGAAAGTGCAGAATTCTGTAGACAGTTGAAGAAAAATTTGTCGTCTAATTCAGTTTTATACGCCCCTGATTTCACGAAACTGTTTATTTTTCAACCCGAAACAATTTTTTATTTATTTTCTATGCTGAGCATAAATTTTAATTTAATTTCAATTTTCTAAAGAAAAACGCATGACATTCAACCACTTGAGAAATATTTTTTTTTCATTAATATGTGGGGACCAGGGTTCTATATGTTGTGTATACATTTATGCTAAAATTTTATAATTGAGTGAGATTGATGTATCAAAAATTTGTTACACATTTATGGGAGAATTTCTGTACTTAACTTCTATACTGTATGTATATATATTAATACACTTCTATATTTTTATAAACACGCCATATACCAAAATCTACTCTATTAAAATTCGTAGGTAAACAAACGTTTCTATGTAGGTATGGGATGTCGCCCAATTTTCTCACGAACCACAAGACGCAGAAACTAGCTGAAGGTACCAAATTTTCGGGAATGATCCCAGGAATCCGTTTTGACCATTTATATTACGATATTCCAATTAGTTAAAAGGATATTAATTAAAAAGCTTAAAACGCATAATTAGTATTTTATTATGCACGTGGCACCATCTACAGAGACTTAAATTTAAAATTTTTTTAGTGGAATGAAAAAGGTTAAAATTAAAATGAAATAAATTAATTCTTTGTTAATTAAAAAGTACATTGTCTATTATTAACGTTTTTTGTTTTACTCTTAGCATCAGAATCGTTTTCTTTTTATTGCTACACATTAATAATTTTTTAATTCTAACTTTATTAAAGTTTTCTGTTTAAAAATTACCGTTGTTTGCATCTATATATGAAGTTTAAAAGCATTAACTTAAAAATGAAGCCGGAAATTTTTTTAAAAATTTAACAAAAAACGAAATGAGAAATTGAAAAAATCTTTCGATATTTTTAAGGTATTTTTACTGCTCTTCCCCGAAGGAAGGCATGGCGAATAATGTATATAAATATCTATATATATATCACATGTATATATATATATCTAGGCTTTCTTCCATACTGTTTTTTTTAACTTATATATATTTATATGTTTAATCAAACATTCAAACGTTCAGAAAAAAAGCAATCGTTTCAATAGCTATCTGTAAATTTTTCTTTTATTTATTACTTATAGAAATTTGAATTTTATAAATATATATATTGTTTTTAAAAGGATTATTTCTATTACTTCATTACTAAAGGAATTCTTTGTTAATTAAAAAATTACATCGTCTATTATTTTGATCAAAATACATTTTAGAACATTTTAATTTAACTATATGTAACGATTGATTGATTCATGAAAATCTGAAATCTATTTTATTATTTTAGATTCTTAGAAACTAACTATTATTAAAAAAATGATGAACGTTTTTTTGTTTTACTCTTTTTAGCATCAGAATCGTTTTCTATTTATTGCTTCACATTAATAATTTTTAATGGGAAATTTTTGACATAATTTTTAGAAATCTCTCACATTGTGCGTACAAACACACACACAGAAATGCTAGTGTGTCATGAGGAAAGAAAGTTGAGCAACGCTGGGCTAAGCGGTGGAGGGGATGAAAGTCATTTTGAAAATGAGTATTAGAAGTTCTGATTTTGTGAAAGAAAGGGAAAAATTTATAAAAGTAGAGATATAGCCCGTGCAACGCCGGGCCATGCAGCTATGTTTCACTAAGAGTTATAAGGAACTGTGTGTGTGTGCTTGAATATACTTTGGCAATATTGTAGTGATTGTTAAGAAGAGACAAAGCTTCTACTCTTATATATTAATATTTTTATTTCATACATGTTGTCAAAAATATCACATCTTAATGCAATAGTTTCATATCGATTAATGCAATAATTTCATTTATTTTTCTCCTCTTGTATTGTATACAAAGCTCATGTAATTTTTCACACATCCAAGTGTGCAAAATAAAGTGTAATATACTATTAAGTTTGTAATCAGGCTGTGATTGATAATAATATTCGTTGTCAAGGATTAAGTAGTCATAAGTGGAATCGTAAATGTAGCTCTTATTAAAGCAATATATGTGCCACTTAGATGCTGTTAAATTTGTATTTGTTTCCGATTCAGATTTCTATTTTAAAATAAAACCTTATCAATGTATGTGTGTGAATGTGCTGTGAAAAGTTTTGTGAGGGTAAAAAATCTTCACATTTTAATATTTCAAAAGTATTTTTTCTGATTGAGAGCTAAATTTTTATGCAGTTAAAAACACCATTTTGTGAGAAATATTGCTTATTAGTTGTACTATTTTCTTAAATAATCAAAATGATATTAGTATTTTTTAAACATACGTACTATAGCATGACCAATGTTTGAATATAGGGCATTTTTTTATGAATTGTGATTTATTATGATAATAATACTGAATATATTGTGCACACATATCTCAATATTTAATATAGTTGTGTGATTCAGAAAGGTTCTTGAAACATTTCTGATTAAAAAAATTGTTCTTATTGTAAAAATACTTCTAAAATGGTATATAATCATTTCATTAGTATAATTCTAGAGTAGATTTTTAAGATGTGTAAAGTGTTTGATGTTTTTTATTTCATGAATAGGATTTTTGAGTATATGTTAAGATGTTATTAAATATGTTTCATGGTAACAGAAATTATAAGATAAACAGGTTTTCACAATACTTGTACATAAAATTTAGTTTCTGTGGTATAGGTATAATAAGGTAGAGAACTTGTATTAACGAGTATATTACATTCAAGAATCATTTGCATTTAAAACATTTGTAATTTGAGTATATCATATTTAGACCGATGAAGTATGTGTTTGTGCATTCTTAATTTCTCTTTAAAAATTTGAACCACGAGAATGTTAGAGTTATTTCTTCATACTATTATAATGAAAAAGAAATTATGTATATGAGTATTGCCAATTCTTAAAGTAGTAAATATGATATATGAGTAAATATGATTGAATTATTGATTTGAGTTATTAACTAGATAAGGTGTAATTTATATATATCTAATAGATAAGTTGTGTTTACTTAATTTCTTTTGATTTTTTATATGTTAATGTATTGTAAAATTCTCGCCATAAAGAAAATTATACTGTTAAAAGGTAGTGTTATCTAGAACTTTTTTTTTTAGTGATATCTCCTGTTAGAATTGAAATGATTTTAGTGGACTAAAGAACAAAACTTTTCCTTTATCAGAAAAGTTCCTTCTAGAGGAAGGAGAGGAGTTTGTAACGATAATTATTCCGACACCAGTTGACGACGTCAGAGATCCAGAGCGATAAAGCATTGCCTGAGAGAGTAAGGGAGAAGGGATTTCTGGAATCCATTCCCCACATTCTGGAGATAGAATCCTCTAAAAAAACGGAAGCACGAGGACAGTTTTTAGGGTCCCGGTTGGAAGCAGAGAGAGAAACGTGCTGAGTGTAAGATGGTTATTTTAGTATGTTCTTGTAAATAAAATTATATATATTATATCTCTAGCCTAACTGTGTCTTTTCTTATCCAATATGTCACAGGAGGTTGACTATTTTGCAGTGAAAAACAAACATGGATCAACTTAATTGTTTGATTTGTCATGAAAGTCACAGAGGTATAACAAAGACATTCTATGAAAATTTGTTATATTATTGGTAATCATACGAAACCGTTTTACTGACGCAGAAATTCTGAAGGAGTGTTTCTTAATGCTTTCTAATTTAGTGTTAGTGACAAAAATAAAAATATAATAATTAAAAAGGGCAAAACATGAGTTGTATTATTTTGATCAATTTTCCACATTTTAAATTTCCAATGTTATCTTAGTTTTAAAGCATTTCGTTCCCCTCCCCCATTTATCCTTATATTTTAATTATTATAATATTAATTAATTATTATTTATTTTACCACGTGAAATAAATAACGCATGTATGCGGCCCGCGTGAAATAGCTGACATGTGTATGCGGCCCAGCAGAAAAAAAGGTTGAGTACCCCTGGTCTAAATATTTAAAAAAAATTTAAAAAATATTAAACGAGGAATATTAAAAGAGGGAGAATGAAAACCACAGAGTTTTATTAGCCTAAAACAGAGGTTCCCAAACTTTTTTGTCTCATAGACCCCGTGAAAAAGTTTTTCGGTTTGTGACCCTACTTACATAAATTTTTGTAAATTCATAAAATTAAATGTGTTTTTACAGCAGGTATAAAGTATAAAATATTTAAATTTTTAACCGAGGTAAGGCATAGTGTTTAAAACTTAAGAAACCGCTCGTTGATTAATAAATAATTAATGCATAAAATAATCTCACATAAAATAACTGGAGCACAAACAAATGCTTTTAGCGGAAGGATTGAATCAGGGGACACAATAACAAATTTTCAATATTTGCATCAATCTTGTTGAAACCCTGGGTTCACACCCTGGACACCAAGATTAATTTGAGGCAAAGAATCACCAGAGAGCCATTTGTATAACAATAACTTATATTTATTCAATTGATTCAAATGTTAGAAACTCTAATGACATTTAATA
>BMAU01006709.1:0-20762 GCA_019973935.1 Trichonephila clavipes
AATTTTATTACTGTTTATTGACTCGCTACTTTTTAAAAAGTTTTCATTAATTTTTTGCGAATATTTACTGTTCTAATTCATTATTGCATTAAAAAAACTTTAAATTTTGTTTTGTATTTTAATTTTATTTATAATTTATTGACTGTTTTAAATGTAAGGTTCAACAATGTTTTTTTTTATATTCATGTACTGTTCTTGAAAAATATGACTTATGATGTTTGCAGTTTTAAAAAGTGATTAAAAATATAAAATTGAGGGGATTTTCCCCATACTCTTCATTTTAGTGTTTCGAGAGTTTGAAGAAAATGCACGAAGAGATCCAAACTTGTGTTACTGAGATTGATAAGAGTAAGAAATTATATTTTGAAGAGGAACACATATCGCACGATGCTAGAGATAAAGCTCACGATGCTGATGAAAAGTGAGAACTTTTAAAATATAGTTTGATGAAAAATTTGAAATTAGTTAAATTTTTGAAAGAGAAAAAAATTTAAATTATTCCAGTATTTTTCCATTATTTATTTGAATAATTTAATAATATAAAAGATATATATATTAAATATATCTCGCTAGTATGGTACTTTTTACCTTGTATATTTTTGTATGATAATTAGACTATTCAATTACTATAATGTAATATAAGATGCTGTCTTCATTTTTATTAGTTAGAAAACACTATTTTGAAGTATTCCTTTTTCTAGTGTTAAGATAGTTGATTTAATGCATATTTTGTCTAATCAAAATATAGCGTAAATTAAATTGCATGTAAGTAGTACACATTTATATTCCTGGATTCAATCACATGCACAATTTTATCCCAAAAAATATGTTTTGTATGTATTTATATTAATTCATGAGTTATTTTGTACTCATGTCTTGCCATGGAAACAGACTTAAAAGGAAAAAAAAGGAAGGATTTTTCAATCAATTTCTTCTTTACAAAAAAAAAATAGTGCTAAGGTAAGTTTACCTTGGAAAAATATTAGCACTTTTTAAATCTAGAGAAGTAGTTTGTATTTTATTTTACATATATGTATGAACTTTTGATTTTGATTGTTGTTTTATTGTAATTTTATGCTTAAAAGTCTGACTCCGTTAATGCATATGTGGGGTCCATGGTTATTAAAATGTAGATTAAGTAAACTGGGAGTGCTATAATATTAATGTAAATTAAGCAATAATATAAATTCTAGCATGGAATGTAAATTTTCTATGATTTCCGTTTGTCTTAAAAGAAAAAAATAATCAACTTACTTTGAAAATTGTTCTATTAAAAGTATACATTTCCACCTTACTAATGTACTTCTTACTATGAAGGAACTGCATTTAATGATTTATCAGTTGTATTTATAAAATATAATGTAAGTACATCTTATTATTGCATCAGTAGCTAATTCATTCAAGACAATAAATTTATGTGGTTAAGTTTACTATTTTTACAAAATGTAAATCAATTATATTTTACAAAAAATATTAAGAATATATTTAAAATATTTAGAGAAAATTGAGTTTATTGTTTCATCTATAGCAGGGGTGGCGAACCTTTTTTGATCAACGTGCCATTTTTTCTGTAAATTAATGTTTAAATTAATGTTTGGCATAACAGATGTATGTAGAGTATTTAATAGTGTTTTCAGTGATTGATAAACATGTTTTCCAAATTAACATAAATATTCATAAATAGGGAAATTTTTCTTGAGTGTGTATATAGTGTAAATTATTTTTTTGTTATTCTGAAACATACTTCTCCTTCAGCTGATACAAATGAAGTAGCACCAATAAGTGAGCTTGCAACTACAGAAATCCAGAGACCAACTCAATTGCCTTATGATGAACGTAAGTTTTGATGGATTTTTCAAGTTTTTATTTAAAATCTTTGGCACTTCTTTTTACAAATAAAATAGTGTAACTTACTATTCTTTAATAACTAAAAATTTCCATTCCACTGTTTTAAAAAAAAAAAATTTACTCATTGAAGAAAAAGCTTAGTTTTATGTATATAATTTGTAATAATTAATGATGAAATATTAAAACTATATATTAAATATCGTTTGAAAATAATAATTTAAAATATATTTCAATACCCTTTCTTGATTTTGAATGTATACTTGGATTCACATCTACATACATTTAATTAGATTTTAATTTTAAATTTAAATACATGTAATTATTCAGTATAGTTCTATGGAATATATAAACATTGTTATATTGACTTTGGTATGTTATATTTAGGCATATCTTGCTGTCAAGCTTTATATGATTATGAAGCTACTTGTGATGAAGAACTCTCATTTTATGAAGGGCAGATTATAAAAATTCTCCGTAAAAAAGTATGTGATGTTGATGATGGTTGGTGGGAGGGAGAACTGGATGGTCAAGTTGGACTTTTTCCATCATTAGTTGTAGAAGAATTAAAAGAAAATGGAGAACCACTTACACCTTCAACTCCTTTGGTAAATTTAATATCACACAATATTTCAGGAATTTAAAATCTATTTTGAAATGATTTTGCCTATCTAATTTGCAGATTTCATGAATAATTTCAATAGAATTTGTTATTTAAAAAGTACTTCTGTTTGATTTAAACCTTACCTATTTTGCTGTTTAAATTAGCTTCATTTTTCAAATTTATATATCTTTTTTGGAATTTATTTCTATTTCATAATATCAATAGTAATTGGTATATTAATTTTGGTTGTTTGAAACAACATATTTCAAAAATATATTCAAAAATGAATTTTGGCAATTTTATGCTGAATTTAATACATACATTTAAAAATATTTATGTAAATTAATATGTAATATATATGTATTTCTTGCAATTATAGAGATTCATATGGATGGTAAAATTTACTTAAAGTTTTAGTTTTGAATTTTAAGCTGTAAATGTCATTCATTTTTAAAATTTTGTACTGAAATAATCAAATGATATTTATTTAATTTTTATTATAACATCATGCTAATTATATAATAGATTTTGTATCATTATTTTTAAAGAAAGAACATTTTTTTTTTGGTCACATTATCCCAACAATTTTTTTTTAAAATTTGGGATGCACATGTCATTTAGACAAATTCATGCAAAAATTTGGTAATCAACATTTACCAGATGGGGGATTGATTTTTCAACCAAAAATTAGTATATTTTAAGATTGGGATTGATTCAAAAATTAACCAAAAAATTCTTTCTATTCTTAACTGCTTTCTGAACACCATGAGGTCTGTCAGAATCCATAAACATCAATCTCTTAACCAAAATTTCTTCTTTATGAACTTAAAAGGGTATACAATTTCCTTCTTTCCCTCATTTTCTAAATCAGAAGAACCTCACTTCTTAGCATGTGAACCATTTATTATTTTATTGTCATTCTCCAATAGTGCAAGGTTATGCCATTCAGCAGTGGCGTAATGGAGAATATTATGGCCCCCCTTCAAAGTCGGGTTTCGGGTCCCAAACCGTATCTTACAAAGGATTGGAAAACATGACATAGGCTTCGGGCTCTGTAGAATTTTAAGCCTTCCCCCATCTTGATGCAGAGGTTACAGAGGTGTACGTTATGCCACTGTTATTCAGTGGTAAAAGGGAAAAAGCAACATAATCTAAAATCATGTCCTGAGAAGAGCAGTTTCTTCTCAAAACGACACTTCTTCTAAAGGTTAAAAATCCATTTTAAAACAAATTAGAATTATTTTAGAGTTTAATTTTTTTATACTTAAATAATTTAAACTTTTTTATTCATTTTTTAGATTTCATTTATTATTTAACAAATTATTATGCTAAAGTGATTAAATAATAAGTTACAATATACATTATTTTAAGTCTCCGCCTGAGGCTCCACCACCTCCTGCATTCACACCACCTGAAGCTCAGTTAATTATCCCACCTGCTGCTGTTATTCTTACTCAGCCTACACCTGAAATAGAGCATCCAGGAGCTGAACCCCAAGGTAAGATAGTCATCACTAATTTTTTTAAATTATCTGTTATTGTATCATTATTAGTTTGAATTTCTT
Organism: Trichonephila clavipes; assembly: GCA_019973935.1. NCBI lineage: Eukaryota > Metazoa > Arthropoda > Arachnida > Araneae > Nephilidae > Trichonephila > Trichonephila clavipes. The sequence goes on from BMAU01006709.1 coordinate 4,014, forward strand.
TCATATGGTATTTGCTAAATTACAGGAAATTACATTAAAAAAATATCAATCTATTTTCAGTATTTAGGTATTGATGAAAGATATAGTACTATGTTGTAAAATAATCTTTGAATATTTTTTTCACTCATTTAAAAAAAAAAGGGGGAGGGGAAATAATTATGAATTAAACAAATTTATTTCACGCATGTTTCTTAGTTATCTGTTTACATTTTTTAAAATTATTATAATAATTATGTTATTTAGATTGTTAAATCAATTTTTGGACCAACTTTGCAATTAGAAGTTTGTGAACTAAAAGAAATATTTTATTTGCAGCTCTGTAATCAATTATTTGATATATTTTCTTCAGAAATTTTGTTATTGCTGAGAAAAATATTGCTTTACTTTATTTCTGGAAAATGCTTGATTACATTCATAATTTAAATGAAGATACATTTATTTAGATGGTACAATCATCATACAAATAAATATTTTTATTTGTATGATTTTTATAAGCAGGGTTGTGTATTTTCCTACTTTAAATAGACCCAATATTTCAACATTTCTTCAAGTTGGCTGGAGTGAATTCATAATGGTTGTAAAATACATGGGGAATGTTATTTTTCCTGAGTTTTTGGTTTCAATCCCGATACCACTAGGGATTTATTATGTAGCAGGGCTGCTGCTCATTAAATTTGACGAGGCTCATTGCCCTCACATTAGTATGGAGTGGCTGTTTGGAAAATGGAGAGGACAGAGGGAGGCAGCGCTCAGACTTTTATAGCATTCAAAATACAAAGTACATCACTAATAATTCTCATTTTTCTTCTAATTGTGACTTTAATAAACAAATAATAAGTCCATTTTCCTTTTGAAAGTAAAAGCCAAAAATAGCTATACTTTTGGTTGTATATTTTGCTTCATTAGTGATAAAATTTGATTCATTTAGAATAAATTAAATTGCCAACAATTTTAATAGCTTTTATTGGAATTAACATTAACAATATGTAAAAATATAAAAAACAAATGTATATGGCACAAATTAGGAATATAATAAATTTATTGTAATTATTTAAATGAGAAAACATAGTGTTACGAATTTAGTCTTATTCTAATTGTTTCTACTCATTTGTGTTCATTTTTACAGTTTAATTTGTGGTATCTAATGTGATTTCAACCCTGTTTACCTGTAATATCATTTCCACTGCATTGCACGGCCCCCATGCTTTAACATTGGTTTAAATGGTAAACTCGCCAAATATTGCAGCTAGCGCCAAGTTGGCGACGGATTTGGCGACTTAATTTTTGGCGCCACATTTGGCGACATATCGCCAAATGTGGGCGATAAGCTTGGCGACCATGGCTCCTAATAACCCTGTCTGGCAACCCTATCGCGGTATTGTAACACTATTGTATTGAATGTATTACTGTATTGAGCTTTTCTCGTACGTTCCGGATTTTGCTAGACCTTTCTATTTCTCGATTATTCTGGCAAGTGCAAGAGGTTTCTGACCGAAAGGTATAAAAAGGCCCGGGCGGCTAGTCAGTTAGTACTGCAATTCACTAATAATAGCAATATGATTAACTTAAATACCTATACTCCTCATGATTCTACTAAAAGACCGAGAAGAATACTTCTCGACTCATACAATCCGCCATAATTTTAATAGCCAGTGCAATTTTGCACAACTATTGCTAAATTTATTAATTCTATATTTATCTTTATTTTTCATCTTAAATTTTGTCGTATCCCCACCATCCGGGCTTGCCCCCTCCCCTTTAGTCTTAATTTTCTCTTTTGAGAGACTTGAGCAGCGTATGAGAGTCAATTTCATCTCCCGCCATGCACCAATAAGAGAGCTTCCTTTCAGCTCTCCGCCATGATCACAGAAATCCGCACGACCCAGGAAATTACACCAACGATTGGCTCGACCAATCAGCTGCTTCCTACATGCTAGCAGGATACAGCCCACAGTCGTTCCTCATATATTTTTCGGATATGGGATGGAGGCTCGCTTCGCGAGCCATATGCCCAGAAAATGTCACCGTAGTCAGTTAGTCAGATCTCAGCTTTCATGCAAGTGATAACTCTGTGCTTGAGAGAGAGAGAGACGATTGCATAGTGCGTGTGTTATTGCTTTTATTGAGTTATTATTTTTGTGCTGAGTGTTTACTATTGCTTTTGTTAGTGTATTACATCTGTGTTATCAGTATTTTCATCGATTGTACGTGACTTTCTCTAACTGTTCTACAATTTGTGAAGGACTGTTTTGGCCAAGAATAAAATTGTTTTGGATCCCGCTCTTCGGCTTCAATCATTTCGAACCCCGAAAACGCAACAATAGTAATAGATAAATCGATTATTTCGCATTACTATGAAGAGGAGCCATGAAGAGTAAAATAATTAACTTAAAATTTGTTTTAATCAGATCAATCTGAAATGTATCATTGATCACATAAATTTAAAATTTACATTTAGGTATAAATAATATAATTCTTTTTTTTGTAAAATAATAAATAAAAATTTAGAGAAAAAAAGTCCCCAGCAATAATGCTAAAATTATTCGTTTGAATGTATGTTAAAAGCTCAATTTTTGGATAAAATTTTTGTATAAATTAAATTAGTTTAGAAATGGATGAGATAAAAAATTTTTTAGACCAGCAAAAAAGGCGAATGTGTATTTGAAGGAAACTATACCATGTTTTCTCTTCAATATCCTTCAAACTTTACTTGCCAATACTTGAATTTTGTACAAATAAACCACCTATTACTAGATATTTGTTAATAACAAATGTATTATTTTTTAAAGATGTAATCTTTTAACAGTAGTTTACAGTTATGTTTGAAGCTTGTAAATGAAAGATCCATGATAATTATCCTTTATAATATTATGTTCTAAATATTTTCCACATTACGTTTAATTTTATTTTATTTGTGTTGGAAGTATTTTAAAGAATTATTCTGAATGAAATTGAAAATTATTGAATCAGTCATAAAGTTTGTTTCAATGAGTAATTTTGTTATTTCTAAAATTTGGTCATCATTTTTTGTATCATTTAGTTACTTTCAAGGGATTTGAATTTAAATTGCTATTAAATAAATAACCATCAGTATTGCTGTTTTAAATTTTTTTTTAATATAGTTTTATGTTTGATTGTGAATTGATATATATCTATACTTTTTCTGATTTATTGCAGACATTTGCATTCAATCTTAATTAACATAAATTAATTTTAGCATAGTGTTCAGTTAATATTTGTCTGTTTTATTTTGCCTTATATTTCTAGAATGCTTAGTGATACTGCGGAGTTGTCTCTTTTATGAGATGCAAGAAACTGAAATTCATTGCACTGTGGCAGATTTTTATACATCTTTTTCAAAAATTCCCTAATATTTGATATATATATATATATATTTGCATTCACACATTAAATGATGTAACTTCTATTAACACATCATTCTTATGCTTATTTTAATTTCAACCATAAATTCTTCAAATTTTTGAGTGGAATCTCCTCAAAGCAAATATTTTATTATATAATTTTATTCGAAATTTATTAATTTGCCAAATATTCTGTTTTCAGACATATTTATAGAAAATTGTTGTTTTGACAAGTAGATTATTAAAAAGTATTAAATATGTCTGCAGTTATTACTTGACTAGAAATTATTAGTTACAGATACATTGACGTTTGTCTCATTTTTAGAATGATGTCAGAATTTTTTATTACATCTTTTGAATCAAAATTCTTAACTTTCACATTATTGAATGTGCCTTAGCGCTTTGAATATGAGGGTTTATTAAAAATTTTTACTACCCTGTATGAATCATATGGTGTTGTTTATAATTGCATAATTCCAGCTGTTATATTAAACATGGATGAAGATTTCCATTTTGAAAAAAAAAAAAAATATAAAACAGCAAAGTCAACCTCAAGAGCAATTTTCAGCTTCTGATACTGAATCCAGTGAACATGAAACTGCTGGTAAACACTTCATGAATGTTCACTTCATATCAATTATTTTAAATCACTTTTTCTGCAATCCTATTGATACGTGTTAATACACGTATTTCAATTATATTTTATATGCATTTAAATGGATGCTAAGTCTGATTTTAAGTGTAGGAAATACATAGTTTAGAATGCAAAATTTAATTTTTATAATTCCTTAGGATATAACATTGAGAGAATTTCAAATGTAAGCCTTTTATCTAAAAAAGTCTTATAATTCTGATATGAAAACATATGCATTACTCTTATTTAAATCTTTGGTAATGTACTGAAATTTAGCATGCACTCTGCATTAGAGCATGGAAATAAATGCATGTCATGTAATATTTAGAGTTTTATTTGTGACTTTTTTGATAACATAGATTTGTAGTTATGGGCAGATATGTGAGTGATAGTTAAAGTAGACTAGGTGATGTATGTGATTTCATTTTTCTAAATGTCTGAAAAGATAAGTTTAAAAGTGCTTTTTAATATTTCAGTAGTTGTAAATGAGAATTTATTCATTAGAAATTAATAAATACTAAGCAGATCTTTCATTTTATAAGTAATTAAATTTTATTTTTAACTTCTTCAAAATATTGATGTTGAAATTATTGACTTAAAACTTTAAAAATTCCACCTTTTTTTTGCCATATAATAAATTTAAGGAGAAAAAAAAATGAAAATACTGTTTTGTAAAATATTGCATTGATTAGTTTGTAAAATGTTCTACTGAAATTTTTTTTTTTTTATTTCTAAGTTTTAATTTGACATATTTTTAGTTACAGATTACAGTAATTAACACAAACTATTTAAGAGAAACATTATTTGATTTTAATATTTATTATGATCAAATTTTCACTTCTAATTTTAAAATAAATGTTTAATTTCTAAAAAATTTATTATTCATTTTTTGTTAGACATTCAAATAAAAAAAAAATGTTTTCCAAAACAATTTTGTCTTGCAAGTATGGATAGTTATTCAAAGTTTTTATGAATGATCATCAGAAACTTAATTTATGATTTTTTTAAAATTAATATTACTAAACCAAAATTAAAATTTTGTGAATAGTTATTCTCAAAATTGAAGTTGAATTAGTTAGAATTTTGTGAATTTTACAATGTAGTTTTAATGAATATTTAATGTTCCAAATAAGAAAATTGTTTATGAAATTTAATTTTTTTTTTTAATAATGTATGTAATAGTGCATGATATTGAAGTTCCTGTTTGTATGTTTTTTTGTAATAAAAATGATTATCTCTACATTTTGACTTTTACTGATTAAGTATTGTCATTTGACTGTGATTGGAAACGATAGAACATTTTGCATATTGCTAAGATTTTAAAAAATTTGGTTACTCAAGTCCTAACTAACATATATTTTCTTTTTTATGCGGATAACTGCGAATCTATTTAAAGTTAGTGTGGGCATAGTTTATAGGTAGCAGAAACAGTGTACTTGTTTGCATTTCGATATGAAATTTCTTGTTTTTTGAGCATGTTTGTAAACTTACAATTCAGATGTTTTTGTTTAAGCTTTTAGTGATTGCATTTCAATATTTAAAATAGTGTTTTAAATTTCTTCTTTAAGTAAAAGCATGTTGTTATATTAACAATGGGAACGCTGCTATTAACCTTTGCCTTATTGGTTGGTTTTAGAAGTTTATTTAATGTTGAATATTTTTTTGTTCCCCTAATGCTATATTTTTGATTTGTAGCTGCTGAAACTACAAATAATTATGCTCCACTGGTGTCAAGTCCTGACAGCCCAACAAAAACAATGGTAAATAGCATTACAAGAGTGTTTAAAAATGATCATTTGAAGTAATTCAAATTTATATTTTGGGTATTTTCAAAGAAATAAAATTATATTATGTTAAAAAAAAGCAGATTCTCCTATTTTATATACTTCTCAAAAATATTTGGTCAATAAAAATAGGGAATATATTGAAAAGTGCAATGTATATTTATATTTTTTTTTCTTTTTTGCTTATGTATCATGAAATGTTTTTTTATTTGTAGCTTAGAAAATATCAGTTTGAATATTCATTACTGATAAAGATCAATTAATTTTTAATTCTCTTGAATTAAATAAACTTTTGTCTCAATTACTGTCTTTTATAACTGAAAGAAAGCCATTATATATATATATATATATATATATATATATATATATATATATATATATATATATATATATATATATATATAAACTTTAATGCAAAATTTGTTTTAGCTGTAAATACAAAAATAGCTCTTTTTAAATTAATATTAATAGTTAAAAATCGGCATATTATTCAGTAATTTTTTCTTTTCTGAGTATCAGTTTAATCTATTGATAGAGATAAATAGAAGAGAAATGACGCTTTTTTTTTTAAAAAAAAAAGCCTTAAAAGTTTTAATTAAATGTTAGTTATTTGAATGAAATTTTAGATTATGGGGTTCAAGAGCATATACACTCCAAGTGTTCAAAATATTCATGTGATAACATTTTCTTCTTAAACTGCATTTAATAAATCATTTTTTAATTAATATTTTTACACATTTTTTTGTTTGGATTTTAGAATTATAATTGATTTTAAGTTTAATTATAGTGACTCATATAAATTTTTTTTGTAAAGCTACCAAGTTGAAAAATTTATTTTGTAAAATATGTGAAACATTTATTTAATACAAAAAACTCAATTTTTATCTTATTATTTGAAAATTTATAGTAAAAATTTGTAAAATTCAGAAGGAACTCTTAAATTTGTCGTAAAAAAATTGAGAAAAAAAATGGCACACACACATCTGAAGTATGAAATTTCTTTTAACAAAGTTTATTGTAATGAGAAATTTAATTGATGTGTTAATACCATAATTTAGTTCCCTTTAAATTAATAATGTTAAAACTTTTCTTTGTGCAAAGAGAATATTAGAAGTTATTATTACAGGAAATTATTAGAAGTTATTACAGGAAATATTTCCAAAAATACATTTAGTTTGTATTATAGTAGGGTTTCTTTTGATTAATTTGTACGTTCTATTAAAATTTTATTTTGATAATTTTTATCAGGCCGAAAATCTTAAGGAAGAAGTTAAAGAAAGTGACATGAAAGAAGAAATAAATTCTGAAATCACAAGTCCTTCTGTTGGAACTGATGATTGTCCAACAGTTGTGATAACAGCTATTACAGGTGGTGATACTCCAGTCTCTGATGAGGATATGGAAATTAAAGAGGAAACTCCAGCTGCTGCATCTTCAGAAGTTCCAGAAAAGGATGTAACTGCATCTTCTTCATCTGGACCAGGAAAAGATACTGCTTCTTTTTCAGCTGTAGGGGATAAAGATGGGGCTGTTTCATCTGCACCTGAAAAGAAGGCTGCTGATGCATTTGGTGCCAATCCTGATGCATTTGAGTGTTCCTTTGATGATGATTTTGCTAGTCAACATATTCCTCAAGAATTTCCAGTTGCCAAAAAAGAGACTTCTAAAGAACCTGAACCCGTCAAGATGGAAATTAATGGTACTGATAAGACTCAGAGCTTATCTTCTGATGGTAATCAAGACTTCTTTTCAGGTGTTGCTGAAGGCTCTGAAACTACTGGATAATTTGTTTAATGTAAAGTAAAATAATTCTTGTTTAGTTAAAAATAATCTGTGAAAAAAACTTATCGTGATTTTTATGTTTCTTACTGAAACATCTATTTAATTCTTTCATCTGTGTTGAAAGGTTTTGAAATACATTTTTTGATGTCTTTTTTTATTACGTATTTCCATTATATTGTGAAACTGTAGACGGGTTTTGATTAATCAGGGTTGATATTATTGTTTGACTGAGCTTAAGAATGTATTTCTGATATGATTGTATTTCATATTCAATTAATATTTTTCTCTGAAATATGCAGAAGTTTTGTCATAAATTAATAATGATATCATATTCAATACAGTTACTTTATTGAGATTATTATGCATGTGAGAATGTCATTAAAATTCTTCTTTAAAATATAAATTTCACTCATTCAGATTTTGTGCATGTGGTCATTCCATCAGTTATTTATATCTGTCATTTGAATTCTCATTTTGTGGAATTACCATTTTTGAGCATCTGAATTTCATGTAAACTTTATCTTTTTTTTTAAAAATAATAAAATATATCTATAATCATTATTGTGCTATAGAACTGATTGAAAGTAGATGAAGGAATAGAAAGTGTGCTATATGTGTGTTAAAAACTGATATTTGTATAGTGATACAAAATACAAAGTACACTTCACTAATATGCTGGTAGAGGAAAAGATGGCTTCATCCAGAGAAACTAAGCAATAATTGTCTGATATTTTTCTGTATGTTTTGAGTTCATGAAAAGTGTGATTCATTAAACAAATGAATGTATGAAAACAAATTGTCTCCCATTTTTTTTTTTTTTTTTTGTTCTTCATGTTGAAACTTTATATAAAGTTTCTGGTACTGTTGATGTTCTAAATGTAGACTATAATTTTATAATGTGTATGATAATAGTATCTTCTCTCATTATGTATATAAAATATATACATATGCAAAATAAATAAAATGTGTTGTGCTCACCTGTAATTTTTGTATCTATTTTCATACATCATGTTTCATTTTATTTGTGACTGCGTTCATGTGGAATTTAACAAAAAAGTGTTTATTCAGTTCACAGAGTTTACGAAAACTTAATAATTTATTCCACATAAAGAAATACCTTTGCTGTAAATATGTCATTCTTCTACTTTGTGAATCAATGTTTTTTTTATTATTTTTTTTCTTTGTTTTTTTGTTAATTTTTAGTTTTTGTAAGTAGTTAGTTTAGTTTTTGTTTAGTATTAAATTAAAAAAATCTCTCTATATACAATATTAAATTTGTGATGATCTCCTTGGACATCACTTTGAGAATGAGAATAAATAGGAGTCAGATAAGAACCAGTAGCCATTTTTATAAACAACTTTCTTTATTTGGTTATCTTATCCAAATAGAATCAAAGACTTATTAACAAATATATCCAACTAGTATTATGAGGTTTTAAAGTTAATATCCTTTAAATTAACTTAAATAATTAATGATCCAATTAATTAATAATTAGAATATCGATCACGCAGAGACTACCACGATAAGAGATCGCCGAATTATATTCAATGTTCTTATTGAACATTTAATTTTAATTTCACTCGTAATAATAAACTGTAATGAGACTTTAATTAATATTTACCACACTGCAATTCAGCTCAGCTTTTCTCTGAGATTAAATTAGCCAACAAGAAATCTTCAATTTAACTTCACTATAACTTTCTGCCTCAATCTCTCTCCTACTGCTCTAACTTTACTATTCTGTTTGACTTAAATACTTTATCTAATCTGCATAACAAGGAATCCTGTCCTCCCTTTGAGTTGCTAGGAAATAGGTAGGGAATTAAATTTCCCTAAAAAGGACGACTCAGAAGGTTAGTGATAAAGTTCCGTATAGATTTGTCACAAATTTATCAACTTCAAAGTAAATAAGAAACTGAACTATTTTCATGAAAGAACCTAATGACATTTAACATCGATTTCTAATTATTACTTAACCCCTCCCAAGACCAGCATAAGGAGAAAGAAGCATTTCCCTAGACCCACACATTCTGAGAGTATACACACGCACGGAACCGGGCGAATTTCCTGATTAAACCTAATTTCATCGGATATTGTTCACTATTTCATTGGTTTTAATTTTGTTTTTGTGGAAACCTATTTTTTTTCTAAAATAAAGTTAGTTATCTGCCAGTGAAAGTTCCGTCAAAATGGGTCAAGCCATTTCAGAGTTTAGCCGGAAGAAGCAGAGACAGACGGACCAACCGACTGACAGACAAAAATTTTAAAAATTGATTTTTTTATATAAGTACCGGATACACTTCCAAATGCATTTAGTAGAAAGCTGTTAATTTCAAATTACAAACAGACACCTCAATTTTATTTATTTGTATAGATTTGAATGTTTATTTAATATGGCTGAAATAATAATTTGCTGTATTGGTAGACAAAATGGTTAGTTTCGATAGTTCAGTAAATTCATAATTTATTATTAGCATAAGATCGCTAGTTTCTGAGGATTGTAGACCTCAGAGCCGCAAGTAAAATACCTACTATTAGACAAACGATCAGGATAAATGCCGCAAATTTTTTATTAAAACCAACTACTCTGACAATAAATCGATCAGCGGCATTGAGAAATACACTCCTGATCGTATTTTCCACAGACCCAGACCAATCGTAATTGATCCTGCTTTCCTTTAATTTTTAAATATGTTCTCTTTTATCTATGTTATTTTATCTTTTAATTCTATTCCTTCTAGTTGAGCTTCTCACCTAAACCTAAATGCAAAAATAACTGACCTTCTGATCAGCCATTGACAGAAGCTCCACCCGATGCTAACTCTAACTTTTTATATCAAAATATTTTTTCTCTTTAACTCGGACTCCTTTGCTGTGTGCAAACCGATTGGTTAGGCATTACTCCCATCAGAAAAAAATTATTTAGTTTATTTTTTAAGTCAAGTTTTTTTTATGCCTTTATTATATATATATTTTTAAAATTTATTCATATCAAGGTACTTTTTCTTTGTGTTAATTTTCACTTGTTAAAATTTAAACATTTATTAAAAAGGGAAATTTGAAAGCTTTTTAATGTCATCCAAAGCGTCCTGAAAGGAGAGGAAAGTTTGGAAGAACTGAGTGCTCCCACCCCACCAAATTACACATTATTAGCATAAAAGGATTGTGTAGAATGAGAAATATTGGGAGAAATGCATATGCACAGAAAGTATTTAAATATTTTCATTTTAATAATTTCCCCCTATATGTTACGACCCGCATGTGCAGAGGGCGCTAGTAGTCCTCTTTGTTTACATTTCGTCAGTATGCTTGTAATACAGCCACGGAGTGGACGTACCTACCGTCCTCAATAAACAAACATTTTTAAAGTATACAGTCCACGCCTTTTTGCTTGAGCAGTCAAGTTATACATAACTCAAAATTCTGCTCATAATCCGTTATAGACATTTCTAGAATAACCACACCATTTGTGGTTAAAATCATAGCTATCGACCTCACCCACTATATTTTTATAAGTCATGATCAAATACCTTTTTTATGTACACTATAAGATTAAATAATTTATTTCAAGCTCCAAGCAATTCAATTTTTAGCGTAAAAGTGTGGGATTTTCTTTTCATGTATTGTTATATATATTTTTCTGTTACTGATGCCACCTGAGCGGCAAAGGCCAGATCGTGACCCACGAAATTCATGCCAAAGGGCTAAGTGACGCCTGTCGTTAGCCGTAGCTTTGAGCACCATACAGGTGATAGTACGATTTGCCTCGTTTCCACCCCAATTTTGAAGGACACCTGGGGGTGGTCAGGGGCCTCCCACCTCTTTCCTTCCACCAACCTCACGAGAGGACTTGCGTACTCCCTGCCGCCAAGGCAATATACATTTATAAACATCCATGTCTTCTCCGGGATTTGAACCCAGTCCCAACGGCACAGCAGTCAGTGTCGCTAACCTCTATACCGGATGGGGGTATTTTCTTATAGTTATTGATGCATGAAAATTGTGAAATCTTTTTTCTTTATAGATTTGAGTTTTTAAAAAGTTTTTTGGGTTGATTTTATTCGTTAGCTGGCACGGATATTTTTTTCCTGGTTTCAGCGAAATTTTTAGAGTTACACGAAGGTTAATTATGACTAGATTTTGTAATTAGAATCCATTTCTAAATGACAAGGATGATAACTGAGCTTTTATTTCATTCTGTAAAATTATTTTCTACTGTGAAAAAATGAAGAATAAATTTGTTAGTTAAATAAAATTACATTTGTTAATATGCATTTTGCATATTAACAAATGGATTTTGCATACTAAAATTCTACTTGAAGTATTGGGGGAAAGATGCGGATTTACAGTCAACATTAGATCACAGATATTCTGGTTTTTGGATCTTAAGACTTCAATAGCCCTTGTCATTCAGTAGTGTTAATATACATATAGGAATTTAATAAAATGATGTAATTATAGAATTGTGTTGATTTGAAGAAATTATACTTTACAAAAATTATCAAAATACATAAAAAAAAAAAAAAAGGGGAAATGATTTTTAAATTCATCTTTTAGAAAGGAATGTATCATATGTTTCTTTATGTGTTATTTCCTAATCCAATTTTATGTGCAATAAAACATACATTATAAGCAGCAACTTCATTAAATTGTAACAATTGTTTTGAATTCCTTGATTTTTTTTCTCTTGAATATTTCCCACTTAATATTCCAGGATTGGAGTTTCAAGAAAGTCAAAATATTAAATTAACTCCTTATGTTTTTAACTGGATTTCTTAGATTGCATCATCCATCTTTTTCCTGTTTTTAAAGATCTTACATTGCCACCAATAAAAAAAAATCACTTTCTCTCTCTCTCTCTCTTACTTCATATTATTAGAACACTAAAATTTACGCAAAAGAGATTGGCTTACTTTTGTACATAGTAACAGTACTCACTTATTTCCATTTATTTCATGCAAAAATTACTTTAATCTTCAACCTCTTAAATTTTTATTTTGCATACGTTCCTTAGTCCTCCCCTGATTTCTTTTACTTTTAATTTTTCTTTTACTTGAACCCTTCTCTACAATTTTAAAACGATATTTTTATTCAATTAATGATGCAATAAATATTCTTCTCTGCAGGAAAATGCATTAAATAAAGTTATTAAAAATAATTTAAAAAAAAATTTTTTTCGCAAAGAGTAACAAATGAAATTAATCATTCGATGGTATTGCATCTTTTGTGGTGGATGACCCATGCTTTAAAACCAATGTATCATATCGTTTCAAGTGATTGTAAGCCTATTTTTTTTTTTTTTTTTTTTGGCGTATCCTAAGTATTGCTTTGTAAACTCCTGGTGGTAAGCGTATTTCACTACTACTGCAATAAATTACATCAAGTGAGTATTAGCATCGTACTGTTCAGCTACTCGAGGGCTTTTGGCGACGGACATCTTAATTTTGAATCATGGTCAAAATAACGTGGACGCCACCTGAGCTGGCATCCCCTCTCCTAACTACCACACCAACGGAGGACGCCTGAACTCTCAACAGATTTAATGTGCATCGCTCCTCTACACGGCGGTAGTCTTCAGCGGTACTAGGCTTGAACTCAAGACACGCCGACCACTAGTCTGTTACCTTGACCACTAGGTTACCGTAGCCACATAAATTACATCAGAAGTCAAGAGAATGCAATCCGCAAATTTATAGTGATAATAAATAGTTGCTAAACTTAAAGCGCATCAAAGTTTTCAGTTGCGCTATTACCCATTTTATATGTGAATGTTTTCTGATTTTAAATTGATAACTCCCCCCACCACCACCACTCTAAAAATTTTAGTTCGTGAATTTTGTTTATTTATATTGATATAAAGATTCACCTAAATATGTATATTTTTTATTTCGCCATGTTCACATTTTGCTTGTTTTTTAAAACTGTATACTTTTCTTTCATGTTTAAATGACCATTTATATGTTTTAGTAAGCCAACACACATGCCTATCATTCCATATATAGCAAAATTATATATATACTCTCCAGTTCACCTTCATGAATTAAGATTTTTGCAACTTTCAACGTTATTATTTCCCTCACTTTATATAAATATAGAAGATGGGCATTTTTTTATAAATGTATGACATTCTTATAACTGGGCTTCTAGTTTTAATAATAGATTGCTAAATTGTATTTTAAATGTCACGCACAATATATCATTAAACATTGTTTTTGCAATGCAATTACAGTAATACCTCGACGCGCGCGCGCGTACGCTACTCCAACTTATGCGAATACAAAGTTACGTGGTTTTCTAACTTCGTCGATTTGTCTTTTGCTAGAGGGAACATAAAAAAAAATTGGTGAAATTGGTAATGGAATTGAAAAAAAGTTGTCGATTTTTTTTGCCGGTCCAAATAAATTTAGTAGTGGATATATAGTGATGATGTTCAAGAATTACTGGATTTCCATAATAGAAGCTGACAATGAATGAGCTCCTAGAAATACATGAGCAAGAGCAAGGCATCAAAGAACTTGAGTCTTTACACCCAGTTCAATCAGAAGATCGAAAGGTGGTCGGGGATTTGGCAGAAGACCTTAGTTTAATTGAAAAATAGTTACATAAATTTTGGAAAACATTGACTCCAATGATGAGCGTATTTTTCCAATTCCTACTATCTCCTCATAGCTCACACTCTCTCTCTATATTTATTTATTTATCTTGGTGAAATTTTCAATCGTTAATAAAATAAATTTTAAAGCGCTCAATTGAGCTGAAATTTTACATGCATGATTATTTTGGATGACATACAATAACTTTTTTAATAATAATTAATAAAAATTAATTGATTAAGACTATTTATTTAAAGAATTTTAAATACAGTCACGTTGGCATCATTTTTGGCGACTTGAGTTAAAACTTGAAAAGGTTTTTTTCTCACGTTTTAAAGCATTCAGGTGAACTGAAATTTTATATACACGATTGTTTTGGATGACAAAACTATATTTTAATGATAATTAATAAAAATTAATTAACACTTATTGTTGTGATTCTGTCATATGTAAAGAGTGTTTTTTTTTTTCCAGGTATAGAAGTTTAAGTTGGCATTACTTTCCAAGATGGCGACCGATTTAACAGCTGTCAAGTGATTTATTCTCAGTTTGGTTTGGCAATTCATCAAAACGATCATCAAGAAAGGCGTAGATTCGTCGAATGTGCCCAAAACGAGATTGCCGTTGTTCCCGATTTTCATAAGCGAATTTTGTTTAGCGATGAAGCGCACTTCTGGTTGAATGGCTACGTCAACAAACAAAACTGCCGCATTTGAGGGAAGCTAATCCACAAGTGTATGGCGAAACACCGTTACATCTAGAAAAACTGACTGTTTGGTGCGCTTTATGGGCTGGTGGAATCCTTCTTCTGAAATTCTGGAATTCTGGAAAGGTGGAATTCTGGAAAGTCTCATCGTTGAGTGAGTGATCGCGAGAGCGCCGCCATAAATACTCAGCGAGGTAATGGTCGAACATGCCTTCTGCGTGGCTGGTGTGATTACGGAGAAAACGTTTTATTGCCGATTAACTTACTATTGAAAACCACGAATTCTTTCTTATACTTCTGCAAGCATCATGCGTATTCACACCTTTTTTCGACATCTACATTCAAATCCATCCAAAACAACAATCTTTCGTTCATTTAATCCCATTTGCTCATTACATTTAGGACATTCATAACTTGAAGCCATTAATCCTTCTTTCATACACCATTCAATCAATTCTTTCTTGCCTCTAGCATTCAATAACATAAAAAATTCTAATGTGTATTCACTTACAAGCGCAGCCATACTTTCAACCCGGTGCCCAACAACAAAATGAAATTTGAAATGCGCGCCCACAAATGACGAAAATTCTAGAAAAAGTTAGGGTTGCCATATGTTGTATTTAAAAGCAGGTTACCATGACGGCGCAATTATCGCCAACCAAAGTAATTCACGCCAAGGGTGGGGGCTCTCCTAGGAGTGAACCGAGTTCTTTTTTATATTTTCTGTTGTATTTAATTCTCTATTTGCTTTTAGATAATATTTAATGTTTATATAAAATTAATTAAAGAAAATTAGTATAAAATTATTGCTTTTGCATTATTTCAAAAGAAAGAGAAAAAGTTTCAGTATATATAAAAATTCAGTAATGTAAAATTTCACAAAAATACTGTTTTAATGTAAGAATAATGAAACATATGATGTAATATTTTTCGTTAACTTGATTGATTTCTTTTGTAAAGCATGTTTTTAAAGTAAATTTATTGGAATTATATATAAAGTATTCTAGCTCTAGCTCTAACCCCCCATCTATTTTTTTTCAAAAAACATCCTCAACCACTTTTACATTCATGCCAAAATAAAAAAATATAATACATTTTATGTAATCAGGATTTAGAGTTGTATTTTCTTAATTTAGGCTCTTTTGAAACTTGCTACTTCTCATTTACAAAAAAAAGGAGGGCCTGAGAGCAAGCCTAAAGATGGCGAATCACACAAGTCAGTTCCAATTAATATTTTCTTAAGAGCTTTTATAATTATTTTTTTGTATTTTCATAGAAGTACTAATTGTAGTATCTTAATTTCAGTACCGTCTATGGAGTTTGGAAAACATTGTTGATGAAACAGAAAAATAGCCAAAGCTAGACTAGCTGCTACAGAAGTATATCAACAACAAGTTTCGGAAGGGCAAAATCTCTTAGATTATATAAATTGCAAGTTGCGAAAAAGGTATTGAAATATTTTTGAAGTGTTTCTATGTCTTGCCTTAAAATTACTGATGAAATTTAACTTTAATGCTTTAAGGTGAATGTTATAGATTCCACAATTATTCAAGCAAAACTATTTATCAGTTTTTATTAAAGTGTGAGAAAAGGCATGAAAGTTTGGTTATAAAAGTTATTTGTAGTAAAAGTTTGAGAAACAAATATTTTGCTAAGTGAAAGGACATTGAATGCAATTTTATAAAACACAAATTTTTTTGCTTATAAAACTGTAATTCTGTTATATATAAAATATGAAAAAAATATTTCATTAAGTATTATAATTGACTGCTTCACGGAAAATAAGAATCTCCTTAAAATGTTAACAGTTGGCAACCTTAAAATAGTGGTTTAAAAATGGCAACCATTTTGTAGAGCATGTCTGGAGTAAATATAGATGGAAGTCGT
>BMAU01006710.1:0-175256 GCA_019973935.1 Trichonephila clavipes
AGTAAAACTCAAGAAAAAGTCTCTCTCAGTAAGTGGACTGTAGTTTTTATTACTTGTTGCTCAGCTCGCTCGATTTGACTCCTTACTCGATGGAGTCGGAGGTTACACAGATTCGTTAGACACTCTGAGCGCTAGAGGGCGCTCTACATTTACATACGTACACTGAACATGCCGCCCGGCCATGCAATGTTTTCAACATGCAAGATTTACATAGAACATAATCATAAAGATAACACACAGAAATACAATACTTCAAAATACAAACAAAACAGCATACAAATGAAGACAATGTATAAAGCAATTGATGAATCACACAGAATTTTAAAAAAAAAAATACTATTCTACACAAACATTACTATCTTAAGGGTTATATATGCTACTTCACACACACACTGTTTCAATTGGTAGAATGCACAGTTTCGAAATGGGTCTCTTAAATATACCTCTAGTGGTTTTGACTTCCACTACTCTACTTTAGAATCCTTTCCTGGATAAATATTGTTGATTCTACCTAATGACCATTGACATGAAGGTAAATTATCCTCTTTTATTATAACCATATCTCCAATTTTAGCATTCTTTTTCTCGAAATGCCACTTATTTCTCTGCTGCAAACTATTTAGATAGTCTACACTCCATCTTTTCCAAATTAATTGAATTATTTTTGTAATTTTCTGCCAATTATCCAACCTATTTTCATTTAAATTAGTTAAATCAGGCTCAACAATTGATGTAATTGATCTACCTATCAAAAAATGAGAAGGAGTCAATACATTTAAATCATCTAAGTCAGAAGATAATGGGACAAGAGGACGAGAATTTAACATCCCTCTATTTGGATAATCACGGTCAGAAACTCTTCATATGTTAATCTAATGTTACCTACTACTCTCTTTAAGTAGAACTTAAAAAGATTTAACGCCTGCCTCCCAGAGACCTCCAAAATTTGGGGCTCTAGGGGGGAGGAATTTCCAATCTATTCCTTCAGAGGCCATATAACTTGCAAGTGCCTCATCAGGTTTACACACCAAATTATAAACATTTTTTTAAGTTCTATATTTGCACCCACAAAATTTGTTGCATTATCAGAATACAACTTAGCACATTTACCTCTTCTAAATATAAAACGCTTAAGTGTAGCAATAAATGCATTAGAAGTTAAATCAGTCACAATATCTAAGTGCACAGCTTTAGAAACAAAACATATAAATATACAAACATAGATTTTGTTATATACACCTTTTCTCTGCCCTTTATACTTAATGTAAAAGGGGCCACAGAAGTCCACACCTGACACATTGAATGGATAATTTTTGATAACTCTATCCTTTGGCAAGTCAGGCATTATTTGATCAGTGCAAGTAGGATTGGCCTTACAACAAATTACACAATTATGAACAACTTTTCTACAAATATTACGGCCATTCAATATCCAAAATTTTGCCTGATCTGATACAACAAGGATTGTGGACCACTATGTAAAACTTTTTATGAAAATACTCAACTATTAAATAAGTCAATTTTATGTTTCGAAGGCAAAAGAATTGGAAATTTCTGGTTATAATTAATATCACTATTTCTCAATCGACCTCCAACTCTCAAAATCCCTTCACTATCAATAAATGGATTGAGTGTTTTTACTCGACTGTTGGAAGGTACCATGGCAGAATTTTGAATACCATTCATCTCTACTTTAAACTCTTCCTTTGTACTAATTTCAATAAAAGCTGTTCGGCCTTTTTTAATTCTCCTAAATCTAGAGGCCCAATTCTTTTGCTTTCTTTGCTCTTACAATTATAAACAAATCTACAAATAAAACTTAAGACACGAATAATTTTAAAATAGTCATTACTAAGGTTAAGTAAATTATTTACAAAAGAGTTAGTAGCAGAATCAAGAAAAAAGTTAGAAAAGTCACTACAGTTTTTAAGTTCACCTGGATCCTTGATCACTGCAACAGGAAAATCAGAAATTTAGGACCATTCCACCACAACTCACAGGTTTTAAGTTTTAGAGAATCCATTCCTCTGGAAACGAAGTCGGCAGGATTGTCCTCTGTTGCCACATAACGCCATTGCTCACTGGAAGTCATCTCCTGGATTGTAGGAATCCTGTTAGCCACAAAGGTTTTTAGTTGATATGACTCCTTCCTTATCCATGACAAAACTATCATGGAGTCACTCCAAAGAAAAGTATTAGTCACATTTAATTTCAAAGCTTGCTTGACACGATGCACTAATTTTGCTAACAGCACAGCGGCACATAGCTCAAGTCTGGGAATCGTTGTTTGCTTGGTAGGCGCAACTCGGGATTTACTGGCAATAAGATGCACAAGCATCTTTCTATCTGAGGTTATGGATTTGCAGTAGACGACAGCTCCATATGCTGACTGGGACGCGTCGGAGAATCCATGCAGCTCGATCACTTCCGGTTGCTCTACCACAATGCATCGATTGATGTTGATGTCATTTACTACCTGAAGTGATTCGACAAATTGTCGCCATTCTCTATTGATTGTATCTGGAAGCAAGTCTGTCCAATCAAAAACCTAAACCTAGGACCTAAAAGACCTAGAGGATCGTATATCCTGGCGATGGTTGACAAAACATCCCGTTTGGTATTTAATTCGTGCAAGTCTATTTTTTATTCTGAAGGAGAAGCAATCATGCTTGGGGGTTCCAATAAACACCCAACACTTTTACCTCCGATGAATCTGAAAAATCATAATTTTCGGAAACCTCAATCAATTCCGTATTATTTCCGCACCACTTATGCAAAACCATACCTCCTTTAGCGAAGATATTGATCAGTTGATTTTTCAGTTCTTTTTGCTTCTAATAAGGTCTCTGCACCGGTAAGTACATCATCAATGTACATGTCACTCATCACAACTGAAGACCCTAATGGAAAATTCCTGCTTCATCTAGGGCTAATTGTTTTAGCGTACGTGTCGCTAAAAAATGGTGCACTCGTTGTTCCATAGGTCACAGTTGACAACTCAAACGTTTTTATTGGTTCGTCCATGTTCTCTCTCCACAGAATGCGCTGAAGTTTACGCTGATCTGGATTAATCAAATCATTCGATACATTTTTTTGCACATCCGCAATGAATGCAAATATGTGCTTTCTAAAGCGAACCATTATTGAAAAAGGTCATTTTGAGCAACTCCCCCATTGTATTGTAGAGAGTTTAAAGAATAACCGTTTGTAGTTGCACTCGACGCATTAAAAACTACTCTCAATTTACTTGTTTTTTTATCAGAGCGATAAACACCAAGATGTGGTATGAAATACATTCCACACTCCTCTCTCTCGTCTACCTCTTGCATATGGCCTAGCTCTTTATACTCTTTTAAAAATCTCTATATAATTTTAAATAGTTAGGCTCACGCTTTAATCTATTCCATAAAGAATTTAATTTTTTAAGGGCAATATCTTTTGACTGGCCTAAACAATTTGGATCCTTTTAAATGGCATAGATACTATATATCTTCCCGTACTATCTCTAGTATGATTTTTTGAAAATGCTCCTCACAAATTATCGTTTCCTTATTTTTTGTCTCAGGTTCAACATTTTCGATTTCCCAAAATCTCCTCATTGTCTTTTCTAAATCGACATTATCTTTGATTAACCCACAGTGAGGTTTATTTTCACTAGAAACTGGAATACTCCCACTCGCAATATAGCCGAAGACTGTATTCTGAAAAATTAATTTTGTATTTAAAGATTTGTTTGTCCTGGTAAAAGAATTTCATAAAAGATTTCTGCTCCCAACAATAAATCAATATTTCTCGGGAATGTTGAAATTTTCATCCGCTAATTTCTCTCTACTGAAATTACCCAAACTAACGTTAAATGGTTGAGAAGGAATCATATCCGTAATTCGCGGCACTACAAAAAAGTCTGCATTAGTTTCATAACTATTTCCTCTATTTGCAATTGTTGCATTAACGCGCGATTTAATCGTTAACTCTGAATTATTTAATCCTGAAACTAAAATGTTTATTTTCTCTCTTTTTAAATTGAGTCTATTCATACACTGTTGCGAAATAAAATTGCTTGTTGAACCACCGTCCAACAGCGCTCTGACTTCCTGCATTTTCCCAAAGGAATCTCCAATGAAACAAATCGCGGTTGAAAGTAAAACGGATTTCGATTTTACGTAACTCGTTGCAGTAAACAGATCTAAACCCTGAGAAGACACCTCTTTCGAAATATCCCCTATGTAATTTATGGGTTTGAACACCGACGCCTTCGCTGGAAGTTGACTCATCGAGGATTCCTCTGTTTCCGGCTCTTTCTGTCCCCCCAATGAAGAAGGTTGAATGACCCTTTCACTCGTAAAAAATTTGGGTCTTCAGAGAAACACAAAGAAGAATGGTGCTTTTTTTTTCAGCATTTACAAAGAACTTTAGATTTACAAAACTTGACTCTATGCAAATTTAAACAATTAAAACACATTTTTTTCCCTTGACATCTGAGAAAAATACTCTAGACATATTTTTAGAATTTTGATTTTTGCGACAATAATTAATATTCTCACTCAGTGGTTTTCCTCGCGATGAATAAAATAAATCAATTTCTTTTCCCAACGTTAAAGGATCAAACCATTTATCTGCTTGTCTGACACTAATATGCGATGCGGTTTCTTTATCTAAAGTACTAAATATTTTGTCTGAAACTATTAATTGTTTTAATACCTCGAAATTTGAAACATTTCTCAATTTTAAATAGTATTCTCAATTTGTTGTTAATCTACTCGCAAACTGGACATGGGATTCACAATTTTGCCGTGTTGCTTTCTTAAAATTCTCTAAACACAATTGAGGAGTTGGCTCAAATTCTTGGAGTATTATGGACTTTATTTTATCATAATTTTTAAGATCCTCATCGTTCAGATATATAATGATATTTGCAGCTTTTTCTCCTAATAAATTTAACAAAATCTCAGGCTTAAATTTATCAGTAACACTTTTGGCTACAAATGCACGTTCTAATGATAAAAAAGAAACTCCATCCCTCAGGTTTGTCGGGAATTTTCACTGTAAGTGTGCGGATACTTTAATTAAAGAATCCACAGAAAAGGAATCATTACAATTAACTTCAGTATTATTGTCTTTATCATTTGCTCGTATTCTCGCTATCTCTAAATCAAGCTTAGACTTTTCTCTTATTTTTTCTAACTCTAATTGCTGACTTTCGTCATACTTTCTTTCTTCGATAATTAAATTTGCTAACTCATGCACAGAATCAGGATCGTTTTTGTATCTATCACAGTTTTTTATAAGATCCATGAAGTCTAAAACAGTTAATTTATCACTGACACACAACTCTAATTCAGAAGCGATTCGCCTCAAGTCTTCTTTTTTTGCTCCTTTAAACATCGTTTAAGTTTAAAGTTCGATTTTTCAACGAAAAGTCAAAAAACAACAGCACATACCTCGTATTTTCAATGCATAGGTCTCTCCGGTTGAGACTGGACCAGAATGTTGGGTACACAAGTAAAACTCAAGAAAAAGTCTCTCTCAGTAAGTGGACTGTAGTTTTTATTACTTGTTGCTCAGCTCGCTCGATTTGACTCCTTACTCGCGATGGAGTCGGAGGTTACACAGATTCGTTAGACACTCTGAGCGCTAGAGGGCGCTCTACATTTACATACGTACACTGAACAATTATATTATTTGTTCATTCCTTTTTTTAACTCTTTAAAATAGTTTAAAACATTTTACTTAATTTCAATTCGTTTTTTAACAAAAAATGCAAATCTTTTTCAATTTCTACTATTAGTTCACTCTCTTCCTATATATATCTTGTTCAAATTTTCAATCGTTAATAAAATACTTTCTATTCATCCATTCAAGTTCAAATACATTTTTTATGAATTACACTTGATATTAATTCAATTTATTCAAATATTAATTCATTAATTAAATTTAAAAATGAATAAATAGTAACAAACAAAAATAATATTCCAAAAATATATATAGAAAGGAAAATCATTCGTTGTGACCCCGTAGCGCAATGGATAGCACGTTGCACGTTGGAATGGCCTAACTGCTGCGAATGTTATATGCTTTTTACTATACTATTTTATTAGAATAATTAAATATTAATGAATAAATAGTAACAAACAAACAAAAATAGTCCAACACCATATATAGAAAGGAAAATCGCTTTCTATTTTGTCACTTAACATTGTAATTCTGTCATATTTATATTAATTGTAACTATTTAATAAAAAGCAACTGAAATAAATTTTTTCTTTGTTAACCTAAGTAGGAATTGACTTGAATTTTTTATGTATATATATATATATATATATATATATATATATATTACTTGTTTTAGTTTAATTTCGTGGATTCCATTATTTTTACAAACACAATCCATTTCAAAGAAATCTGATAACTAAAATGCTGACAGTTGTATTTGATCTAATTATGATGCAAAAAAATCATTTATTTATTTTAATTACTAACTTGAATTCGATTTCATTATATTTTGTTGTTAAATGGCCTACTTGATTCTTATTTCTACTCGAATTCGATTTAGTTTTAATTCCAAGTTATTTATTTCAACGGAATATAACAATTTTACTCTTTAATTTATGTCAATGGTCAATTCCTGTCTCTTTTAGCAAACGAAAGTGGATCATATCCATAAAAATGTACACATACACGAAGTGTGGCACTTAAATTTTAATTATTTTTAACTTTTTATCTCTTTACAGATCAAAAAGTCAAGTAGCAGAACATTCTACTTAAACCTTTAACTCGAAAGATGCCACGCATTTCCCTGAGTACTGACACATTTAATCATCACATTTGTTAGTTTAAAGATTTGTCTTCGTTTACTACTTAATCTGCTCAGTAATTTATGCACTTTCCTGATAGTTTAAGTGATTCTTAATGTATGTTAAATCTATAGATATTTATTTTGTTCGTATTTAGAGACAGGTAATAAACTGACTAGAATTTAATTTCTTTTTCGTGTATTCCAATAATGTAAGCTGGGCTCATTTTATTTTCAGTTTTAATAATATTTAGCACGTTTAACTTTCCATAAAACAAATCTTGTATGGTTCAAGCCCTCCCCTCCCCTCTCTCTCTATTGATGTTGATTCTCATTCATTAATTTATACACTTATGATTACATGGTTAAAAACTTAAAGTATCACTAAAATATAATAATTTCAAATACAAGACACAGTTTCCGCATTCTTCTAACTACGCGAGTTTTTATTTAAATGGAATTAAAATATAAATTAGCGTCGAATAGTTTCATCGCTTAAGAAACTCATTGTTTCGAAACAGAAGAGAATTCTTAAGGGAGAAATTTCAAATTGTGTTTATCCCTAATAAAAATGTGATTTTTTTTAAAAAAAATATTTCCATCGAGTACACAAAGAAAACATTCTAAATACAGATAAAAATAAATTGCCAAGATTCTTTTCTGAACAACAACAAAAATTAAGAAACTATTAATTAAAACAAAAATGAATTCTCTTTCTTCCCCGATCTTTTCCTTCAAATTTAAACCCTTCAATTTGTTTAATGAACCCACTTTCATTCATTTGCAAAAGAAAGATTAATTTTATGGAATTGTGATAAACAGATAATTTTCTAATAGGGGAAAAAGTATTGTAATCCTAACATAAGTCTCTCGGATAACCAGTGGCATACACAGGAAGGGGGGGGGTATATTAAAAAAACACATTGACGAAAGCGTTAAGGGATCCCTGAGGTAAAAATTAAAAATTTGGGGGCTTATGGGGAATAACATTCGAACCCACTTGGCTGTGCACCACTGGAGAGAGCTATTATCCATCAATTTTTTGACATGATAGTTGTTCTTACCTAGAAATTTAATTCTTTCTCTTTTATTGTTTCAATATAAAAAAAAGTCTCTTTAGATTAAACAAAAAAAGAGCACTTAATGTAAACATTTAGGTGACTGTTGTAGGAAAACTTCGTAATAAAGACATTCATCCCTTTTTTTCCTCAATGCTCTCTCTCCCCTCGTGGTGAACACTTCACATTCTTTAAGATTGGGGGGGGGGGTAATTCCGTAACCCTTCCATCAGTGGCGTAACGAAGAATATTAGGGCACCCCTGCAAAGTTAGGTTTTGCACCCCAAGCTGGATCTTAGAAAGGACTGCAAGACCATAAGATAACATAGATTTTGGACCCCTCGCGATGCGGGAGTGTACTTTACACCAATGCCTTCCCTCCTTTTTGTGTATGCCGTGGTAACTATCGTTATGGCCCAGGGACAGTGGCGCATACAAGAGGGGGGAGGGGTCCTCGAGTCCGGACACCCCCCCTCCATAGCCCTTAATTTTTTTCCCGACTAATTATAATCCTACGTATATATTAAGTAAAATTGATTAAGTAATTGTTATTAATAATTAATTTTGTTAATTAATGCTAATTATTTATAAAATAGTTAATTTATAATTTTTGTTTCTGAAAATCTACAAAATTAAAGGAATATGTTAGGCGGCGTATTGAAGCATGATACCAAAAGAGGGACTTTCGACCCTGACCCCCCTTGAAACATTTTTGTGTGCGCTACTGCCCAGGGCTCTTCATCGGGTTGTAGTCAACTTTTAAATTTTAATTCTATTCTTTACAACACTGCTAAGGTTGGATATTCTAGAAGTTTATTCCAATTTTTTCGAACAGATCCCTTATTGTTTGTTCACTTTATAAGACTTGGATAACAAAATTTGTATATTATCTTCATGGCACTAAAGCCTTGTGTTGCAACGAAAATACTGAAACCCATGAATATAAAATAATCTGTGGAACATTATAACATGCCGTAAATTTATATCTATCCATAAGATTATTCATAAATAGCTTTAGAAACATTGCAATCCTATTCTTATATCAGAATGCACACATAGATTCCATTCAAAGACGCTATGGTCTTTTTAAATCTTTGTTAAAGATGTAAGGTCCTGTATCCTTTGCAAATTGGAAGGATTATTATTAGGGATAATGGGTCTCAATCAAAGGTCATTTTTTCATCAGTTTATAAGAGAGAAGATTTACTTATCCGTATTTTCAACAAACATTAATCAAATTATGTATTTCTTCACATAAATGTGCATCATAAATTATGATAATACTAGACGCACGTCCCATTATGAATATACTTGTTACATACTAAAACATTTAGCTAAAGAAAATGGTATGCATATATAATATATTGCTGAACCGTATGGTTTGTATTGCACTAATTGCAATCAGTAGCGCACACAGGAATTTTTCAAGGAGGGGGCGGGGGTTCCGGGGTCGAAAGTTCACCATTCTTGTATCATGCTCCTTTTGATTTTGTCAATTTTCGGGAACAAAACACAGTAAAAAACTAATTTTTGAATAGATAATTAGCATTAATTAATAAAATTAATCATTAATAACAAGTAATTAATTAAATTTTACGTACTATATACTTAGAATTATAATCAATCGAAAAAAAAATCAAGGGCTTTGGGGGGTCCGGACCCCCTCTTGTGTGTGCGCCACTGATTGCAATATAACCGGTTTTTTTTCATGCAATCATTTTGTGCTAACAAAAATAGCAATCGAAGGAGTCCGTGAAAGGAAAAAAATTCCAAGAACCTAAGTTTTTGGTCCAGATTGGGGTTCTTGACCTTTTTCGGCTCCACAGGACCCCTTTTTCAGCACGATAAAATCCACAAATCCCTTTCTAAGAAGGGAATGTCTTTCCCTCTTATAGACTCTAGTGCGATTTACGATCCATTTATGACAACAATAAAATTGCAACCAAAACTCTTGACAATTATAAATGAAAAACTAAGATAACGGATATTTTTTCGTATTAATAATAATATATAAATAATAATAAAAATACATTTTGTTTGTTGTTATGTGTATGTCTATAGCTTTTATTTTGAATTATAAACTTTGAAATGCTATTCTTGATTATTTACTCAATAACACTATTTTCCCCACTGGTCAGGATTTGCCCCGTCCACCCACTGATTTGAATCTGCTTTCATTTTCAATGTTTGCACTGATTTTGAATTTTTATTTTTCAAGCACTTAATACATTAGACTAATTTTAAATTTTTATTTTTATTATTCTTTTAAAAATACATTTTACTTATTAAGCATTATAATTTAACAAAGGGCAAGAGTCATAACATTACAGTCATTCAAAATCCTAATGATGAAAGGTTAAAGCTCGAAAGAGCTGGGCACTCTGGTCATCCCTCCCCCATTACAATAACACTATTTTAATGTTATACAGATATATATATATATATATATAAATATATAAACATATATATATATATATATATATATATATATATATATATATATATATATATATATATATATATATATATATAATGAAAGCAAATGTAAGATCTAATTTATCGAGCACGGAAAACAAAAATAATGTTATTTCTCCCCCCCACACACACACATCTAAGTTATAGATAGTACCTACTTATACTTATTGCTTACCAGTGGCGCACACAAAAGGGGGGTCCCCAGGTCCGAAGCCCCCCTCCCACAAAGCCCTTGATTTTTTTTCGAATGATCATAATCCTAGGCATGTAGCACGTAGAATTTAATTAAGTATTTGTTATTAATAATTAATTTTATTAATTAATGCTAATAATTTATTCAATAATTAATTTCTTACTTATTTTCCTGAAAATTGACAAAATCAAAAGAATATGTTGGTCGGCGTATTGGAGTATGATACGAGAATGGTGGACTTCAGACCACCTGGAAACTGCTAGAAAAATTCCTGTGTGCGCCACTGATTCTCGAAAGATCAATGAATTATTTGCTGGGATCCTTTATTTAGGATATTTTTGACAATAATATCACAAAATATCTCTTTATCTGTTTGACGACAGTATATAAGAATTCTAATCACTTTTTTTACAGAAAATTGTCCTTGCTACTTATCACACAAGAGTTGAAATTTACTACCACACAGAAAAAATATACTGATCTTGTGATACTACATATAATAGATATCCATCGTAAGAGCAGTGTTGTAACGGATAATATTAGGGCCCTCCTGCAAAACCCAGTTTTGGGCCTCACATACTTGTCGTCAGTCAAGCTTTGGGCCCCCCAGAGCCCTGGGCTCTATCGTTTGGGGTTGAGGGGATGTGCGTTACGCCACTGCGTTAGAGGTAATGTACATGTCTATCTTGGCATTTTATAATGCAAAATTTAACAGTTAAATTAATTCTATTAATTAAGCAGAGTTTTTAATCATCTGCTAATGATTCCCTATAATAAAAAATATTTCATTTTTTTCATGATACAATAGATGTTATAATTATTTACAGTACTAATGCTTGCTTCATTAATGACTTAATACACAGAATTTTGAATATTTAAAAAATACTTAATGTAATCATTGGTTAAAATATTCATCGCCCAAAGGAGAGAAATCATTTTCATTTGGCAAACTTAAGGGTTTCTATAGTAAGCTCGACAGCCCCAGGTGGAACTTGGTATTTTAAAAAGGCTACCTTCAAGCCAATCATTTGTTAGCAATAATCCTGTAATGCTTGATCCTAAAGATATCTCTTTCAATGCAGCCAGCAGTAGCGTAAACAGATCTCTGTTTAAAGGAGAGGGGCGGGGAGGCGTGAACCCCCAAACCCCATCTTTGTATACACCAGTATTTCCCAAACTTTCGACATATGAGTACCTTTTCTATAATTTTCGTAAAGCCAAGTGCCCCTCTTAAAAAAAATGAAGAAAAAGAAGATGGATGTATTTATAAATAATAATCAAAACATATTTTTGTGTGTGAGAGATATACACAAAACAATAAGAAAAAATAAATAAGACTATTCGTAATAAAATATAAATAAAAGTTATGTTAGATTAACATTTATTTGATATTATAAATGACATTTAATGTTATACTATTTATAACATTTAATGTTATATTATAAATAACAATTAATGTTATGTTATAAATAAAAATTAATGTTATATTATAAATAACAATTAATGTTATATTATAAATAAAAATTAATGTTATACTATAAATAACAATTAATGTTATATTATAAATAGCATTTCAACCTTATTACATTAATGAGAAGGATGAAATCGTTTTGATTTGACTCGTGAGAACGTAGAAAGGGGAAGCTAAGCATGGTGCAGTGCATATCCCCAGCAAACTCTTCCCGTACGCCTGGGAGTACGCGTACCCCCAATGGCAATCAATTCCTTCGCGTTTGGATCGATCTGCCTTCCAGGTTGAGAACCCTTGTGGCAGGCCAGGAAATTTCGTCTTGTAGTGCTGTCCTCCTTTACACGGATCAAATGGACAGCCGACAATAAAAACATTTAATAACGAAACTTACATATTAAGATTTAAAAAACTTTGTTTAGCGCTATCTTGAATTAGCTTAAGTTAACATTATTTGTTTCTGTTTGCGATGTTTCCAAGGAAGTTTTCTACAAAATGGATTCTATTAACTTTATTCTCAATTAACATTTAAAAAAAATGTCCAAAAAGATTTAAGTTAATTTACAATTATCTTATCAAATAAAATTTTTTTTTTTTAAATTTCTTTTTTTTTAAGATTTTTTTTGCAGGAAAAAGTGTGGTAATTACAGTAATTTAGAATCAAATATTATTTTAAATTATGGAGAAAAGTTCTACATTATCTACTAAGGACAAATTTTGAGAAGTATATTTTTTAAAAACAATAAAAAAAGAAGAAATTAATTTTATCCAATGTTTTCTTTAATACCCATGTGACTAATTAACATTAAATATTCTGTCATGTAAAAACACCCACTTCGTGTACACTGATTCATACAGCTGTGTCATTTTTTTTCGCAATATGCCCTTGAAATGAGTGGAAGTGCAAATTTTAATTTCATCATGACTGAAAACGATAACATGACGCAAAGGTATGCCTTATTTTTAAGTATTTACAGATAAAGCTTCGTTCCAAAATAATAAAAATAAGCAATGTCAAATAAACAATAAAATAAGCAATGTCGGTTTCATTGCAAAAATAAAGTAAACACTATGTAAGAAATATTTAAAAATCCATTTAAATCAATTGCGCAAGATGTCATTCAATAAAAGTTACTTTTCTAAAACTTAGAATGAAATTAAAATCCAAAATTACTACCATACGTTTATAATTATCCTTTAAAATGTAGCCAAGCACCACAATATCAGCTTTTGAAAACTCAACTTTTCACAATTTAAAGTTAATATTTCATCCTTTTAATTTAACTTAGTATTTTGCACTTCTCAATAATACATTTATTTATTATTACTGTTAAAATTTAAATAGATGATTGAATTTTACACTAAACTAAATGGCATATCAGTAATTTTTCAACATTTCTTACCTTTATGTTAATGATCTGAAAATATAACATGCTAAAAATATGTTATGCTAATATAATATACTTAACTAAGATATTTATGTTATATATGTGTAAAGGAGTTTTCATATGAATACAATAACAAATTTTTTTTTCTTTATATTTAAGTGATTTTTTCAGTTCTTAAGGACTAGAGAAGCAGAAAATTTATTTTTGGTAGGAGATGCTAGGTAGTAGTAGGTTTGGTAGGATTGCTAGTGGCTTTACTTAAATTGAACAACAAAAGCAAATTTGCTAATTTTTAAAATAATGGCTAACTAAAAGAAAATAATTATATTAAATTAAGAAATGTCACATTTTATACAAGTTCGTTAAAATATACATACAATATTACAAGATTTCTAACGTATGTATTTCAAACTATGAACTTGTATACGCGAAATTATTACACACTAGCTGGTATACCCGTTCTTCGCACGGGTGAACTGAAAAATTAAACAACACAGATTGAAGGAAAAAGATGTTTTTAATGAGTTAATTTTATGTGAATTGCAAATTAAACAAAAAAAGTTTTTGCACATCTCAGCTAAACAAAGAAAAAGAAAGAAAAAGAACACCTTTGTTAAATTTTAAGTATGTAGATCTAATAGCTGATAAAAAGGATTTTTTTTTTTATTTATAATTCCTCGTAACACTCTTGAGGGTCGATTTTTCAAAATATCTCCCTAAGCTGATCTCTGCTCACCAAAAGTAAAACACGGTTAAAAGTTTTGCGTAATGAACGCTTAAAGTAGTGTAAATAATTTATATCTGAAAGTGTAACGCATTATTATTACTTTCTGTTGTATTTATTTTATTTTAAAATTGTAATATTCGCAAGCAACGCCGTATCTTAAATTATAATGGCGATTCAATGAAAAACATAGCGAAATGTTAACGATAGAGTCAAGTTGGCAAACGCCTAGCTACTTTTGTAGCTCGAGCTTTATTAGAGCTTTGTAAGATCCGCCGTGTAGGGAAGAAATGCACTTTAATACTTTATCCAACCGCATTATGATTTACTGCAGTTTTTTTCATACAATATTTTTTTGGATCACTACATTTACAAATTAAGGGATATACATAAACAAAATACTCCACTTTGGAAAATTTAATCCGTTAGAGCTAATAAATTAATTAAAGATATTCCACTGTAAAATTAATTATACATACCATTTACTTAAAATAAGTAGTCAAATCATTTTCTAAGGTCTTCATTAACATACAAAAACATAAGACACTTAAATTTTGGCAAACTATTTTTTCCGCTAAAATACTCATCATGGAACCCGTGCTGCCATACATCTTGGAAGAGTGGATTTCAAAGAATATTCCTGCTAAGTATTGGTAGAATATTCCTTCTAAATTGGTGTGGTGTGGTTGTTAGGAGAAGTGGGTGCCAGCTCAGGTGTCGTCCACGTCACTTGACCATGGTTCAAAATTACGTGATCCATTGCCAAAAGCCCTCGTGTAGCTGAACCGTGCGACATTAATATTCACTCACTCTCACACTCCAAAAAATACAGTACAGTAGTTATTGCGTTTTTAAGTATAAAAATAATTATAACTGCCTATTCAATTAAAATTATAGCGTTATAATTAACTACTAATCACAAACAAATTGCGAAAATTTGTCCAAATGATGCAGTGTGAAAGAGAAAGTTTATTTACTTTAAGTATCAGAACTGATAAAAGCATTTATTTGGAAAAAAGATCAATTTCTTACTACCAAATGTGCATAATAAGATGTTATATAAAAAACATTAAAATAAAGAGAGATTTATAACAACCTCTCCCTTCAAAACTTAGTTTGATTCTGAAATAAAAAAAATAGGCATTATATCAAAGGAATTAATTACAAGCGAGCACCTTGCGTAGCCAAAACAAAAAAGGTTTTTCACGAACAAAAAATAGATATATGCAGGCGTGGGTTTTTTTTTTTTTTTTTTTTTTTTTTTTTTGTAGCGCTTGCAGAATTGCTAGCAGAAGACAGAATTTTTTCCTACTTACTTGACAAATATCGTTATATTTTTGACACTTTTCCCAAATCTTTATAAATTATAGTCTATGCTATAAATTATAGCCTATGTGCTATTCTGATGTATAAGCTATATTACTGTAAAGTTTCATTAAAATCCATTCAGTAGTTTTTGCGTGAAAGACCAACAAAGATTTTCACAAACTTTCATATTTATAATATATATTAGATTATCGTATTTTTACCCAAAACAATAGTGTATAGAAAATTGCAGCTGAAACGAGCGCTTTAAAATGTGAGAAAGAAACCTTTTCAAGTATTAATTAAATTACTGTATTGTCATCCAAAATAATCGTGTATTTAAAATGTATTTTATTAACGATTGAAAACTCCACCAAGATAAATAAATAAATAAATATAGAGAGAGTGTTAACTGATAGTAGGAATTGAATAAAGCATCATCTATAAAGTTAGTTTTCGTTGTTACTGTCAGTAGAAGACTTAAGTGTGCATACTGTCAGCCAATCTTGAATTTTCCGTATACAATTACTACCTGCTAAAATCTTCAGGCGGTCACCCCAAAATGTCTTAGCGGTCCACCGAAAGACCACGATCGACGTAATGCCCACCCCGGATCTAAGGTGTCGTTGCCGTCACTTGACCGAGGCTCAAATTATGAGTTCTGAGTTCACTGAGTCTGTTACTTCAGAATGTGTGTATCAAATCTATGGCAGTAAATTATACACTCACTTCCAAAAGTTAAGCACGAAGATGTAAAATGCAAAAGAAATCAACAAGTACTGCTTTGATTGACACAAAATTTGGCAGTAAAGTAGCATATATATTTATACATAAAACAAAATCAATAATTATATACAGAAATGGAAACAATATTAAATTTTTGTAAGTTATCAGATAATGTCATACTGGAGACTTAAACAGAATTATGTATAATGCGAAGATAAACAGCATAAAATGAAAAAAGGACATTAATAGGGTATATGATCACCCTCATTTGTATGCAAAGTTTACACCTTCTAACTATGCTTTCAATTAGGAGGTCAACCATTGCAGAATTAAGCAATCACCATTCTTCTTGTAGAGTAGTTTCCAGCTCAAGAAGAGTGGCTGGAGGTAGGAAACGTGGAGATACAGCACGGCCGAGAGCATTCCAAAGATTTTCAATGGGATTAAGGTCGAGCGAATATGCTGGCCACGCCATACGTGCAATGCCTTCACTGTCAGCTCTGTGGGGACGAGCGTTACCGTCCATTTAAACAAAAGTAGGGCCAATTGCTGCAGCGTACAATCTCACAATGGGTTCTAGGACTTCATCTCGATACCGGACCGCCGTCACAGAACACCGTTTAAGGGTGTTGAAAATGTTTCGAGAGCACAAAATACAAACAATTTTCGACTAGAAATAATTCTTTGAGATTAAAATGAAATAATTTGATTCTTTTACACATTTCTTATAAAGGAATAAAGTTTCAAAAAAGTATAAAATATCTAAAATATAATCATAATTTTAAAAATAATAAGCACATAAAAATAAGAAAAATTTTTGTAAGAAACAAATAGTGAGTTTTACGACGCGCATGATATTTTCTGCAATAATAATTCTAATTACTAGCAATAAGTTGATTTATAAAGTCAAATATATCCTTATTACATGCTAGCTTATCTTATAAAAATAAAATAAAAAATAATATTTTTAAAAATAAAAAAATACATTTTTTAAATTTTTTTTTAAAAATTCAATTTTTGTTGAAATATTTCAAAAAATTAAAAATTTATAATACTATAAATAGCTAGGATTTGAAGATTATGATAGAATTTATAATTCTGTAAAGTTTTATACATCAAAGTATGATAGTTTTTTGAAACGCAATGCGCGTAA
Organism: Trichonephila clavipes; assembly: GCA_019973935.1. Classification (NCBI taxonomy): domain Eukaryota; kingdom Metazoa; phylum Arthropoda; class Arachnida; order Araneae; family Nephilidae; genus Trichonephila; species Trichonephila clavipes. The sequence goes on from BMAU01006710.1 coordinate 17,284, forward strand.
TTGAAAAAAACACAAACTGAGAAAAAGGGCTTTAAAGTTTTAAAATTGAATTTGAGAAAATAAATCCTAAAACTTACACGCTAAAATTCTACAGGATAAAAATATATACCTTCCTGTTCCTGAAACAGCGCAATTTCTTTACTCTTTTTAATTTTCTTGGCTCTGCGAGCTTCAAAAGATCATTATAGCAGCCTCTGTCTTGACGTAAAGATTCGATGATTGTCACGTTCAGCCAGGGGCACACAAACATTTCTGTTAATTTTCAAGCCAAATTTCTCTAAAATAGTAATAAGTATTTGATTTCCATCATTAAAAACACTGGTTTCTAGATTTGCAGCAATCTCTGCAATCTGAAGCCTAGAACCAATCGTCTTAGGACAAAACTTCCAAATTAATGAATTTAAACTTTCATTAGGATTCTGTGTCTTACCTCCTAAACATTTCTTCAGGAGTGCCGGATGAGATAAGTCTGCAAATACAGGCTTAATTACATCTTGAACAGCTTTAGCAACTGAGGGTTTGTGTTTATAATTTTGTAAATTATTATTAATTGCGGCATTATACTTACACCATGTATTTGGATTTGTAGGACAAAACCAGTGTATCGGTTCATCATCAGTGCTGCAAGAATGACCCCAAACAGCCCAAATGGCTTTCCGCATTTCCTTTACACTAGTAGAATTGCATCGAATAGCATTACCATAGTAATGCGCAAGTTTATCAATTAAACTATCTGTTAACCTACCTTTACCGCCAATAGTTTTACCATCAGATAATTCCTTTTTACTATATACTAATTTAAGCTTCATAAGTCTTGTACCCATTCTCTTTTGCACATGGCCTACACATTCTATTTTCTGTGAATAAAATAGTCATCGCCGTATGGCTTGTTTTCAGAAAGGGCATTGAATGTTTTTGTGTCGCCATCTCCTATGTAGTTCGAATATTTCAAGTTCTGAAGCTTTTCTGATCGATTAAAAATCCTTAACATCCCGTCAACCTCCATCTTACCAGCAGAGCCAGAATAATTTTTTCTACATGAAATCTTATGCGCTCTTTGCCATTTTTATTGTACTTGATACCAAATTTTACCCCTTTATAACTGTCGCATCCTTTGCAAAATGAGGACAACACTTCCCTATCCAAAACCTTACCTGTTTCAGCCCCTATTACAGTACATACTCCAATCAACGATGAATGTCCTCTCGTCTTCCAGGTACCATCACCACTTACCGTTAAAAGGTTATCAGGTGACGATGAATATTCTTCGACAGCTGCCATTTTCATGCTTTCTTCAGCGACTTCCTTCATAACACGTGAAAGTTTATTATTTATAACATCATGTGATTTTTGTTCAACAGGATTAGGAAGACTCATTACAGCACAAAAGGTTTTTAATGACTCTAAACCTTGGCCTATGCATCTCATTGCTAAAATAGATCTTCTGTTAATTTCTGGAGCATTATTTTTATTCCCAGTGTTTTCACAGCTTGAAAAAGTACAAACACTCCCAGTTTTTACAACGTATTTCAAAATTCGAACATAAACCACGAGTGGACTTTTCATTAATTTTTAATGGTTTATGACATTTTAAACAACATGATACTGATAAAATAGAGCTAAAAGTTGAAATAAAATCAAAAATACGATATCCTTTGAAGAGAGTTTTCACTTACCTTAACAAGATTTGACTTTAATGAAGTCTGATATCCTGAGATTTTATTACTGGAAGCACACATTTTTATCTCTCCTTTCTGCAACATATGTATGAGAACATACCTTCATGATTTGGTTCCCTCTAAATCTTTTCTTAGGACGAAGGTCTACGATGAGTATTTTCCATTTCAATCGAGAATTTTCAATTTTGATAAACGGTTTTAAACAACGCTGTTTTGAATTTCGATAAGTCATTTCAAACAAACGTGCTAGCATTACCAAAACAGAATCAAAACACATTAAAAAAGTGTGTGTTGAGTTGCAAGCTTCCTTCTCAATTAAGCAAGTGTTTAAAATATTTCATGAGGCTTTTTAAAAACAGAAAAATAAAACGTATGCGGAAATCAAAAATAAGTGGGTGTGGCATGTAGCCATTTAAACATTGTTATTACTAAATTGCTGTTTGGAATTTTTCGAATAACTTTCGAAGTTTTTATAGTACTATCACGTGGTTGGTATCAAAATGTTCAAAAGAAAATGAGGAACAACATATATTTTTTTCGAAAATTCGAAAAAATAGAAGATTAACACCCCTGTGACCCCTTAAAGATGTGCAGATCGATGCGGTATTCTAATGAAATCCCTGCCCACACCATAATGCTTCCGCCTCGGAATTCGGGATATTCGGTGATGTTTTCAGGCTGATTGCGTGTTCCTTGTTTACGCCATATCATTATACGTTTGTCATCTGGCTCCAGAGCAAATCTTAACTCATCAGTAAACATGACATTGCCCCAGTCAGACACAGTCCAATTGCCATGTCCCCGGCACCACTTTAATCTTGCCACTCTTGGTTGGATGGATAAAGGAGCACAAACTCGAGGTACCCGGGCATCCAGTCCATTCATATGTAATCTTCGGCGTACAGTAGCTGCAAATATAGCCTTACCAATGGATGCTGTAACCATAGATGTCACACGTGTGGAGGTCGCTCTGCGATTCCGCTTGGCTACAATAGCACAAAATCGATCTTCCGTGGGGTTTGTAACCCTTGGGCGACTACCTACGAGCCTTCGGACAACTGTCTGTGTGGTTTGGAATTGTTTCCATAAACGTGAAATTGCAGAATGATGAACGCCGAAGAAAAGAGCAACTTCTGTGATCGACTGTCTTGCTTCAATGCGCCCCACAGCAAGCCAGCGCTCAGAATCTTCCATTCGTTTTCTGGAAGTCATAGAAACACGTATGTCTTGAAAACAAATTGTACGAAAGTTTTAAACACCTTCTATCAGCACTTACAATCAACTTCTGTAACACTTCATAAAGCTGGCTTCTTATAAGACTGCCCTTTTTGCATATTTCTTGACATGAAAGCACGATTGGCTGTTACCTAACATATTTTCATACTTCCATCTATCTTTGCAGCGAATTGCACCCTCTTCAATTCTGATTGGCTTCCGGAAATTAGCATTTTCCTCTCCGTGCTTAACTTTTGGAAGTGAATGTATTTATGCAATAAAAGTGTAATTGGTATCAGTGAATTTGTAAAAAGTTTTTAGCTCAGACATTTCACCCCAAGAAAAAGATACGTCTAGAAGTGTTACAAAGATCATCATTTTTAATCGGCTTTCAATCTGCTTTCTTGAAACACATTACAGTAAGGCCCCGCTTAACACGGGGTATGCGTTCCATCAAAGTAGAGCGTAATGTGAAACAGCGTTAAACGAGATTATCTCATCATGTAAATAATGAGGTTAGGGAAAGATGAGTAGAATATTGGTCAGGAATTTTACCATTAAACTTATTATGTTTTTGTAACAATAAAATAAAATTTATTTCTTACAAATATAGAAACATAATAAACGAATATGCAAATAAAAATAAATAAAATTCTTAAGTCCGTATGTTTACATTTCAGATCATTCAGTCTCTTCTGTGTTTCCAATTTTTTGCCATTTTATCAAGAAGGTAGATTGCCTTAATGGCATTTTGAGTTCAATTTCATCGTCAATCCATACAGAAAGTCGTTTTTCCATTTCCTCTGCTGTATCATTTTTAGAACGGGTAATTCCAGTTGTAGAGCTTGTCGTAATTGCAGTTACCGATGACAATATTTTTTTCTTTATTCTTAAGAATAGTCCTCATTTTTGAAGTTGCCAAATTTAATTCAGCACCAATTTGAGATTGATGTTCACCAGTATCTAGTCTTCTAATCACTTGCATTTTAGTTTCTAGTGAAATGCTTTTTTATGCTTTATTTTCATGTTTTTTATTATTACCCATGATAAAAACTAAAAATCATAATATTTGTCACTACAGCAATCGTTATATTATATAAATTTATACTTACAATAACGTCAACAAATGTTTGAAACGATAAAAAATACTTTCGTATGATACCGCCGGAAAGAAGAAACACAGATAGACTGCTTCGGATATCGGGAAGCCAAACGCTGCGTGCTATTTCAGGGAACCCCACAATTCAAATAAAAGAGCGTTAAGCCGAAACAGCGCTAAACGAAACTGCGTTAAGCGGGGTCTTAGTGTATTACCAAGAACAGTCGGAAAGCTAAATCTTATTTTTTTGACAATTTGATATTTTTAGTTTGTCAAATTGCATAGATTTTAACCTTTTTAAAAATACCTTACTTTAACCTCTAGGGTAATTAGAAGCCCTTAAAACCTATTTTTAAATAATCGTTGAAACTGGGCCACGCCCATTTAAATGGTGAAAAATGTAAACAAAGTCTTTCGTTTTTGCTTCAAAGTTGAACGTCTGATATAAACCAAAACATGTACCTTTTACTGTACATTGAGCCTTTTATTTTTTTATTTCCTAGCCGATTAGAGGCCTCCCTGTATACATTAAAATCAATTTATCTCAAAATGTACAATTTGATGTTCGATGTACCTTTTCTGAGAAACTACTGTTCACAGGTATGTAAATTTTTTTATACATTTATAATGATGGCTAATATATACTGAAATGAGCTTTTCGTAAAAAACTCAAAAATTTATTTTTTACAAACTTTTTATGTGAAAAATGGGTCAATTTTTGGAAAAAAAATGTTTGATAAGATTTTATAAATTATTAAAAATTTCAAAATTAGCTAAAAGCTCATTTCAGTATAATGAGAAAGGTGTACTTTAATTGTTTGAAAAATTTCAAGCATGTACATATAACAGATTTTGAGAAAAGGTACATCGAAAACAATCAATAATACTCAGGAACCTTTCTTAGATCAATCAACCGAATTAATAAATGACAAATCAATATTTAATTCTTTGTTTAATGACATACGATTGTACTAAAAAGCTTTAAAAAATTTTATTCGTGAAATAAACATGACTCTTCAAATATTCAACCATGTGAAGAAAATTTGAATTAAAATTCATTTTCTTTGTTTTATGTCATTCCACGATACTCGGAAAGTCTATTAATTCCCAAAACGATCATTAACCCTACTAATCGACTGAACGTTGAATGGAAGAAGACTGCTAAAAGTACACCTATCGCGACCGATATTGTATCTTTATTTCCTTTGGCAATCAATTTATCGGTGGAAAAAATGCAAAGAACAGACCTTAATTACGGAGATAAAGTATAATCAGTTTTTTTAGCACTTTTGTGAATTCTTAATTACCCTCGAGCACCGATCCCAGGTGTGTTTTTACAATTAACTGGAGCCCCATTGCTGAGAACTACAAAATTAGCATAAGCTGTAAGCGAAAGAAATTAATTCGCTGTTTCAGCAACCGATAAGAAATAGTTTCTGTATCATTAATCTTGATAATAGCCTATAAGCGCTTCTGTCGTGTTTCAAAGCTTCCGGAACAATTTTATTGCATTGAGAATCGATGTATTTTTCTCTAAATTTTTTGAAACATGTCCTAGCTATAAAACAAAAATAGTTCCCTTTAAAAGCTAAAAAAGATTTTGTTCTTATTTTTTGGTTATTTGTTTTAATTTCTTGATCTTTGATCTTGTATCTTTATCTGTATTTTGATAATTTGAACTTGTTTTCTTCAATTCCCCCAATATAGTTTTTTCTCTCCCTATATATACAGGTATTTATTTATATATCTTGTTCAAATTAATTAAATTTAAGTAATTAATTAATTTCAATCGATTTTATTCCTCTAGATGGCAGCACCATTAGATAAAACAGATTTTGTGTTATATTTGTGAGGAAGATTTAACTTAAACTAAATAATCATATGCTAGTTAGACGTCAGCATCCCTTTTACACTGATTTTAAGATAAAATCTTACCTATTATATTCAACTTTTATTAAAAAATATAATTACAAGTAAAGAATACAATAAAAGTACAATATAATTACAAGTATCGAAACAAGTAAAGTATTGAAAATAATATTTAAACTGAATTAAAATAACATCAATACTTGGCTCGACTAGTTTAATTATTAATGTGGAGAGAAAAAAGTACTCTCGTTCCACATGCGGTCCTGAAAGAGTTTTCTGCAGACCTCCAAGACAGTCAGAAAATCCGTCTTTAAACCTCTAATATTGAAACAGCGCCTGAAGAGCTGCAGCTTGAACTTATTGATTTGCTGTCAGATCACAGAGTAAAGGAAGTGTTAACTGATATGACATTAATTGATTTTTATAAATCTTTGTTAAAAAAATTTGGAGGGAAAATATTCTGTGCAATGCTGGCCAGCATATAAAGAGTGTTTTTTTTTCAGGTATAGAAGTTTAAGTTGGCATTACTTTCCAAGATGGCGACCGATTTAACAGCTGTCAAGTGATTTATTCTCAGTTTGGTTTGGCAATTCATCAAAACGATCATCAAGCAAGGCGTAGATTCGTCGAATGGGCCCAAAACGAGATTGCCGTTGGTCCCGATTTTCGTAAGCGAATTTTGTTTAGCGATGAAGCGCACTTCTGGTTGAATGGCTACGTCAACAAACAAAAGTGCCGCATTTGGAGTGAAGCTAATCCACAAGTGTATGTCGAAACACCGTTACATCCAGAAAAACTGACTGTTTGGTGCGCTTTATGGGCTGGTGGAATCATTGATCCGTACTTCTTCAAAAACGATGAAGGCCACAGCGTTACAGTCAATGGTGATCGGTATAGAGCCGTGATTGCTAACTTTTTCATTCCTGAATTGAACAATCCGGATGTCCAGGAGGTGTGGTTCCAACAAGACGGCGCAACATGTCACACAGCTCGTGCCACAATCGATTTATTGAAAGACACGTTGGGTGACCGCCTAATTTCACGTTTTGGACCTGTGAATTGGCCTCCAAGATCTTGTGATTTAACACCGCTAGACTATTTTCTGTGGGGCTATGTAAAGTCATTGGTCTATGTGGATAAGCCACAAACGCTTGACCATTTGGAAGACAACATTCGCCGTGTTATTGCCGATATACGGCCACAAATGTTGGAAAAAGTCATCGAAAATTGGACGTCCAGATTGGACTACATCCGAGCCAGCCGTGGCAGTCATATGCCAGAAGTCATATTTAAAATGTAATGCCACAAGATTATCTTTCGAATAAAAAAAATTCATGTCAATCGAATAATACATCGTTGTTTTATTGCAATTTAAAGTTATATACCTCTAAAAAAAACACCCTTTACTAACAGGGCTTTCTTTTCTAAAAAAGAGCCCCGAAGGAGTTTGATTCGAGGTCCACTCAGAATTAGCTACGCCATTGCTAAGTACGTACCCTTTGTAAGATCCAGCTTGGAACCCAAAACCTAACTTTGTAGGGGGAGCCTAATATTCTCCTTTACGCCACTGATTGACATTAACTTGAAGACTCTGTGACGAGAATTTCAACAAGCAATCTCATTCTTAATTTCAAAAAATTAGTAACAGATTTCCAAAGAATGAAGGGATGGACCTCGCAATTTGGTACCTCGGTCTAGTGGTGAGCCCACTCCACTCTCCAAACTTCCCCACCGTACCAACGTGAGGACTTTGAATCTCGACAGATTAATATGTGTCAGCTCCATGGAGAATCTTTAGTGTCACTATGACTCGATACAAACAATGCCGACCCACGAGTTCATAGTCATGACCAATGAACTACCGTGGCCAAAAAAGCATGCTGAAAATATAATAAATAACCCCTATATTTTTAATTAAAATTATTATAATTATTTTTCTTGTGAAAAAAATTCTACGAACAAAACAACTGAGATAAATGAAAGATTACAGCTGACTAGAAAATTTCTGAAACATTATCATAGAATAAATTGCTGAATGAAGAATGAGATGAAAGAGAAACATTAAAACAAAGAGTTTTAATTGTTTTCCCATTTTAGATATATATTTGCTTTCAATGTTAATTTCATTTCATCTTAAAAGATTTAAAAATCAGAAACACACAAAAAAACCCATCTTATCTAATGTTCATTTGTGAAAAGATGCGATCATTACGCATAATGTTATTTTAAAAAGAGAGCTAAACGCATCTAATGATTACTTCTGTAATTCAAAATCGATACAAAACTTTTATTATTATAATTATTTACGAGAGTAATAATAAAACAGTTAAGATTTATTTCCTTTGAAAGAAATCTAATGAGAAAGTATGATTAGAATTTATCTTATCTTTTGAATTCTAAACGACAAAATTTTAATTTCTTTTTGTTCTGTGTGTATTTGAGAAATTGGCTGGTATCAAATATGCATTTAATTAATGTTCCTCTAACTCAAATTATATTTTACATTTTTATAAGTTTATATATATATATATATATATATATATATATACGCTCCTTAATAAAAAATTATTTCAAAAATCAGAATTACAATACACACATCCCTTGAAAATGAAAGATTATAAATAGAGACAATATAAAACTATGCATTTTTAAGAAATCTCACACACACACAATTCTTGTTCCTATATTTTTTTTAAATTTAAAATTGAATGACGCTCAATCAGATTGTGATCTATGTGTGGCCAAATATATAATCTGAGTTGTCAAATGTTATTTCTATGCATAATCTCTTCAAAACTGTGAATTTCGTACTATACGCCAAATGGAAATAGTGGCATGACTGCATTATTTTGTTAAGGCCGTGTCTAGGCCTAGGCCTACCACTGTACATTATCCTTGCTCATTTAGACGAAAAGCGGCAGTTGGTTAAGGTATCCATCTACGTTCGGAACCGTGATTTTGCAAAAGCGTATCAATGGATAATATTTATGATATTTAGGATCACTTAGATTAGAATATGTATATAAAATAATTTTAAGAATATTATTACAATAAAAAATTATTTAAGTACAATATTTTAACAAAAATTGAACATAGAATGATCCATTTTCAAAATATTCTCCTTTTGTGAAAAAATGCTTCAATTATAATAATATTTTGTGCCTGTATATAACTCAGACCACTGTACAGAGGCTCAACAAGAATTTTTGAAATATATAACTTAGAAGTGGGTTTAGAGAGGGGAGAAACAGAGGGGAGAAATTTTAAGAAGAAAACGCCGATAATTATTTCAATTGGTTGTAACTCTGAAAAGAATGTGAATTTTTCAAAAAAAATAGTTCGGACTCTCTGGAGAAGTCTTTACTTTATAAAAGTAAAATATTATTATTTTAGAAGCACTTTTTATAAAAGGAGAACATTTTGAAAGAAGGCTATTCTAAGTTAATTTTTTACCGAAATATTATATTTAAATAAATGTATTTTGTCAAAATGTCCTTAAACTAATTTTACACATGTATTCTAATCTAAGTGACACTAAATATCAAGAAAATTATTCATTTATGCGCCTTTTTAAAATCACGGTTCCTAACGTAGTCGGATATACCTTAAATGGGTTTGTGCCTTAATAGGTTTTTGAAATTGTGAGTCAAGCTCACTTATTGGTTACATTTGTACAAGTATTTGAAAATATATGCTATATCCCTGGGGTGGGCAGAGTTTTCCAGGGTGCGAGGTACTTCTAATTTTTTCAAGCTGTTGCGGTCCACTAATGTCAGTGGCGCACACAAGGAGGGGGGCACTGGTCCAGACCCTCCCCCCAGCCCTTGATATTTTCTTTGCCGAATGATTTTAATCCTATGTATACAATACGTAAAACATAATTAAGTTATTGTTGTTAATACTTTTTTTTATTATTTAATGCTGAGTAATTTATTTTTTGCTCTTTTTTGTGCCTTTAGACTGCATTATTCAGCCAATCTTGAATGTTTTCGTACATAATTACTACTGCTAAAATGTTCAGGTCAGCCCAAAATATCTTGTGGTCTGCCGGTCGATCGCGATCAGCGTAATGCTTACCCCGGCTGTATACTGTCAACTTAAAAGACTGCAGGTGGAGCCTACGTTTGTATTGAGACCCAGTGTCTCGAAAAAACTTAAGACGTCACTGATGTCAAGACTCTTGATTTTTAAATACGAAGAAATGACGAAGACGACACGACTTGAGCTATTTTTTTCTCTTAATTTTCTTAACTTTCTATACGTATGAGAACATTTTAGTCTTACCTATATTAAAAGCTCAGTAGTTCACATTATGATCCGCATGAAAAATCTTAGTTAACCCGCAACTAAAATACACCATAAAACCTGAATATTTATTACCCGAATTCTTCAAATGAAGTCATTTTAAGAAAAAGTAGCTCAATTATCTTATTAAAGAAAAAATTTTAAAAAACCTTGTGAAGATCCCCTTGGATCTCACTTTGAGAACGAGAATAATTTGGAGTCAGATAAGAGCCAGTAGCCAGTTTATAAATAACTTTCTTTATTTGGTTATCTTTTCCAAATAGAATCAAAGACTTTTATTAACAAATATATCTAAATAGTTATATGAGGTTTAAAAGGGACTTTCCTTTAAATAAACTTAAATATTTAATGATCCAATTAATTAACAATTAGAATATCGATCACGCAGAGATTACCGCGATAAGAGATCCCAGAATTATATTCGATGATGTTCCAATTGAACATTTAACTTTAATCTCACTCCTAATATAAAACTTTAATTATAAATCAATATTTACCACACTGCAGCTCAGCTCTTCCTGAGATTTATCCACCTAGAAATCTTCAATAATAAATCTCTAACGTCACCGTTATACCTTCCTGCTTCATCTCTCTCTCCTACTGCTTTTTTACTTTACTATTCCGTTTGACTTAAATACTTTATCTAATCTGCATATAACAAGGAATCCTGTCCTCTTTTTGGAGCTGATTGGAAATAGGTAGGGGAATTAAATTTCCCTAAAAAAAGACGACTCAGAAGGTTAGTGATAAAGTTCCGTATAGGCTTGTCACAACCTTACTATATATGTATTGACAAAAAATTACATTGAGTATGTAGTTTATATATACCATTCGCTTATGAGGTAAAAAAAAAAGAATTCATGGTTTGAGAAAGGATCAAAAATAGGTTTGAATCATTCAAAACTTTTTTTTTCATATGATGTACTTTATTTTAAATATTCATGTAAAATTTTCGAAAAAAAATTCTTGAAGAGCTAACATTTTTAATTGAAATTTTAAAACAAGAAAGTTTTTTTTTTTTTTTTTTTTTTTTTTTTATCTGAGAAATAGAGATGCATGGCTTTTGAAAGATTTCGGAACTGAAAAACGATGTGAAATTCTCTTTGTGTCAACTCCAAATCAATAGCTTCTTCGGAGTACACTTAGGACACGTGCTGCCATCTATTGGGAATAGTGTAAGGTATATGTAAATTTGCATTTCTAATTTATCAGTTTGTGCTGCCATCTAGTAGGTAAAATATAAAATATCTTTATTTGTAAAATTATATAATTTTTTTCCCCCTTTGAGATGATAAATATATTTTTAAACATTCTCTTATCTCTCTTTGCAGAATCTGACTATTATTTCATTCATATTACGAGGAATTTGATTATATGTAAGGTATTACATGCAATGCAGGCATAATAATAGCAAAGAGTAAGGATGTGTGTGTGTGAATCACATATATTTTATTTTATAACTTTCCGGAGCATTTATCAGATAAAGAGGAGTACAAATTTTTATATAAATCTACATTTATTTACGTTATTCAAAGTAGTTCAAAAATATCAAAAATATGTATTCATCACGAGCTAATATTACTTACATAATTCTATGTTGGCATGATCTTAAATAGATTGAAAACATTAGCATGTAGAATTAGCATTAGAATGTATTTGTGCGTGCTGGATTACTCTTTCCATGACATTGACAAAAAAAATTTATTTTATCCACCATTTTCTTATTTTGGCATAAATTTATTTTTATATAATTTTTAATGTATGTTTTATACTTTTTTCCCCTACTAACAATGTTTGCTTACATTAGATATTAATTTTATGAATTAATATTTATTTCGTATATCAGACAATAGGTGCTTTAACTATTTAAAAGAACGAAAATGGAAAGTAGCGCACCCCTTATGTTATATGCTGGGATCATCATGTATAAAAAATGTCTATATTCTTCCGTTTGTAGTGTATGTTTCTGTTCTTCCACTCGTATTTCATTCGTATTCCAGGATAAAAACACACAACAACATCAAATAATTACAATTAATATAAATATGTATATACGTCTGACAGAATCACATTATTAAGTGGCAAAAAAGGAGTTTTTTCCGTTTTAATTTCTGTATATGGGGTTGGATTATATTGTTTTTGTTTGTTACTATTTATTCATTCACATATCCTATTCTCACAAATTAGCCCATCCCATTTGGGATTCGAATTGATGACCTTTGGATTAGAAGTCCAATGTATACTATCCATTGCGCTACAGGGTCACACTGAGTGGTTTTCCTTTTTATATATTGTTTTACACTAGAATTTGTTTGTTACTCTATATTCATTAATAAAGTTTAATTTATGAGTTATTATTTGAAAAAACTGTATTAACATCAAGTGTCATCCACTACAAGTTTTAAAAAAAATGTATTTGAATATGAGTGGATGAATAAAAAGTACTTTAGTAACGATTTAAAATTTGAAAAAGATATTTTTTTCTACACTGGCCTCCAAAAGTTAAGGAACAACATGTTTTTCGAAGCTCACCGTAAAAAAAAAAATGACAGTAACAATAAAATTTTCAGTTTACATAAATAATAAAAACGAACTTTATACAAATTTATGCAAAAACAAGAGCTGCCGCTTTATTTTGATCGGAAGGAACAGATATAGAGTGAGAGAAAAATATGCGTATATCAGGCTTTCGTAATTACGCTTGTAACTTTTGTTGATTTACAACTTTTTTAGCAGATTTGTTGACAATAGAGAGTGGGGTCTCGCAATGTCTGTGAGAAGCCGTTTGCCCGATTCGTTAAGGTGGAGGGCGGTCGGATGGATGGAAATGGGTTGTAACAGGCTGTTGCTGCTAGGCGTCTTAATGTGTCTCGTAGTGTGGTTCACCGTCTCTGGAATCAATATCAAACCGAAGTATCTGTGTCCAGAAGACATGTTCCAGGCCGACCACGAGCTACAACACCTGCAGGAGACCATTTTATCGCTATTTCGGCCCGAAAGAAAAGAAGGATTTCTGTGCCGCAACTTGTTGAAAACCACTCTGTTGCATTAGGGAGAAGAATATTCGCTAATACGGTGCGAAATCGTCTTCACAATTCAGGTCTCTATGCAAGGCGACCAGTTGTGTGTGTACCCCTCAACAGACGACAGAGAGGGCCCGCTTATCTTGGACAAGGGAACACATTTCCTGAACCAGACAGCAATGGGCTTCTGTACTCTACAAACGAGTCCAGATTCACACTGGAGAGTGATTCAGGACGTCTGCTCATCTGGAGGGAACGAAGCACCAGTTATCATCAATCCAACACTGTTGAAAGACACATTTACCGAGGTGGTGGAATAATGGTTTGGGCAGGGATTTCTCACTCGGTGATCACACTGATCTGTATGTGTTCCAGGGAGGAATTCTGACTGGTATGAAATATCGGGATAAGATCCTTAATTCATATGTCCGCCTGTGTGCCGGTGCAATTGGCAATGACTTCATTCAGATGCACGACCTCACCGAGCTGTAATTGTTGAGGAATATCTTAAGGGTCTTGGTTTGGAGCAAATGGAATGGCCAGCTCGATTTTCAGACTAAAATCCTATAGAGAATCTTTTGGACTATCCTGGCAGACAGGTTGCTGCTTTAAGTCCCCCTCCAAGGTCTTTGGTAGAGCTGGAACAAAGCTTACTCCGTGTCTGGTCTTAGCTTCCCATTTCAGTAAGCGACAACTTAATTTACAACATGGAAATTCGATGCCGCCAATGCATTCAAGCTAGGGGTGGACATATCCCTTATTAAAACCTATTTTTGTTATGTTTTTATGACATTTTACCACATAAAACTGTAATTATTATTTTTTCCAAAAATGGACTTTACCAGCAAGATTGCCTTTTTTATTGTAAATCATTTTTGAATTTTTGTTATGTTAATTTCTATCTTGCAATCAATACATAACTGTTTTGTGCACATGTCATCCAAATTTGGAGTTTCTACATTCATTCATTTGCAAATAAGGCGCAAAAAACCGGTAGTTCTTTAACTTTTGGAGGCCAGTGTATATAAATAAATATATTTAGGGAGAGTGTGGACTAATTGTAGGAATTGAAAAGAGAGAGATAGCAAGTCCAAGTTAATTCAAATATTTACATCTAAACGAATGAAATTTAATATTTACTCAATTGAAAATACGACTCTAAATATAACTGTAATGAAAAAGAAAAATAATATAATATTAGTACCATTAAATAAAGAGATCTTGTGATTTATTAAGAAGGATAAATCCCCAGGGTTGAATCATTTCCTTTAAAGCACACAACGCGTGCTTGAATAAAGTATTAACCTTCACTACGTATATTGAATCACATGGCTTACTTTTTTATAATCCTGATACATGATTTTTAACTGTAATAATGTCAAGTTTCTATATACACGTTAAAAGAATACATGTAACTCTTTTCAGTCTATTTTTTTAAAAAAATTGTACATATGAAACAATATTAAAGCAACATTCAAATATTTCTAGGTTTTAACTATTATTGGTTTATACAAAATTAAAAATGTTGTACTTATTAAAACGATCTTGTGATTAGAATTGATAGTTAGGAATAACATTTTCTGATTTCTAGGGGTGGAGGGAACAGATTTTTTTTTAAATGTTACAGAAGTTTAGAAAATAATAAACGTCTTTTACTTCTACTTAAATGATAGTGAGGTTTTTTTACAATAACTCATTGTTATGAAGTTATTGAAATTATTGTTATATAGTTCTTAAAAATTATTAATTAGTTTCATTTTTTTAAAAATTAAAAAAATAATTATCAGAAAAATCAAATTAGCAAAATAAAAAGCATCTTTAGCAAAAAGAATTGAAATTTATTTGCAAAAAGTTAAATATTGAATAAAATTCCAGTTTGTAAATATTCGGAGAAGTTATTTGGATCTCAAAACAATTTAGCATCTTTAACAATTGTTTTAAAATATTATCCTTACATATCTAATGTTAAATTATTGTTACCCAAAACAAAACTTTTTGCTCCAGCTTTCGAACACTGTGTAACGGGTCTATTAGCGTACCTCCTACTAATCCTCTTAGAAAAAAACTGTTTTTTTTTAAATATTATTCTATTGAAAACTATCTCCCGAAGAAGAAGATGTGACTTTTGTGTAAATCAAACCTAATATTTAAACATTAACTGTCAGACTCGAAAGAGAGAGAAGTTATAAGCTAAAGGATAGCAGTTAGTGATTAACGTAAAGCTAATTGAGAGTGATTCGTAGATTATTTGCTTAATATTTAAGATTGACGATTCGGTCAATTAGCTGTTTAAATTGGAATAGTGTCGGATTGAAGTATATTAACTTAGAACGTAATTTCGAAAATTTAGAAGGTGTATTGCTAGGACGTTCCGAGAGTAAGTGATTCAATTTATAACTAAATATTCCATTATCTCGTCTACCTCACTTTTGCTACCATATTTATCTAAAGGTGCATTGCCGAAATTGAGTTGTTGAGATTTGTTAGGTTGTTGAGGATTGTTATTGAATTGTTGAATTTGTTTTGACTATAGCTAATCTTCCTTCTAACTCTCGTGCACTGATGGATGGGACAGCCCATCCATTACAACTGTAAATCAAAAAGAAGTCTATTATTTTTGTTGATTTTATTCTTAAAATTTTGGATATTTTGTGCTATTTAAGACAGCTTAAACCGACATAATTTTTTAACACTTAGCGGCGTTGTTTCTATTGAGCAGCGATTCCGCTATAGATCCGCCGTGTGGAAATGCTCTGTAACACGGTTTACCTCAAAATCCTCACGTAGACGGTGTGGTAGTTTTTTTGAAGAGTGAGGTGCCATCTTGGGCGTAGTCCTCGTCACTAGACCATGACTCAAGATTACAAAGTTCGTTGTCATCAGCCCTTGTGTTGCTACGTACAGCGACGTTAATGAGCATTTGTTTTTGTTGTTTATAATGCCAACCTATCTGACGTAGTCAGATCGAGGCCCACGAAATTCATCGTGGCAAGGGGGTAGATGTACGCCTGTCATTGGTCTTAGCCTTGAGCACCATTCAAGTGACAGTACGATTTAGCTCGGTGAAATTCCCGAAGGGAAAGAATGAATGTTGCCAGAGCCTGTGAGACTGGTTGAACTGCTTTACGATAGATAGCGACACCACCGACCTCCACCTCCACAATTTAGGCATGGAACTGGAGGGGAGGGAATATTCTCCGGCCCCCTACACTCGTGGTTTCAGCTGCTACCCCCCCACTTTCGGACCCACTGATTTAACGAGCACGTACTAATTGAGTACTCGGAGAATATTTGGTGGCATCGGACATCGAACCCAGGCCTTCCGGTCTGGAATCCAATGCTCGAACCACTAGGCTACCCACGGTCAAAATAAACATTTAATTAACGGTAGTCCAAGGGTTAAATTTTATAGCTTATTAATGGAAATCATTTATAAGATCATGAATCCGAATCTCCATTGCGTCAAAGGCCATGTGACTAATCAGAAGCGCTTGATCCTAATGTTCGACCAGGGATAGCCAACCTTTTTGGTAAGAATGCTGTTATCTGATATCGAATTATTATGCATGCCATTTCCAACTTTTTCCACAAACAAAAAAAGATATATAAAGAGAAAACAATGTTACTTATTGGCTTATACCATTTTTTACGCAAACCATATTTATTTATTTAAAACTACAACAATATCTGACAGAAAAACCGTGTAAATGGAAAATTGCCTGTTCCAACATTCAATATGATTTGGATCACCTGAAATGAAATAAATTCCTTATATTTGCTTTCAAGTCAAGTATGATGCAGTAGGTTATAAATTCCGATTTGAACTTCAAGTGGGTAACAATTAACGTCTTGCAGAAAAATTGAAAAAAAATTTATGAAAAAAATCAACATTTTTTTATCGTCTTGGAAAATCATCCAACCTAGCTCTGATTGAATCCTGCAAAATGAATTTTAAAATTTTTAAATATATTATAGCGTGGAGCATTATTAACTTTGGTAGATAATTAATAATGTTCGACCTGTTTTTTTCTTCTTTAAAATAGAGATACATGTGCACAAAAGTTTGTTTACAAAAGAAATAGGACCTATTAGGGTAGGAGTAAAATGCAATCTTTTCTCTCCGTAAGCTTAAATTTAAATTATTTGAATGTCGCATAATGATGATCGTCCCATAGTCAGTCTTCACTCTTGAGTAGCAAGCAGTCCCCGGGTATATAGTTAATTGTTTTCTTCCAGATATTTTAAAACACGCTTTCTCAAATTCCAAAATCTCGCGAGTTCACTTCTTTGGAAAGCCAGCACACACAAGGAAAAAGTATTCTTTACGTGATAATTTTCTATTGTAATTCAACTCATTGCATTTAAGGTATCCGACTACGTTCGGAACCGTAATTTTAAAAAAGAGCATAAATGAATAATTTTCATGATATTTAGTGTCACTTGGATTAGAATACATGAATAAAACTGTTTTAGGACATTATGACAAAAAAAATTTTTAAGTACAATATTTTGGCAAAAAACTAACTTAGAATAACATTTTTTCAAAACGTTCTCCTTTTGTGAAAAATGCTTCTATTATTATAATATTTTGTCTGTATATAGCTCAGACCTCTGTACAGAGGCTCAACTACGATTTTTGAAAAATTCACATTATTTCAGAGTTATCACCAATTGAAAATATTATCGGCCTTTTTTTTTCTTAAAATTTCTCCCCTCTGTTGTAGTAAAACATGGATAAATCCACTTCTAAGCTATATATTTACAAAATTCTAGTTCAGCCTCTGTACAGAGATCTGAGCTATATACAGGCAAAATATTATTAAAATAGAAGCCTTTTTTTCATAAAAGGAGACTGTTTTTAAAATGCGTCATTCTATGTTCATTTTTTGGCAAAATATTGTACTTAAATAATTTTTTATTGTATTAATATTCTTTAAACAATTTTATATACGTTTTCTAATCTAAGTGACACTAAATATCATAAATATTATCCATTTATACGCTTTTGCAAAATCAAGGTTCCGAAAGTAGTTGGATACCTTAAAGTAGATTTTTAGGGGGGGTTGTCTGAAACAACCCCATTTTAATAAAGTTAAAAAAAAATGTTTTTAACCCTCTGACCAGAACATCAATTTTTTTGTCGTTCAAAGTAACATCCGTCTGACACACGGGTACGCAATTTTTTTTTTTAATTTTGTTACCTTAAGCTCTGTTTAAAATGTCCTTATCGTTCATGAAATTGAGTATGGCTCAAGTAAGATATGTGGGATTAAATCAAGCACAACTGTTTTTTCACAAGACAATTTTCATTAGACAATTTAATTAAAAACATGAAGCATATAAACTCAAATACAATTTTTAGTATTTATGTCTTTATGAGGCACACTGTATTAATTATATTTTTATCACCAGAATTGTGATTAGTTTTCTTTTATAAAAACTGAAAAGAAATTATTATTTGTATTCATGTAAAAATAATTAAAAATAATAATACCCAAAATGAAAAAATTCTAGGAATATCCGTCTGATAGACGGTGCTAGATAAGAAAATCGTGCATATCGTGAGTTGAAAAAAATCGCCATGTTATCCTCTCACTGGGTAGAGTCCAACTGAAGATTTCAAAGCAGCCCATCCCCAAAATCACACCAAAGCGTTATCTATAGGTATCAAAGCAAATCATCTTTGTCTGAGAAACGGATGTTCCGCTCAAAGGGTTAATATGTTTTCAAATTTTTCAATAAGTCTTCGCGGGCCATTGTTACAACTCCACCGTTCCACATTGTGGCACACGAGCAGTGGTTTGACCACCCCTGCGGTAGACCAACTGGTCGTAGCTCAAAGTTTAAAGGGCCTCGTAGCTGTGAATTTAACCAACTGCATAATATATATCTTTAGCATTTTACTATAATAGACAGGGAAACATATACTTGGTTCAAGTTCTTATACGTAAAGATTACTATTGAAATAAAGCACTCCAAAAGCATTAAATATAAGTTAATGTAATGATTAAAAAATAGCTTTGTGAATAACATAATGTAATTTGTGAATAACATTTGTGAAACATAAAATAATAATAATTATAATAAATATTAAACATTTAAGCCACAATATATATATATATATATATATATATATATATATATATATATATATATATATATGTATATATATATATAAAAAAGGAGTATTTAACCTAATGTGTTATATTATTCGCGCGCGCGCGCGTAGAAAATCATTTAAATAATTTTATATTTATAAATTATTTATTTTATATAATTTCAGAAAGATTTTGTTTACTTATTCATTTTTTTATATACTGGGGTTTCACTCCATATTTGTTCTAGGACCCCCAAACTACTGATGTTCTTGGACAAGACAAAGATGGCTGTAGCATATATCAAACCGAACTAAACTTGAATATTTTCCAATGGTGTGATGTGGAAATTAAAATAATAAGGTACCCTCTCTCTCTCCATTTCTATGTCCCTCATTCGCCTTGGGTTTTAAATTACAGTTGCCGTCACTCACATCTGGAATGACATTAATTTAGGAATTCAAACGGAATGACAGAATTTTGATTTCTTCAAGCACGCAGAATATAATATTTAAAGAACTTTTAAAATCCTTATATAAGAATGGTATAAAAGAGTTAGTAATGAAGGTTTCATCTCAAATATCGTATTCTTCGTGTGATCGTAGATTAACATAACTCAATCAGCCTTGTCTCAAAAAATAGCTCAATGATTGCTCTTTACTCAATTAACTAGTTCTATTTAATTGAGTAAAATAAAATTCTAATAAAATTACCACTCAATTAAGAATCCAAAAATAGTTTAACTAAGCAATTAAACCATAATTTCTTGTAATATATGAATTACTGTGGTTAAAATTTATTATAATAAGCATTGTCTCTATTAATTAAAATCAATATTTATACCGGGATTTCTTGAATAAGAAAATGTAAAGAAAAAAAGTGTAAATTATGTTATTTTTCTGAACGGATTTATATTAATAAATAAAAAAAACGCTGAAAATGATGAAAAAAATAAGTAAATAAACAAGTTTAGACAAACGTAACATAAAATGGATTTAAAAAATTGCATAGCAAGAATGAATGGGTGTTTATTAACGATGTAATGTAAAACAACCCGAGATGTAATGGCGACGGGCATCGTAATGTTGAACCGCGATCAAGTGCCAAAAACATAAGAACCTTGAATCTCCCTCTTCCAACTTCCACACCACACCAACAGAAAGACTGATCCTCGACAGATTTCTCGTTTATCAAGCTCTCCTCTCTTCAAGACGGGGTTTAAATGACACTAGGTCTCAAACTCATGACACGCCAACCACGAGTTCGCTATCACGACAACTCAACTACCTCGGCCACTCCAGATGTGAGAGACACGAAGGGTTTGAATATCACCTGTATCAGGGGTGGAGAACCTTAATGGATCAACGTGCCATTTTTTTCTAAAGAAATGTTTAATGAGGTACAGACGTGCTTTCAAATAATTTTCACATGTGATAATTGGGGAAAAAATAAAACTAAATACTAACAACTCAGAACTTTTTATTCACTACGAAAGTAAAGTATAAGTGTATCGTAGTAAATGTTTTAGTTATACGTGTAATTTAAATTAAAGTAACATTAGTGTGATTTTTGCTGTTGCAGATCAGATATAAAAAAACTTATATTAGGATTGTAAGATGTTACTTCTAGCAGAATGCATGCTGAATTGGAGTCGTCTGCCAAACGGTTTCTAAGGGAGTTTTTAATGTTATTCATCTCTGAAAATAATGACTCACAAGCGTAGGTAGATGAAAATATGGTTAAAATGGCATTAGCCAGCTTCTTCAAATAGTTAAATGTGTCTGGAAGAAAATCCCGCCACTCCGCGACCGGTCACTCGCGTTGTGGCTCGTAATACTTCATACTGAACTTTGTTATTTTGAGCGGTGGAGTGCCCAAAATATTGTGTCGCGTGCTATGAGTAGCACACGTGCCATTGGTTCGCCATCCCTGATCTATATAATATAGATTAATTTAGATATATTTAACTTATTACTTAAGTATGCTACTTTTATAAACTATTTTGAATACACGAATTCTTTTGAAATATGTTTACAATTTCTTATTTAAATTACAGCCGTAACATACACAATACGAAGTTTATCTTAGTGGATATCATAGTTTTAAATTACTATCAATTGAATGAGATGACACTTGATGGCATCAATTCATGTACTCAAGTTAAACCAACGTGAGAACTCTAAGGTCAGTATCACAGGAGGCTACTCTGCGCTGGCAATTCATTACACTCCTTTAGTGTGAACAGGGAAGGTAATTCCTTTCACACGCGAACACAAAGTTGATTGAAAAGAGAGTACCGTAACATAGTTCACAATTCAATCGGTACAATAATGAATTCAAAATAAAAAGTTATGACGGGGCTTTATCGGTACTTCTATTAATAATCCTCTTGGAACATCTTTGGAGCCAGAATGGCAATTCTTTCCAACCAACACAAGAAGAGAACGCGGTTATGTAAATTAGGAAATATATATATTGGAGTCTTAGTATTCGCGGGAAGCTCTAGGTGAAGTTCTAGGAGAAGAGTATAAGAGAGTTCTAAGAGTTCTATGAGTCGGTCTAATAATGCCATTGAAGTTGATTTCTAAGCGGGTCCAAGACAAGAAGATTATCCCTTAGCCGAATCAAGTTGGATCGAAGAATATATTGACGATATAAGGACTGTAGCTGTTCGTCGTGTAATAGCGGTAAGATAATTTAGATTAAGTAATCATCTATAAGATTAAGTAAGATAATTTAGGTTAGTAAGTTAGGAAATCATCTATAGATATAGATTCGGTAGTTCATTGCGCTATTTGTTAGAATTACAGTTTGTGTCTCATCACTCCTGATCATAAGCCTCCTAGACTAGTGTTGTTTTGCTAAATATAAGTCGAGATCATAATAAACTAATTTTAATTATGAAAGGTATTAGTGGTCTATCTTTCATTACCTCAAACATAGGTCGCGTGGATGATGAAGAGATGATACCCCCAGCCCACGGGATGCCACAAAGTTTTCTTCATTTTTAATACACAAGTAGTCTCGTGCGAAGAGCATAGCTTCCACTATATCTCTTTAGTTGAGTCAACTAGTCTGAAGGAGAAAGTAGGTTTTTCGAGAGATTCAAAGAAGGAAGTGTCAATTGACGACATGGAAAGTAACCTATGAGATTTTTATTCAAAACTAGCTCCTGATTGTTTGTTCCTTCTATTTATTATGAGCAACACAAGTTGAAAGGGTTAAAGAGCCCTATATACTGACGGATTCCACGTACCCTAGCTCCACTGTATGATAATTCATAAAGGTATAATATCCAAAACCAGTGGTGTAACTTAGAACGGCGTACCAAGGGCCCCCTTGCAATGTCAGGTTTTGGGTTCTCTATGATCCTACCCCCTCACCCTCTATGTGGAGGTTGCGGGGATGTACACGTTACACCTTTATTCAAAACCTCTACCCATGGTCACTCTACTAATCAAGCTATCTTAGTTCCGAGCAAATTCTATTTTTGACAAGTCATACGTAACTTTCTTGATTCGAGAACCAATAAAATATCAATAACTGATAACATAGCACTTCACTTCGCTTTAATAATTTGACATCAAGGTATAATATCTCGAGTAAATGATGTCATATCTTGAGTCAAAAAGTCCAACTCATGTTCCTGATAAGACGGTACTACTCACGAATAGTTTTATCTACACCTATATCAAGCCATCGTCTTTGAAAAAGAGCGATCTGTCAGAGTACCACCGCAGTGCATTGTCTAAAAGACCACGCAGCACTCCACTGTTTGATAAGAACCACTTAACAAACACGGCATCTGGTAAGATTTACAAACTGTCATCAAGTGATACGTGGGGATTTTCGGCATCTGTGAATCACATATCTGGTTACAACCGGCTACCTTTAGTGGGATGGTTACGTATTCCGAAGTTTAATCCCTTGTATTTATGCAGTCGTATGTACATAATCTTAAGGTGTAAGCACACTGGATTTCACTCAAACAAACGGAAAACTGACTATCTTAAAGGTAGCGGAAATGTCCAGATGCAAGTTAAAAGGCCGCTGGGTACTGGCCTGAACCAAAATTTTTATCTACTGAAGATTTTGTTAACTAGAGAAAACATTATGAGAAAGTGAGTTGTACATTAGTAGATATGTAATCTTTTAGTTACTGATGGTTTCGTTCTTTATGTTATCAATAGTTATCAGAAAAAAAAGTTTTATCAAATCGTTGGATGAAAATAAATATTTTTGAGAGATAGCTGTTTGAAGGTTACAAAATTTGTACTCAGTATGTAATGCCTCAGATTCACTTGTAATACAATCTGAGATATGAAATTAAATAAAAAGAGAGAAATATCATGACAGGGATCGGTACTTGGTGGGTACTCGGAGGGTATTTGGTGGGATCGGACATCGAACCCAGGCAGTAGCGCACACAGGAATTTTTCGGGGGAGGGGGTCGAAAGTTCACCATTCTTGTGTATCCTGCTCCTTTTGATTTTGTTGATTTTCGGGAACAAAACACAGTAAAAAACTAAT
Organism: Trichonephila clavipes; assembly: GCA_019973935.1. Taxonomy (NCBI): domain Eukaryota; kingdom Metazoa; phylum Arthropoda; class Arachnida; order Araneae; family Nephilidae; genus Trichonephila; species Trichonephila clavipes. The sequence goes on from BMAU01006710.1 coordinate 41,099, forward strand.
TATTGAATAAATAATAACTAGCATTAATTAATAAAATTAATCATTAATAACAAATACTTAATTAAATTTTACGTACTATATGCTTAGAATAATAATCAATCGGTCCGATGCTCTAATCACTAGGCTACCCACGTCCCCAAATGAGTAAGTGAGCGAATATTTACGTCGTACTATTCAGCTACGCAAAGGCTTTTGGTGACGGAGCTCGTAATTTTGAGCTATGGTCAAGTGACGAGGATGAAAATCGTCACCCCCCTCCCTCCTCTCTCCTAACTTCTACACCACACTTACGGGAGGACGTTTGAGCTTCGACAGATTTAACGTGCAGCGCCCCAAACACGGCGGGTCAGAAGAACCACTGAAAGATTTGTACTTAGTGGTATAGTGACGAGCAAAATTATATTTTTTATATGTGACATTTTCAACACAAATCAAACAAGTTTTTGATCCATGTTTGTTTATCCCTGCAAAATATTCAAAATACCAATGGTTTTGCTACAACATGTATTTTTTACATATTTTTCACTTAAAAGACATGAGGGTTAATTAAAAAAAAATTAGTTTCACTTATAATGGGGTCACTACTCTACCGTTATTTGTTATCACTAAACGTTACAGCCACAAAAAAAAAGTTAAATCCCAATTTGTACCAGCACAACATCGATAGCAAAATTAATACATTTTAATTGCCTGATAGATAGAATTTCTCTCTAAATTTTTAAAATCCATTGTTCTTAAATAATTGTATTTGTTAGTGCAACGGACAATGTCTGGGCCACTCAGAAAGGTCCCGTAGGGCACATGCGATATGCACACCACAGGCTGAGTATCGCTTTTCTAGTGTCAATAAAGTCCCACCGTGTAGAGGTACTGATGTACGGCAAATTTATCGACGTTTAAAGCCCTTGCATTGGGATCGTATGGTAGTCAAGGAAATTTGACCCCTGATCAGATGTTGTCACTTGACCGTGGCTCAAAATTATAAGATCCGTGGCCAATAGTCCTCAAGTAACTTCAAAAAGCTAATAAACAATAAATCAATTTACCACCAAGGTTGTGAAAAATAAAAATGAAACATTCACGTTCTCTGCACAATTTTGAAAAGAAAATGCCATTGCATTAAACATATAAATACGCTTTCATGTCCTTAGAATAAAGATATCATGCATAAAGCGTGACGAATTTATATAATACTTCAAAGAAAATGAATGTATAATAGATAAAAAAGATAACGTATTGAATTGTAAAGGTAAAAGAGAAAATATGTGTTCGCACAAATGTAATTTTCAAAACCTCTGTTATTGAATGAAAATATATGGAGTATTATCTATATGATACTTTATCTTGTTTATAGCTTTATCATTGAAAAAATTTCTGATTATCATTTAATTTATCATTTAAAAAAATATCTGAAGGAATATGCAGATATATCAAATATAACATACATAAAACTCAGCAGATATAACAACTTTTAAATTCTCTGACATATCTTAGCAGTCATTGAAAGAAATTGGCTTTATTCATGTGACGTCAAAGTCACATGATAATGACAATCTCGTGTTTCCAGCTAATTAGTCCATATGCTTCGCTGTTGCCAACGTTTGTTTTTTGAGAGGCAACTGTGTTTTAAAAAATACATAATTGTCAGCAATTAATAACATACTGGTTGATTCAGAAATAGTGTGACCCATTTCAGAGGATCATAAATTTTTAATTAAATAAAGTTATTCACATGAAATCAATGTGGTTTCCTCTAGCACAGTACACTTTACGTAAGGGTTTCGACTAAGCTGAAAGAGTTTATTCAACATTATTGGGGTGTTTTCCAACTTCCTCTTAAATTGCTATTTGAAGCCCTTGAAATGCTCTTACTTTACTTTTATTTAATTGTTTCTGTTCTCCATAACAAGTAAAATAAAAAAAATTAAGTCAATTCCTACTTAGATCAACAAAGAAAAATTTTATTTTAGCTACTTTTTATTAAATAGTTACAATTAAAAAAAGTGTTTATACATATGATAGAATCACAACAGTATCGTATTGTCATTCAAAACAATCGTGTATATAAAATTTCCGTTCAACTGAATGCTTTGAAACGTGAGAAAAAAACCTTTTCAAGTTTTGACACAAGTCGCCAAAAATAATGCCAACGTGGCTCATTTGTAATTCTTTAAATAATTGGTTTTAATCAATTAATTTTTATTAATTATAATTAAATTATTGTATTGTTATCCAAAATAATCATGTTTCTAAAATTTCAGCTCAATTGAGCTCCTTAAAATGTATTTTATTTAAGATTGAAAATTCCACCAAGATAAATAAATAAATATATGTATAGAGACTGTGACTGCACTTCCGTGCCACTAAAGACCTGTCGTGTAGTGGAACGATGACATCTGTCGAGAGCTCAAACGTCCTCCTGTTGGTATGGTCTGTTAGTTAGGAGAAGGGGGTACCAGCACAGGTGTGGTCCTCGTCACTTAAGGTATTCGACTACGTGATTTTAACCGTGATTTTAAAAAAGCGCATAAATGGATAATTTTCATGACATTTAGTGTCACTCAGATTAGAATACATGCATAAAATTGTTTTAAGGACATTTTGACAAAAAAAATTATTTAAATACAATATTTTGGCAAAAAAACTAACTTAGAGTAATCTTTTTTTCAAAATGTTCTCCTCTTATAAAAAATGCTTCTAAAACAATAATATTTTGCTTATGTAAAGTAAAGACTTCTCCAAAGAGTCTGAAATAGGATTTTTGCAAAATTCACATTATTTTCTGAGTTACCACCAATTGAAATAATTATCGGCATTTTTTTCCCTTCAAATTGCTCCCCTCTGTTGTCGTAAAACATGGATAAACCCATTTCTAAGTCATATATTTCAAAAATTCTAGTTGAGTCTCTGTGCAGAGGTCTGAGCTATATACAGGCAAAATATTATTATAATAGAAGCATTTTTCACAGAAGGAGAATATTTTGAAAATTGGTCATTCTATGTTCATTTTTTTGTCAAAATATTGTACTTAAATAATTTTTTATTGTTATAATATTCACTAAACAATTTTATATACATTTTTTTAATCTAAGTGACACTAAATATCATAAATATTATGCAGTTATACGCTTTTGCAAAATCAAGGTTCCGAACGTAGTCGGATACCTTAACCGTGGTTCAAAATCACGAGGTCCGTTGCCAAAAGCCCTCTTGCAGTTTAACACAGTGCGTTGTTAATATTCACTCACTCCTGCTCACCATATAGCTTCTGGTACCTGAATACAATTTCTGTGTATGTGTCAGGAAAAAAAATTTTAGCTAATATTTTCAAATAATTTTTAACACCAAAAGAGAGAGAGAGAGAGTAAATGGCTACAAATGTTTAATTGAAAAATTTTATTTAAAAAACACTATTTTAACTCATTATTACTAATACAAGACATAAACTCTAAATAAATAACCAAAATATTCAGAAAAAAATGAAGCTATCTAATATTTCCTGTTCAAAGCATTTTCAAAACCTCCAGATGTCCAAAATATTGTAGCTTCGTTGAAATAAGAGTTGATCATTGCACCAAAGTATACGTGTTGTCGAGTTACCTGTAGAGGGAAAAAAACTGTAACAAAAACATAATAAAAAATAAGGTTAGTTGCAAAGTTTATCCTAGGAAAAGGCCATTTCGAAGTGAAAGTAATTGAAACAAACAAATCGTGCAGAAAAAAGTAATAATATGTGTATATAATGTGAAAATGGCACATGTGAAGAAATTTAGCTTCATAATCAGAAGGTCATTCACACAAGGCTATTTAGAAGGGAGATAATCCGGCTGTGTTTCTTCAAAATGTTGTTTAGTTGTGAAACTGAATGATAGCAATATCATACCTTGAATTTTGACAGGAGTTTTCTATATTCTATATATGGCAAAAGACTAGTACATGCAATCTGAAGAAATTTGAAATGTGATCATATTTTGCTAAATATTTTACCAAATATTGATTTTTTCTCTAATGGGGCTGCGAAATTGGTATTTCTACTTTTGTAGACTAGTACATTCTTCAGAAGCTGGTATCACTTTTTAGTGTGGCACCATATAAGCGATACCAATTGCCAAAAGTAATTTGACACCCAGTTTCCTCCCCAGAGGGAGGCACCTGAGCTCTGTTGATGCGAAATTTGTACTTGGGTAATATTGAATTAAAGTAAGGGTTAAGACTAAATTTCAGTGGCACACAAGTATAGAGATAAAAATGTACTTAATTTTAGTTTTGAAAAAGATTTAGCAATATTGTAAGTTTTTCAAAACTTAATTCATTGTTACTGTTTCATTTTTTTTTTTCTAATACTCACAAGAGAGCGGGAGCTATATTAACGTTACACTATAACAATGGTGGTGAACCTTTATGTATCAACGTGCCATTTTTTCTAAAAAAAAGTGTTTAATGAGGTATAGACGTGCCGTCAAATAATTTTGACTCTTGATTATTGTTAAAATAATAAAACTAAATACTAACAACACAAAACTATTTACTACGAAAAAATACCTTTTGTACTGTATATTTGTAAATGTTTTAGTTATGAATGTAGTTAAAAACTTAAAGTAACATTAGAGTAACTTCTGTTGTTGCATATTGGATGACAAATAATTTATATTAGGAATATAAAGTGTTATTTTTAGTAGAATGCATGTTGAATTGGTGTCATCTTCCAAATGATTTCTGAACAATTAATTATTTTTGTTGTGGCTCACTTTTTTGACAAGAGGACTTGTGGTTTGTTTCACAATGCCGTTTTACAGACGATGTTCTGCGTACTGTAACGTCACTTCTCGAAAACATCAACATCTAGTCGGCTTTCTTTGTGGACCCGACACCCACACGTGCATCTGCAGGTGCAGCGCAACCCCTTTTTGACCCCCCCCCCGAGGAATCGAGTTCGTCGACCGGAAGATGAGGGGAGAGATGCTTTGAACTTGCACGAGAGCGGTGACCAACGGATCCTCCTCTCACAAAATATTGGACTCTAACAATCTATAATTAAATTTAATAACTTTAATGTATCATTTAGTAAATAATTTTCAATAGTTGTGACGTAAATAAATTCCATATTTTAATTAACCAAGAATACGCTACCGTTATTCTTTCAAACGTTACAGTACCACCATTCCGGAAAATAAAACACACACCACTTTGTTGCCTTAACTAATAATGCCATATTTCTAGATTCACCAAATAAGACATTCTCTGTTGCACTGATTGTCTTGTATTTTTGTGCTTTTGATGGACTAGCCATGTTACTTATCAGTTAAAAATCATAAAAATGACACAAATAAACTTTAAAATAAAGTTGTGTCAATGAAATTGACTATGTTATGCTTAGACAAACTTTGCATCATAAGCAATTGTATTCCATGACGTAACTAAGGCAAGGCAACCGCAAATTACTATGCTCCTCGCCGTCCCGCGACCGATACTCGCGTTTGTTCGTAATACTTCACAGTGAACTTTGTTATTTTGAAATAAAATGAAAAATATTTTGATCGTTGGCATGCCCAAAATATTATGTTGCGTGCCGTGAATGGCACGCTTGCCACTGGTTCGACATCCCTGCACTATAAGGTAACACGAAGGCTAGTGGCAAAGGACCTTGTAATTCTAAGCCACGATCAAATGACGAGGACGACACCTGAGCTTTCACCCTCTTTCCAAACTTCCACATCAGTGAGAAGACTTTGAGCCTCGATAAATTAAACGTTCATCAGCCCCTTCTGTAGGGTGGGTCTTCAGTGGCCCATGACACACCAGCCACGAGTTCGAGACCATATCCAATAGTCTATCACGGCCATCAAGTAATTAATAAAAGTATTTTTACAAGTTCTTTTCACAAATGAACACATCAGTAAATTCATAGGTTTTTTTTTTTTTTGAAAACGTATTATTATATTTATCTTTTAATTCTCTTGTAATTATTTCTACATAACTACAAATTGTATGAAATATGCAATCTAACAATAAGACAAAAATAAAAGTTTACAAGTTTACGAAATCGAAGATCAAAATTAGAAATAAAAAAAGAAAGATTTTAAAAATTAGATTTTGGATTTCAATTAAAAATTGTAAATATTTTAAACGCGTAATTTTTTTTTTTTTGCAATTTTTTTTAAAAAATTTGTAACAATTATAGAAATATAATTGGAAATAGTTTTCCTAAAGCTTTATATTAAACAAAAATACTATACAGAAAATTATGTAGAATTAAACGTTAAATTCTGTTATTTTATTTTGTGGATTTTTATGAGATTAGAAAAATAATACATATAACCAGTAGCGCACACAGGAATTTTTCAAGGGGAAGGGGGGGTGTCGATTTTCGGGAACAAAACACAGTAAAAAAACTAATTTTTGAATAAATAATTAGCATTAATTAATAAAATTAATCATTAATAACAAGTACTTAATTAAATTTTACGTACTATGTACTTAAAATAATAATCAATCGGAAAAAAAATCAAGGGCTTTGGGGGGTCCGGACCCCCAGCCCCCCACCCCTTTTGTGCGCTACTGCATATAACTTTTACTTAATTCATCTTATAATTCTGTGCATGAAGGCATCTAAATGATTTAGGGTAAATACTGAATACGATGTCTAAATATTCAAACTAACATAATAAGCATTTTAAAACAGTTTTTGAAATCCTTAAATAAATGCTTTAACACTTTTATAACCTTCAAAAATTGATTATTCTGCTAAAATTTGAGCCCAAATGTGTGGACAAGGATTTCATTATTTCTTTCATTTTTCTCGTCCAAGTTCGAAAATCCTGTTTTCGTTTGACGCAGAAACTAACCTTCGAATAACATCTGTCGTAATGTTTTGGTCCACTGTTTTTTTTTCAACTGTTTTGAGAAAAGCTTAACAAAAAGAAAATATTACTCGCCTTGGATGTCAAGTTAAGAAGGAAGCGAATTCTGTCATAAATTTCGGAACGAAATAAAGGGTTTTGGTATTTAAAAAAATGTCACATCCAGCTGTGTATGAACCGAAATTGTCTTTTTTTTCCCCCTTAAAAATATTTACTTTCCCTTTTTTGTTTGTTTGTTTACATTTAATATCAGTTTAGTTTGAAAAAATGGTTTTTTTTTTTTAACCAACTAAAAATATCAGAATGACGTTCTGTTATTTTGAGTGGTTTTTAAAAAGCAATATTTCACGCAATAGATAATATGAACATAGTTACTCATACTGTTGAATATTTAAATTTATCTGAATTTCTTTCCTTTAATCTGACTGTTTTTCATTTTAATTTTACAGTAGTTATACTAGATATTGTTTACGTTGAAAATTCTCTTCCACATTATTATCGTCTGCTTTTTAATTCAATATATATGTAATTTATTGAACTCTGATTTATCTGATTACTTAATTTAGTTGCTGTGAAATAATCGTTTGCTGTTAAAATTATGTTGCTTAAATTGGCATCTCTAGTAATTATGCAAAAAATAATTTTTCATTTAAGGGAAAGAATTGTAATGTATAATTGACGTTGGTTAAACTTAACATGTAACTATTTTTTGTATATTTTCGAGATATTGTCATTAATCTGGAGACCTTTTGATGATTTGTTGATTAAAAGAATAAAAAGCGATCGTGGATTATAAACTTAAGTTGCTATTAATCACACGTAGATACATATCTTAGGTAAATGTATCTTTGTTTTACATATTTTGATAATTTGTTTTTTGTTTTCAGTACTTGCTTTTGTTGTACATTTTCTGTTAAATTGGAGAAACTTGCAAGCTGTTGCAAGTTCAATAAATTTTTTAAAGAATGATACAAAGTACAATTACATTTAAAGTTGAAAAATAATACTTTTTTATCAATACATTGCGTTATTCTATGACTAAATCATTATAAGTGAATAATTTATTTTTGATTCGCATCAGTTATCCTTAACTCGAGTTTCCTGTTACTGATTCACAATTTCGAATCAGACTGGTATTTTATTTAGTTGAAAATTAATTATCTATAATCAAGGAAATCTACTACTTTAACTAGTATCTAATCGTAGTGAAAATTATTTTTACTAATAATTACTCTGACCTAGTTTGTTTTTTGGGGACTAGAAACTTTTGCCTTTTATACGCATCAGTAGATGATGATGCATTTTTCTGTTTTTAACTCACTCATTCTAAACAGATCCTTGCAAAAAATATATACATACATATTTTTAATGAAACATTTTTTAATACTTAAATTGAAAGAATTAAAACTTCAAACGGACATTGAATAGTCCATTTATTATTCATGTGCTAACAATAACAGATAAACATCCATTATTTCTAATAAATATGTATATAAAAGGATTATTATAGATGTATGATACGTTATATACACTCGTGTCCATAGATTGAGGATAATGCAAGTTTTGGAAAAGAAAGCGTCGGAAGTAAAACAAATGTGATTCATTTGTAAAGCATTTTTATTAAGCAAAAGGTAAAGAGCAAAACAGATGCTATATGTTTGACATCATTAATAAATTGCAATTTTCGTTCCCTGGAGCAAATTACAATAAAACACTATTTACAAAAACCAATATTACATGCTTGGTATGATGGGTAATTCATAGTATGTCTCCCAGACGATGCAATACAGTCCGTAGAACGCCTAGAAATGCTGAATATCAAATTATCGATTTGATCTTGGGGAATATTATACCATTTTTCAAGCAATGCTCTCTAAAGTTCTGGTAGACTTTTAGGAGGCTGATAGGTTGAGACAGCCTTCAACTCATCAGCCAAGCATGTCCCAGGCATGTTCTACTGGATTCGATCGCGGTGAGAATGCTGACCAGTCCATACAGGTGATATCCTCCGATTGAAGGCATTCATGTACGGTGTTTGTACGAGAGGAAGGGCGTTGTCATCCATAAACACAAATAAATTCTTAGCCCATGGCACCCCGAAACAAACGTACATGTTGTACCAGAATGACGTCCCGATAGATTAGGCCTGTCATGGTCCCAATCTGAACATGCAGTTCAGTTCTGGAACTCAGAATAATTCTCCCCCACCCCCCAAACAAGCAATCCTGCACCACCGAAACGGTGTCTCTCGTTCAATGATGTTCTCTTGTTAACAGGTACCTGGCGCTCTCCATATGAAAGTCCGGAGAGAATCAGACTACAAGCTAAACCTAGACTCGTCAGAAATCATCAACAAGCCCATTTTTGCGGTGTCCACTACTCCAGGCTAACCGCAGGCGATAGTGAGAGTTGCAGTAAGTGGAACACATTTTACGGGTCTACGAGCATATAGACCAATCTGCCCTAATCGTCTGTGTGCACGGTCTGCTTTGAAACTGTCGTACCAGTGCCTAAAAAGATAGCTGACGACCCCGGTCTGATTCTGTGCTTGGTCTGTTTCTTTTGGCAGTAACTGGCAAATACCAGTTCTCATTCGCCGTTGTAACTCGGGGGCGACCTGTGCTGTAACGTCTACTTATATTACTATTATCTTAGAATCGTTGACAAAGCCTGGAGAGGTCACTCTGTGGGATTCAAAGTTCCTCTCTGTTACTTTCAGCTGGGTACTCCCACACACACATTCCAGACGGTCGATAATTCTACCACGTAAAAAATCCTCCAAATGCGTCCTTTGTGTCATAAGTATGTGGTTATTACACTGAAAGACTTATAAAGCGCTTGCGAACTATATTACTTTTTTGCCTCTCTCTCTCTTAGTCTCTCTTATACTCTCGTCATTGTGACGAACTATCAGTGTCATCTAATAGCTTCCTGCAATTAGCATATGATTCTTGATGATGCGTGTAGTCATTTTACATTTTATTTCTCATATTTATATAAATTTTAGAGTTGAATTTCTGCGTGACTCTGGGTTATTCTTAATTTATGGACTTGAGTACAATTTAATTTTAATTCAAATTAAAAATACAATTCAATTTTAAATCTTTATGGAATAGTTTAATAATTAGCTTTAATTTTACGCAGAATTAAGTTTCAAAAGCTATAGAATCAGATTTCTGAAAATCTGATTCCAGTCTAATTCTTAATAAATCTACATTCCAATTCAAAAATGTTTTCGCAACACTTTTTTCTATGAGATTACAAAGTGTTTGTTTATACATCGAATAAATAAACTGAGCAGTTTTTATCCCATGCCTTTCATCGCCCAATATAAAAGAACAGCATCGTTTTTGCTATGACGATTTTAAAATAACGACGAACATAAGGCCTTAGCGTTCACTTGTAGTCTTTGTATACAAATACACATTTTAACCAAAGTAATTTTTGCTTTATTTTTTTTAAAAAATATGTCCATATGTATTAAAAATAATGTTTTTCAAAATTCTATAACATTGTTAATATTACCGATTTTCCAATAAAAAAAAGTTACAATAATGCTAAAACTAAAGTTTGATTAAAGTGTTTAAAAGAGTCTACAAAATGCATTAAAATATGATTATAAAATCTAATAGATTTTATATGAAAATATTTCTAAAAATGTACTAATTTTAACATTATTTCCTATGAGATTACTACCTCTAATAATTACCCCACTTTAAAATATATATAAATTATTAATTTTAACTAAAACACATTGATTAAATTATTATGTATGGTGCATACTTTTATAAGTTTAAACTTTTCATGCAATAATCATCTCCAAAAAATCAAAGTGTTAAATTACTTTGAAAATTAAAATCTTCTTTCACCAAACTGTAAAAGAAGTATGTCTTTTGGAAAGAGCAAGGAAAACACTTTTATCTATCTTAATTACAATCCTCCGGAAATACCGGGTGGGCAAAAAGTCCGTAAAAATTTTAAAAATTCATAAAATCCGGAGAAATGAACGAAAAAAGAAACTGTTTGCAGGATCAACATTAGTATGTCACGGGATTTTTAATCTAGAAAAAAATAATTCGAAAATCATCCGGTAGGTGGCGCTGATGTACGCAAATCAAAGAAACAATGCATACATAATGAACAGAAAAAACTTTATTACAAATAAGACATTGAGTGACAAATTTAGCAACGGTAGAGTGCAACACGTGTCGGATGTATGGAGGATACTTCTCTGCGGATCACATCTTTCAGTTCAGACAGACTTGATGGACCGGATAGATACACGCGAGATTTCAAATATAGTCTGTCGGTGTTAAATCTGGAGACCGAGGAGGCCATGGGTACCTGCAGCGCCTTAACGATTCTGTCTTCCCCGAACGTCTCAGGAATGCCTTAACCGGGTTCAGTGTGACTGGTTGCTCCATCCTACATATTGCAATCTGACCTCGTTGAATTAAACATGGCACAACAGTCTCCCGCAGAAGCGTTAGATAACGCTGAGCATTTGTTATCCATCCATTTACTGGGCACTGCGTTTCAAATAAGAAGTTTCGTGGTTTTGGGACAGTTATGGTTGTTTTGAAATAATCTGTCAAGATGTTAAAAACCCAGGTGGGATTCTGTTCCATTTTTCGCAAATTCTGTGCGGTATCTGCTGGCAAAAGTTCATGGCATGATTGCAATTTGTATGGGTACAGCTGGAGGATTCGACGAAGAATATTGCGGACAGATGATGGTGGTAAGCCCAATCGTCGGGCAGCTTAGCCCTGCTGGTCCCTTTTCGGACGCAATCGTTTCCATTTCGACAGCAATGCAGGGTACGTGCTTCTTTCAAGCATGGTCGTTGTCGATCCTCCAACTTTGAGTCAAAACGTTTAACAAGCTTTAAGAGACATGCAGTTGTTAAAGGGCCTTTTCCGCTTTCACATTTTTCTGAACTCGGAATTTACGCAAGGCAATGGTCGCTGATTCCTCGTTCATGTAAAATAACTTCACCAACAAAGCTTTATCCGGCGCACTGAGCATCCTTTTTCACATTCACTGTATGTTGGGGAAATGAATGTGGATTCATTGAGAGCAAAGGTTTTTATAAATTTGCATAAACACAGACGTTGCCACCTCGGAGGATTTTCGAACTATTTTTTTCTAGCTTAAAAAAATCCCGTGACATCAAATCCTGCAAACATTCATTTCTCGGATTTTATGAATTTTAAAGTTTTTACGGACTTATTGCCCACCCGGTATAAATAAATTTGAGACTTTTTTAATGGGTACACACACACACACAGGCAGATATATTTCCTGTTCGTATTCACCCTCAAATGTCATGTTTATTATTGCAGAGTGAAAAGAAAGAAATAATTTAATTTGAGTTTTTGTAATCACATATTTTTTAGTTTAAATGACCAAAACTCAGATGATTATTATATTTTTGTATAACGTTTAATTTAACCATGGAAGCTTTATTTTTTACTTCATGAATTTTGAAAACTAAAAAAAAGGTCAAAACACGTGTGCAAATTATAAAAATTAAATCTGGATAGTTAATTTGATTGAAAGTTTGTCAAACAGATGATTTATATTTTTCAATAGATAGTAAACAACTTTTTCAAACAGTTTAATCAATAAACAACTATTCATGAAGAAATATTTAAATTCATGATAACGAAAGACTAGTTTTCATTTTCAAATTAAAAGTTCAGAATTTAGAAACAAAAAAGTTTTAGTGTTTCATTTGAAATGAAAAAAAGATTGAAAATACCTTGCAACATTTCAAACACTTGAATTTTTTTTTTATATTAAACAACATTGGGAATTCATATCAAATATTTCAAAAGCCTTAAAACATCGGAGACCCTTTCTTAAAACTTCGGGTACAGCTAAATGAATAATTTTATGTTTGGTGGACAATTAATAAAATTGACCATTATATGGCGGACCACTATAAAATTACATTGTCGCTATATTACGTCTCTGTATTTACATTTCTGACTCTGTATGTCTCTTTATTTACATCTACCTTTCTAATACTAAAAGAAGCTTCACGAAAAGCAGGAACAAAACAGCTACACAAAAGCAATATCAACAAACTAAAGTGTTAGCAATAATTTACCATGGTTGCCTACTTTCACTTCAAATGTCGTTAGATATAAAAGTAAACGCAGCCAAAAAGTCGCAAAACTCAGTAGAAATTTCGCTAAAAGTAGAAGTTAAAATTTAAAAATACATAATCCATATTCCATATAGTACGTATCGTTACTCGTCATTTCTTGAATTTGAATCTTCACAAAAAAATAAATAATGCTCCAATTTTTCTGTGGACTTTTTATTAAAATTTTTCACGGACACACCGGTAGGTGACCACTGCTTTAAAATACACTGCTGGCCACCGTAAATGCAACACCAAGAAAGACAAGAGATAGCACAACAAAATTTATTTTGTAGATAACATGTTGACCAAGTATCGAATGATTAAATTTATAGACTTCTGTGAAGTGTGGTTCCTACCAGAATCAGTAACCAGAGTAGCCACCATTGTTGGAGAAAACCGCTGCCACACGCCTCGGCATTGATTCAAAGAGACTTTGGATGTGTTCTTGGGGTACAGCAGACCAAGCAACTTCCACATGTTGCGAAAGTTAATCTGGTGTGGCAGCTGGGGGTGTTGGGTCAATCGTTGAGCAACCATGGATCACATGTTTTCTATCGGCCAAAGATCCGGAGAGCGAGCCAGCCAGGGAAGCAATTCAATCTGGTGGTTGACGAAGAACCTTTGGACAATGCGTGCCACATGTGGTCGCACATTATCATATGGAAATATGGCTGTAGCCAAGCCCTGAAGGTAAGGAAGGACAAATGGCTCCAGCACCTCGGAGATGTAGCGCTGGCTGTTTAAAGTACCGGCAATGCGTACTAGAAGAGTGCGAGAGTGATATCCAATACTGCCTCATACCATAATACCCGGTGCAGGATCAGTGTAGCGGTGCATAACGTAGCTGTTCAGCATCCTCTCTCCACGGTGTCTCCAGACTCGAATCCGACCATCGTGGTGTTGCATACAGATGCGTGACTCGTCAGTAAAGACAACTTCATTCCATTCCGCGCACATCCTTCTTTCATCACACTATTGGCGGCTGAGACGTCTGTGGTTCTGCGTCAAGGGTAGACCAAGCAATGGATGCCTTATGAACAGACCACTGTGCTGTAAACGGTGTCGAATGGTACGCGCAGACACTGAATGAGGCGTTACAGACTCAATGTGCTCCGCTACGGTTCTTTATGTGACTGAACGATCCGTTACTGCCTTGCGCACAATTTGCCTGTCCTCACGTGAAGTGTTGCACTGAGGTGGATACGATCGACCACGTCGGTCCGTCGCCCCCTTCTGCATCCAACGGTCACATATCCGCATTTGGTTTCGTCCAACACAACTACCGATTTGCCTGAAACATAATCCACAATCTCGGTAGGCCACTATCCTTCCTCTGTCAAACTCCAATACTTGATCAAAAGCTGATCGCTGTTTTCTACGAGACATAACTGATCGTTTTTCGAAGAAACCACAAGAAAAACACAATTGACGAACTTGAAATCGTCGAAATCTCAGAGCCTTAAATAGCGTTTGGAAGTGTCGCCACAGTAGCGCGTGATGTGTGTCTGCGCTGAAATTCTAATCATTTGCATATCTCACCTCCGCTAATGCATGTTGTAAATTTCATGTTATTTGCATGCTTCCTTCAGGGTGTTGCATTTACGGTGGCCAGCAGTGTACTTCATTATTATTACTAAAACTATTTCACTTGAAAATTCCTTAACGACAACTCATTCAACTCTTTTCTTATTCACTTCCTACTATTATATATATACTAAATGGTATACCCATTCTTCGCACGGGTGAACTGAAAAATTAAACAACACAGATTGAAGGATAAAGAAGTTTTTAATGAGTTAATTTTACGTGAATTGCAAATTAAACAAAAAAAGCTTTTGGCGTAACTCAGGTAACAAAAAAAAGAGATAAATAAAACACCTTTGTTAAATTTTAAGTATGTAGGTCTAATAGCTGATAAAAAGGGTTTTTTTTATTTATAACTCCCCGTAACACTCTTGAGGGTTGATTTTTGAAAATACCATCCTAAGCTGATCTCTGCTCAGCAAAAGTAACACATTGTTAAAAGTTTTGTGTAATGAACGCTTAAAATAGTGTAAATAATTTTTATCTGAAAGTATAATACATTAATATTACTTTCTGTAGTATTTATTTTATGTTAAAATTGTGTAATACTCGCAAGCAACACCGTTTCTTAAATTATAATGACGATCCAATGAAAAACATAGCGAAATGTTAACGATGGAGTCAAGTTGGCAAATGCCTAGCTACTTTCATAACTCGAGCTTTATTAGAGCTTTGTAAGACCCACCCTGTAGGGAAGCGATGCACGTTAATAATTTATCCACCGCATAATTA
The DNA here is from genome assembly GCA_019973935.1 of Trichonephila clavipes. Taxonomy (NCBI): domain Eukaryota; kingdom Metazoa; phylum Arthropoda; class Arachnida; order Araneae; family Nephilidae; genus Trichonephila; species Trichonephila clavipes. The sequence continues at coordinate 56,426 of BMAU01006710.1, forward strand.
TTTACTGCAGTTTTTTTCATACAATATTTTTTTGGATCACTACATTGAAAAAATTAAGGGATATACATAAACAAAATACTCCACTTTGGAAAATTTAATCCGTTAGAGCTAATAAATTAATTAAAGATATTCCACTGTAAAATTAATTATATATACCATTCACTTAAAATAAGTAGTCAAATCATTTTCTAAGGTCTTCATTAACATACAAAAACATAAGACACTTAAATTTGGACAAACTATTTTCTCTGCTAAAATACTCATCATGGAACCCGTGCTACCATATATCTTGGAAGAGTGGATTTCAAAGAATATTCCTGCTAATTATTGGTAGAATATTCCTTCTAAGTTGGTGTGGTGTGGTAGTTAGGAGAAAGGGGTGCCAGCTCAGATGTCGTCCACGTTACTTGACCATGGTTCAAAATTACGTGATCCGTTGCCAAAAGCTCTCGTGTAGCTGAACAGTGCAACATTAATATTCACTCACTCTCACACTCCAAGAAATACAGAACAATAGTTATTGCGTTTTTAAGTGTAAAAATAATTATATCTGCCTATTCAATTAAAATTATAATGTTATAATTAACTACTAACCACAAATAAATTTTGAAAATTTGTCCAAATGATGCAGTGTGAAAGAGAAAGCTTATTTACTTTAAGTATCAGAACTGATAAAAGCATTTATTTGGAAAAAAGATCAATTTCTTACTACCAAATGTGCATAATAAGATGTTAAAAAAAACATTAAAATAAAGAGAGATTTATAACAACCTCTCATTTCAAAACTTAGTTCGATTCTGAACTAAAAAAAATAGGCTTTATATCAGAGGAATTAATTAGAAGCGAGCACCTTGCGTAGCCAAAAAACAAAAAAGGTTTTTCACAAACAAAAGATAGATATATGCAAACGTGGTTTTTTTTTTTTTTTTTTTTTTTTTTTGCAGCGCATGCCAGAATTGCTAGCAGAAGACAGAATTTTTTACTTACTTGATAAATATCGTTATATTTTTGACACTTTTCCCAAATCTTTATAAATTATAGTCTATGCTATAAATTATAGCCTATGTGCTATTCTGATGTATAAGCTATATTACTGTAAAGTTTCATTAAAATCCATTCAGTAGTTTTTGCGTGAAAGACTAACAAAGATTTTCACAAACTTTCACATTTATAATATATGTTAGATTTTTAACACTTTTCCCAAATCTTTATAAATTATAGTCTATGCTATAAATTATAGCCTATGTGCTATTCTGATGTATAAGCTATATTACTGTAATGTTTCATTAAAATCCATTCAGTAGTTTTTGCGTGAAAGACTAACAAAGATTTTCACAAACTTTCACATTTATAATATATATTAGATATATACATAGTAGGTCACTCTCTCTAAATATAAATATCTTGTTCAAATTTTCACTCATTAATAAAACATTTTAAAGCCCTCAATTGAGCTGAAATTTTATATGCATGGTTATTTTGGATGGTGATACGGTAATGTAATTACAATTTATAAAAATTAATTGATTAAAACTAATTATTCAAAGAATCACGGATACATCCACATTGGCATCATTTTTGGCGACTTGTGTCAAAACTTTAAAAGCTTTTTCTCACATTTTAAAGCACTCATTTGAGATGAAATTTTCTATAAACTATTTTTTTTTTTGGGGGGGAACAATACGACGATTTAATTATAATTAATAAAAAAAAATTTACTGAAACTAATTATTTAAAGAATTATAGATACAGTCACGTTGGCTTCATTTTTAGCGACATGGGCAAAACTTGAAAATATTTTTTTCACACGTTTTAAATTATTCAGTTGAATTGAAATTTTATATACACGATTGTTTTGGATGACAATACGATACTTTAATGATAATTAAAAGAAATTAATTGCCACTGAATATTGTGATTCTACCATATGTATATACATATTTATATTAATTGTAATTATTTGATAAAAAGTAACTAAAATAAAAGTTTTCTTTGTTGTTTCTTACTAGGGATTGACTTAAAAATCTTTTTTTATATTACTTGTTTTAGGTTTATTATTAAATATATTGTTATGAAAAAATAATATGTTAAATTTTAATAAAATACTAGTTTTACTGTAAGTATTCTGAGAAGGCAAAAAGAAAAACTTTTTTTCTGAGTAACAAAACATTTATTTTTATTTAAGTTCCATTTGAGCAATAACTTATTCCAGCTATTAAGAACACATTTTTCTCTTTTAAATCACAATTAAAGGCACCAAAACATAGCAACAGAAAACTTACTTTATTTTTCGGCTGGTGTTTTCTCTTTGTTTTTATACAAACAATAGCTCAATAAATTTGTCTCTGAGTGATGATACTGTTTGTATTCCCACTTGGAATAAATACAAAGACCAATACAATGGTTTAATAGCTTACGTTTTCTGACAGAGAACTCTAAGCTTCTTTAAATCCTGATCTTGACAGATTTTACTATCGGAAGCAAATCCTTGCTTCTCAAAGGCTATGTGATAAACAAAGTGAATGAAAGTCAGATTGAATTTTGTTCTATTATTTAGATACAGACTAATATTTATTTTTATGTCGTATTATATTTATAGCACCCTCGTTATTTACGTATTAAAGACTTTCCTAAACTGGTACATATTGTTATATGTTCCTTTATATATATATATTCGTATTTGTGCGCTTTTTACAATAATTAGGGCAAAATTGTAAAAAAATTTCTGTATTGTTTTTCTACAAAAATAAAAATTTAAGCTTACAAATTATACATATTTAGTTCCATGCTGTGAAATCAACGAGGAACCAAAATATATAAAATTTTGGTCTGTTCCAAAGTTTTTGAAGAGCATTGAAGTAATTTAGCAGGAAAATCGGGTGAACCGACGTCATAAGACTTCTTGAGGCTCTGAGCCTCTAACCAAAAGTAAGACCCACCTACAACACTTTTATCAAATTTGTTATATAAACATCTTAAGTTCAACAAAAACATGTAACAATGTCGTATATGTATATATCGCTTTAAAAAAAAGTTAGATGAAAGTTGAATTAAAATACTTTCCAAACCTGTTACAGATGAATGTCTGAGATTTTATATATATAGTCAGATTTTTTTATATTTAAAATCATTTAAGTTACAGTTAAATTTTTGAAAAATTCATCCTTTTTAGGAAAATTTTTTATATAAAATGGATATTAAACATATCAGTGAAATGGTTTAAATATCATTATTATCATAAAAATACAAATTTTTATCATCCAGATAATCAAGTACTAGACTTCATTGTTGAATGGATAATCGGCATTTGTATTGATAGCATACATCCAATACAAATATTATTTGATATAAAAATACATTTGGTACTCAAGTATTATACCGTCGACCTATTTAGCCAAACGAAAAGACATTGCCGACTGAGCATATGTCGCCAAATGCTGTTAGAGGCTGTGTTCAAACGTGCGCGGGAACGGTTTCCATTGTTGACTGTATATCATGGCATTTGTTGAGGTCTTTTGATTTGATGAAATTGTTTGATGGTTTAATACGTCAGCACCGTAAGTTTATCAATTTATTTAAAATTAAAAGAAATATGTGTTTTAAATCATTTTTCTTGCTGTCTTTTAGTTCTAAAAGATGGTACAAATTATAAAATGTAATCGTTTTTTCCCCTTACTTACTGTGCTTCATGGTGGACAATCATTTTCGAAGAATCTGAGGATAGATCTCGCAGCATTTGAATCCGTAAGCACGTAACTTACCACTGGACCAAAATGATCACTTCAGTCCAGAGGCTGTAACTGGCTTATATAGATGCCAACACCACACACTCCCCCACCAGTGAGTCGGTGGGTAGCCGAATGAACGATACAGTTGTTATGCCAAGCGTGTGAGTTGTTGCTGTTGCTTCAAGTGTGTCTGATGGCTTGATTGTTGCGTCATGTGGATCTGACGGGTTTTTGATTGCTTTTGCGGCGAGTAGATAGCGCCACGACAGCTGAGTGCAGGTTGCATTTTTCGCCAAAGTTTATCTAGGATCACCAATGAGGATAGATCTCGCAACCTTTGGATCCGTTGGCACGAAACTTACCGCAGGATCAAAATGATCCCTTCAGTCCGGAGGCTGTTACTGTCTTATATGAATACCATCGCCACACACGTTCGGGTCACCACTTTTGTGAAAGTAAAGATGGGTTGGAGAAAGACCTTAAATATCGGTGCGTGTTCACAGAATGTTGCTTATTGTTTAAACGATGTTCCACAAATCATAAAAGAGTAAATGAACTTTAATGTAGCTTGTTATAAGATGAAACATACGAGATACAATGTAACACGATGTTCTGCAGAAAAGGTAAGCAATATGAAATGATAATAAGAGTTGCCAAATGACAACAAAGATAAAAGCAGGGGTTGGCAGATTTTTCCAAGGTACGGGATACTTCTCATTTTTTCTAAGTGTTGCGGTCCACCCAATGGTCTAGGTGTGGTGAGCTAAAAGAAAATTTACAACATTTATTATTTTTTAAGATGTTTGACAGCCTAATAGTAAATTAAGCTTTAGAGCTAAAGCATCACATGAATATTGGTGCACGTCATTGACATTTCTTGCTTGCTTCCATCTGCATCGCATGAACATTTGATGGGAAAAAGCTGTAGCCATGATATTTCCTTCCGTTGAAAAAAACGTTTCTTTCTTTCCTTTCTTCTGCAAATGTCATGTTTGGACAGCTACGAACGACTGCTAGACCGTTGACGTCTTCAGTACAGTGAGCAGCGAACACACGTGAATCGATAAATCTGTAACCGACGTATGTGCTTAACACGTTCGCTGCCGGGAGCCGTGCCATCGTGGGACGTAGCGTCAACACAAGAATCCAATCCCGCGGAAGTGCGGAGTGTAGGGTGATGTTTCAATAACCAATCCCATGTTATCGCGCGAATAGCTGATCAATATTTATTTTCCTCTTTGGTCAATGTGTGTGGAAAAACCCATTTCGCGGTGATCGCTTTTTTCTCCTATAGTGACAGAAAATGTGTTAAATGTCATCGTGCGTTTCCAATAATGGAACATGTGTCGTCTACATATACAACCGCATGAATTATCAAAAGCTGATTCTCCAGTTAAGATGGCATCGGTGTTCCATAAATAGGTTTCTTTTATTACGGGTGTCTAAGTTCTTAGTGAAATCGGTCACTCCAAAATGTCTTGGCGATCCACCAGTCGATCGCGATTGACTTAACCCTTCAACGGACACACAGCTAAAATACAATTTTCTGTGATAAAGTTCTTGATAAATATAATGTTCTCATACTCTATAAACATTATTTCGTCACAAAAAAATCGTGGGGTTTTTTTCATGGGTGGTGGCTAGACGTTATAGCCACTGCGCATTTAGGGCATTTAACATACTTTTCAGGACAGAAATAATGAATCATATTACAATAAACTTTTTATGAAAATTAACATACATTTAATAACTATTTCAATAACAATTAAATACAACGTATAAACGTAATTTAATAATAATAGAATAATTGTGCAACATAGAATACTTATTTAGAAAATATATAGAATACTTACTTAGAAAATATATAGAATACTTAGAAAAAATATATAGAATACTTACTTAGAAAATATATAGAATACTTACTTAGAAAATATATAGAATACTTACTTAGAAAATATATAGAATACTTACTTACAAAATATATAGAATACTTACTTACAAAATATATAGAATACTTACTTACAAAATATATAGTATACTTACTTACAAAATATATAGAATACTTACTTAGAAAATATATAGAATACTTAGAATATATATTGAACTTTTGGTATATATCCACATTTTATATTTTAGTTAATTTTAGTATGAAAAGGGTTAAAAATTAAGTAATATTTTTGAGAATTTGATTTAGTTATTTCCCAAATTTGATGAGCTATTTACTGCGGAACTTAATAATATGCAAACGTTTTCACCGAGCAGGAAAGCTGTAATGAAAGATTTCGAACCCGAGAATCTTGTACCACATATTGTAAACAAAGTTTGTTTATGTTTCCCACCCCCAACCTTCTCACGTGATTCTAAATGCTCTCTCTCGAGTACAGGAAAAGCGAAAATTTCTAGGTCATTTTTCTGTTCTAAGTTGTGTGTGAGCAGTGGATCTATCCACATATTAAAGGTTTCTAAAAACCTAAATAAAACCTTTTTTTAATTGTACAATTGCTTAATTAGTCCTGATGAGAGAAAAGTACACTTAAGACATGTCGAAATTTTTTTCAAATATCAGACATTTTATTTATATTAATCAAAATGCTATTTGTAGATTTTTTAACTACCCATCAAAGGACATGAAATGCAAAAAAAAAAGTGTCGTGCTGCCATCCGTATTAATTTTTATGCGTTTTAGCTTCAATTAACGTATTTAGATAGACTAAATATCCAACACCCGCTTTGAGAAAAAAATTTTAATATGTGGCTAGACGTATTAGCCACTGCCCGCTAAATGGTTAATCCCAACCCCAGATATAACCCAAAGACCTATATTAGTTCGTTTCACTTCATGCAGCCACGAATCCATAAAACACTTTCAGCCCATCTCGAAGAATTGAGGATTCCCTACCAAATAATAATAACAGCTATTATAAAAAAAGTTAAAACAGATAACAGCATAAAAAAATGAAACAATGTGAATAGAATTCATGTGTTGTACGTGTTCGCGAAACATCTGCATTTTCTTCCTCAAACTTACACTAAACAGATAATATGCAGTTTATTTATATAATTTATGTAATTAAAAAGCTAATATATATAATTTACGATCAAATTACTTAAAATTCATTTCCAACATTTTAAATGAGAGACATTCATGTAGAATTTAATTATGTTTAGAGAGGTTTTTTTATCATTTTTTAAATCAACTTAATTTCCAACACTTCTCTTCGGAATAATTCGCTTTCACAGTGAATAAAAAAAATTAGCTTCGAAATAATAAAAAAAATATGGTAATTAATATCCGGTTTTCCACCGAATTTATTTTTAAACTGAAGAAATACTTTCAACAAATTTTCACCCAAAGTCTCTTTTTCTTTTCAACCAAGTGGGTATTGGTTCTAATTTTTTACAAGTTACAACAATGTATACAAAAACTCTCGCTAAATGAAGCTTCTCTTATATAACAATTGAATGGAAGTATATTTCATTCATCAAATGGTTTGTTTATGGGTAATAAGTTCAAAAGCATTCATGCTGTCACAGTACAATAGTCTAATAAGCTTAATTGGAAATTATTGTTTAAATAATGCAGCTAAAAATAACCTGGCATTTTTACGTATGTTTCTATTTAATTTATCTTAGAGAAACTGTTTAAATAAGTATTTATGTTTCAAAACACATCTAAAATTAAAAATTTTAAGAAGATCCTTTTTTTGTATTCCTTCCAGAAAGCTACTTGCAGTTTCAAGAATAAAATTATTGATGACGTGTTTCTTAAATATTATACAAAAAAAAGCTATAAGAAAACTAGAAATTTTTAATTACTTGCATTGTATTGCATACTTCATTGTTACAACGCGCTAACCTTACAACAAAATTGACACGCGTCTGTTTTTATGTAAGGTATTGTACATATTATATTTTAATATAAGGCATTTTCTATAAATTTATGTACGTTTTATAAAAGATATTTTATACATATCGATATGCATTTTTATGCATATCACTTTTATACAAAATATTTACGTAAAAGTACAAGATACGTTTTGGAAATTACATATAAACAAAAAAAATCAATAAAAAGAGATTAAACATTAAAAATCTTTTGAAAATAAATGTTTTTGAACTATTATTCCCACATATCCACAAAAAATTAGCAATTAATTATGGAATCCTTTTGTAGAGTAACTTTTTATGTGACAAAGTTAAATTTAAAGATCAATTCACAATAAATAACTTTATCAAACAATTGTTTTCGACACACCTTAATGTTAGACGGGTTGTTATGCAGGGACGTTTTACGATTTCTCAAGGTTGTAGGCTCCTATAGAAAGAAAGCCCCTCCAGCGACCCTTTTAAGTTGACAGTATATAGCATACGTTGTTAAATACCCGTACAGACGGTAATCCATAGCAAATAAATGCCCATGTCTCACAATTTCGCAAACCTAGGCACAAACCGATTCGATTGACTGCTGTCTCACGATTAAATATGGTATATGGCAGGGATGGCGAACCAGTGGCACGCGTGCCATTGAATGTCCGCCAGTGATCAAAATTTTGGATTTTACATCAAAATTTCAAAGTTCGCTATGAAGTATTACGAACAAACGCGAGTGATCGATCGGATGGAGGCGGGGAGCACACTCATTTGTTATTGTCTTCTTGCCTTAGTTGCGTCGTAGACTACAATTGCTTGTGATGTAAAGTTTGTCTACGCATAGCATAGTCAATTTTATTGACTCGACAGTTTTTTAAGGTTTATTTGTGTTATATTTACGATTTTTAACTGTTATTTAACGTGGCTAGTTTAGCAAAAGAAAAAAAAGGGCAAGATAGCAAGTGTAACAGAGAATTCCAAATTTAATTGCCCATGAAACATGGCATTATTAGTGAAAGCGACAAAGCGGTGTGTGTATTATATTTTGGAATAGTGGTATGCAGAACATCGTCTGTAAAACGGTATTTTGAAACAAATCACAAACCCTCTTGTCAAAAAAGTGAACCACAGCAAAAATAGCTAATTGCTTAGAAACCGTTTGGCAATTTACTCTAATTCAGCATGTATTCTACAAAAAGTAACACTTTACAATCCTAATATAAGTTATTTATCATCCACACAATCTACAACAGCAGAAGTTACACTAATGTTACTTTAATTTGAATTACACGTATGACTAAAACGTTTATAACTATACAGTGTAAAAGGTATTTTTTCGTAGTAAATAGAATTTTGTGTTGTTAGTACTTAGTTTTATTATTTTTTCAATAATTACGTCAAAACTATTTGACGGCATGCCTATTCCTCATTAAACACTTATTTAAAAAAATGGCACATTGGTCAGTAAAGGTTCGTCATATCTGGTATATGGCAATAGACCTAGACCTAGAACACAGATGACGGAAATAACATTCTAATGCAGTTTTGCAATGTTACCATAAGACATATAATTCGAAATTCCCAGCATTTTGGAGAAAATGTCCGGGAACAACATTTGACGATTAAAATTATTTGGATCATGATCTTATTAAGGCCAAGTTGAGAACGACACGAGGCCCCCTACCAAGGTCCTGGACCAGTGGCGTTTCGTACACCCCCGCATAGCGAGTCACCCAGGATTCTAGGGGAGCCCAAGGCTTGACTGATGTCACAAATAAGTATTTGATCAATTCATAAAATATTCAAACTAAAACCTTATTTTGCAGGGGGAACCCTAATAATTTCCGTTACGCCACTGTCCTGGGCGCAGTTGGTCTATACTTTAAAACGTACCGAATAAGGGCGTGCATATGTGCTGTGTATGCAAAGCAACATAAAACGTAAAACTTGTTAAATTGAAACTTAAAAGTCCCAAAAGGAAATTAGGTGTTCTTTTGTAATAGTTTCTTTTAGATCAGCACAAAATAAAATTTACCATATCTCTTGAATGTTTATCTGTCTCTTAATTAAACCAGCAACAATAACTACTTCATTTCGTACGCTAAAACATTCTTTCATCTTTCGTCAAGATCAACAAACATTTCTAGCCATCATCGCCATTTTATACAAACATTCTTAAATTTTTTTTTGAAATTATTAACTCTACTACACGTGGGTAGGAAAAGTCAGTGCCCTCCTTTTTCTTTAAAAATGTTCGAACGGGGAAAAAAATATATTCTTATGACGTCAGAGTTTCGTATAAAGGGAACATAATCGCGGGAGCGAACAACGGAACTATTGTCCTAACTTTGAGATTTAATCTTCTTTTTTCTCTACCGACTATACAAATAGGACTAGAGGTGCCAAATTCACTGGCACACTTTTCTGATTATATATATATTTTTAGTTCATTATTTCTCTCCAAAATTTTAAGTTTAAATATAGTAAGTCAAGATCTGAATATAAAAGTTTCCGACTTCATGACAACCTTTGTCGACGGAAGATTGAAGAAGCGTGAAAGGGTGACGTGTATCCTGTCTGCAAGTATCTTTTTTTCTCTTTCCATTGTTTATAAGAGACAGTGTTAACCCTCGTTTGTAAGGTCGCATAATTCAAAACGATGGCTTAGGTCGAGATGTAGAATTGTGTTTAGATAAACGAGGTACAGATGCGCAGAAACAAATAAGATTTTTTAAGTAAAAAATCAGAGCTCACAATGTTTATTTTTTTAAATTATCAAATGCGATCGTGTTCTTTTTCCAACTGAAGGATTCTACTACTCTACTTTGTTATTCACATTTGTATATGTATATCCTACTTTAGGGTTCAAAATTTTTTTTTTTCAGATTCATTATAAAGAGTGTTTTTTTTCCAGGTATAGAAGTTTAAGTTGGCATTACTTTCCAAGATGGCGACCGATTTAACAGCTGTCAAGTGATTTATTCTCAGTTTAGTTTTGGCAATTCATCCAAACGATCACCAAGCAAGGCGTAGATTCGTCGAATGGGCCCAAAACGAGATTGCCGTTGTTCCCGATTTTCATAAGCGAATTTTGTTTAGCTATGAAGCGCACTTCTGGTTGAATGGCTACGTCAACAAACAAAACTGCCGCGTTTGGAGTGAAGCTAATCCACAAGTGTATGTCGAAACACCGTTACATCCAGAAAAACTGACTGTTTGGTGCGCTTTATGGGCTGGTGGAATCCTTCTTCAAAAACGATGAAGGCCACAACGTTACAGTCAATGGTGATCGGTATAGAGCCATGATTACTAACTTTTTCATTCCTGAATTGAACAATCATGATGTCCAGGAGCTGTGGTTCCAACAAGACGACGCAACATGTCACACAGCTCGTGCCACAATCGATTCATTGAAAGACAGGTTGGGTGACCGCCTAATTTCACGTTTTGGACCTGTGAATTGGCCTCCAAGACCTTGTGATTTAACACCGCTAGACTATTTTCTGTGGGGCTATGTAAAGTCATTGGTCTATGCGGATAAGCCTCAAACGCTTGACCATTTGGAAGACAACATTCGCCGTGTTATTGCCGATATACGGCCACAAATGTTGGAAAAGGTAATCGAAAATTGGACGTCCAGATTGGACTGCATCCGAGCCAGCCGTGGCAGTTCTATTCCAGAAGTCATATTTAAAATGTAATGCCACAAGATTATCTTTCGAATAAAAAAAATTCATGTCAATCGAATAATACATCGTTGTTTTATTGCAATTTAAAGTTCTATACCTCTAAAAAAACACCCTTTATATATATATACTCAGAAATAATAACCATATTAATGAATAAGAATAATTTTAAAGAACACAAAGAATAATCAGTTCATAATACACTTTGGTTTGGTTTTATTATTTATATGATAATATCACGCATTTTAAAAGTATATCACGCATTACTAACAGTACCATCAACTAGTGTAGATGCCGAAAGTGCGTTTTCGACAGCTGGTAATTTTTGTGCACAATATTATGTGCCAGGCTTAATGACAGTACAATTGATGCATTATATGTTTTTAAGACCACATTTAAAAAATTTGCAATGGTACCCCAGACTAAATAGTGGATTTACACTTTTTTGTGATTTAAATAAATAAGATGTTCCTTTATTTTTTTTGTGATACTTTATATACCGTTATAATTTTTAAGATACAAACTATTTTTGTGATATTTACCCTCTCTGGTAAATAAAACAAAGAAACACCTGTGTTTTCTTTCTTTTTCTAAAATTTATACTACCGGTATTAAAACCGGTATCCTGGTATTAAGACCTAAAAAATATCGCATACCGATATTGAACTTTCGGTCCGATATTGCAATCTCTAGCCAAGATAGATTTATCGTGCATCCTGCCTTCTGCATGACTTGTCTGCAGAGGCACAAAGGCTCGAGCTCTTGACCAATGGTTACAGAGGCTCTACGAGTCTCCGTGAACAGAGGCTGATGTGCGTTAATCTATTAATAAGGTTCTAAGTATTCATATGGAAATAATGTAGAAGCTTAGAAGAGATAAGTATCACTTGTAATGGACGTCCCGTGGCATCCATTGGTGTGAGAGGGTCAGAAGGAAGATTAATAATAATCAAAATGAATTCTATTTATTAACAAATTCTCAACAACGACACAAATTGAACTACCCAAGTTAAGAAATGCACCAATTGTTAAATATGGGAGCAATAACGAGGTAAACGAGATAATGGGAGCTTAATATTAATTCAGATAACTTACACTGAGCAGATTCAGGAAATACACCTTCTAATTCAAATCGACCAAATCCAATTTAACACTTAATTGACCAAATCGTCGATCTTAAGACTACACAGTACCCTAAAAATTTCATTTTTACCGAAAAAAATTTTTTTGCATATTTTGGTGGCCCATATCATTGAGAGGCTTGCCACGAAATTTCAGATCTGTTAGCAAATTAGTTTTTAAGATATTTGAAGTTTCATGAGCTATGGTTTTGGTTTCGGTTTCCTTTTAAAGCATTTTTTCACACTTAAGTTGAATTAATTAAAAATATTTTTGAGCTTTTAGTTTGAAATGGTTATTAATTCCAATTTTTCATTACTAAAATCATTCCTGCTTGATTATGTTTTGAGTTTTTTGAGTTCTCCTAATTAATTAATAAAGATTAATTTCATGCCCAATTTTTGCTTTAAAATTAGTTTATATAACTTAAAAGCTTTATCATTAATTTTTTCCTGTAAAGAAAATGCCATGGCAAATGCGTTCTGGGTTTCTGTGAGAAACAATATTTCGAAGACATGGAATACTACTGAAAATGATACATCTAAAAATCAGTCCTCAGCTGATTCTGCATTTAGACTTCCGAATACAAGTATTCTGAATTCAAATGCTGCAGATATAACTGAATACTTCCTTGATGTACCAAACTACATTATACTAAACATATTTTAGTACTATATTTTAGTATTTTAAAGTCGTACGACACAAGAGCAAAAACTTCCTAAACTGCCCCAATTTAAAACTGAAAAAAATTAAATTTTATGAGCAAGCCTGACTATTTTTAGCTTAAGTTAGAATCATTATAATTTTGTACATAAATGCTTCGTGTTTCAAAACTTTTGTGAAATATTAGGTTAAGATAAAGCTGAATAAATTGACGTCTTAACAAATGCTATCAATATTATGCAAAAATATATTTTGAATTAAAAATATAATTTTCAGTCATATTTACTAAAAATAGTGTTTCAATGTAGAACATACATTGGAAAATAACATATTAAAAAATTAGAGTTTTACGGGCATTATAAGTTTTTGTTTTATGACTTTACAAACTTTAAATGCGTTTTTCTCAGACTTTTAATTTTGAAGGTATAAGTGTTTTCTAATCCCTAAGGCTTTTTTTTGTTCAAGATAGAGCCTTGAATTTTTTTGTATATACTCCCAAATGTATGTTCTATAAAAGTTGGTATGGATTTAGGGCTGAGAACTCTAGTTATTTTTCTAAAAAATGCTAAAGTTGATATTTTAAAAAATTTCGTGTTTTTTCCAGGTTTTTCTAGAAAAATAATTATTAAAAATCAACAAGGGAATAGATTTTCAAATCCATACTAAATATTGTTTGTAATAATTTAAGAATCATAAATAACTTCAAATTACTAAAAAAATTTAAAAAATTGAGTATTTTATAAGAGTTTGAAAAAACTTCAAAAATTCCTAATTTTTTAAAATTGTAAAATAATGGCTGGGGTCAAACTGACTTTTTGCTTACAGAATCAGCTTAATAATATAATCTTAATATAAGACATCAATTATTTTTACTGTAACTGTCTCCAAAAAAAATTTTTGAAAAAGGGTACCGTGTAGCCTTAAATTTAGACTTTAACATGGCATCTTTTTATATATCGATAAGCTGTTCTTTCTACATTGGCAAGTCTTCTGACTTATCATTCATGCTTGAAGCACGTGACTCTTACGAAACTTAACATTTTACACTTTATCCATAAAATATTTATTTATATTTATTTTTACAAGCATATTGCCTTGAAAAATTTGACCTTTTTATAAAAATAATTAAAATTTTGACTGAATAAGCATATAGTTCCTAGCGGAACCTCTGTCGAAGTTCCACAGAATCCAGGTTGAAGACCCTCTGTCCCAGACCATCAATAGAAAAAACTGCATAACAATTCATTGAATAAAATTGATTTAATAGTTGTTAAAAATGTGTTAATAAAACTGATTTCATACTTATTTCTAAATTATTAACATGCATTTACTTTTTTAAGAAGCTAATTCTTAAAAATGTCTTTTGGAAGAATATATATTTCTTAAGTATTGTTCGATTTGAAAATTTCCCAAAATATTTTCACTTTGTGTTTATTAGTCGTCAAAAAAATCCTTCAAAAAACCTTGTTTCTCATTATTCTTTCAACCGAATTTCTCTTCTTCATTGAATTCTTGTGTTGCTACAGGGGGAAGATTCCACATTGGACTAACTCTACAGAATTGAGCAAATACAACTATCTTCCACAATATTTCCGTTGGTAGAATTGATCGTATATCTTGTGGAATTAGGATTGTTAAAACTATTTCCGGAACTACTGAATTTTTCTAAAAACAACGTAGAACTTATCTTGAATGTTTTGATTTTCTGTATCTCATTCATAATAGAGGATTCAAAAAATAAACTGTTCTAATAAGATATAGATAAAGTAGTATGTTTTTATAGAGGCATATTCTCTAGAAAAGGTTCAAATCCATAAGTAAATGTTACGTGCCGTGCTGGAGGAATGCACCTTAACACATGTATCTCCGCGTGCTTAAACTTACTGTAGTTAAGTTTTTTTTATCTAAAGTGATGTTAAAAAAATTATTTAGAATATTGCCCTCATCCTTTCAAACTTTGGAGACATAATTTATTAGTTTTTGCTATATTTATTGTATAATTTTATTATATGCGATAAAGAAGAATTTTTATAAGATTACTACTTCTCCAACTTTTTTGACTTACAGCACAGTCTTAAGCGCTCATAACTAAATGTCGAATGAGTTCTTAATTTACTATTTATATCGATAATTAATTTTTTTTTGTTACTTACGCCGCCTAATCGACAGTAGCATCAGATCTAGGCCCACGAAATTCATCGCGGCAAGGGCTAGTAGTACGCATGTCGTAGCTTTCAGTACAATACAGGTGAAAGTACGATTTGGCTAGGTGCCAACCCAATTTTGAGGGAGAACACCTTGGAGGTGGCCAGAGGTCTCCCACCCACCTTACCCTTGCAAAAACCTCACGAGAAGACTTGCGTCTCGATGGCTATTTAGAGTACCACCATGCCGTAAAAGCCCTATACATTTACAAACATCTCTGCTTTCTCTTGGATTCAACCCAAACTCTTGGTCAATGGCCCTAACCACTATACCGGATGAGGAGCTTTAAATTTTTTTGCATACCTTAATTAAATAGGGCGAATAACATTAAGTTAGAAGGGATATAGTCAAACTATTAATACGACATAATAGATTCGTAATGATATTTATCCATTAACAAATAAGATTGCATTCAATTCCGTTAACAAATAAGAAACAGAAATTGTTTAATTTAATACGTGAAATTTCTAAAAATCAGATTTCTCATTACATGTTTCAAAAATCATCTTTACAAATACATTTCCAAAATTTTGCAACTCTCGTCGTTTTAAATTGCACTGCAATAACTACACAATGTAGCACTAATTTTCAAAGAGTGAAAAAAAAACTAGCGTTTTAAAAATTTCAATATAACAGTTATCTCTAATAAGAAAACAAATTTTATTTTTAATTTAAAGTTTTAGTCACATATTATTTATTAAATCTATCTATCTACTTCTTTTATTTGTGAAACATTCACACAAATGTTGCTAAAATTAATTTAAGTTCATTGTAAAGAATTAGCACGTATAGATTATCTGAATGATGAAGAAAGGGCGCTGCTGCATGAAAAAGAACTTGTTTTTTTAACGGTAAAAAAACAATGGAAATGGAAAAGAATGAAGAGACATAGGTGAAATAAGATGTCTGAAGAAGATTCATGTGATTCTATGTCATGTGTGAGTTCGGAAACTGTGTTGCGTTCACGAAAAAATAATAAACGATTATTCCGGAAAACAGAAATCATGTTTTCGATTAAGACGACATAGGATATAGTCTTTCATTTAAGCTTGTCATCACGTAAAAAAATAATAATTGGAATAAAAAAACACGAAATATTATTTTCCACTAGAAAAAAAATCTAACATTTAATATTATTATACATCCTAAAAGAAACAAAGCTAACCTAAAGAGAGAAGTATTAATTATATATTTATCTAATTTTTCTGTTGGAATCAATCCAACCGTTTTTACTTGTATGAAAGAGTTCTATAATTCATTTCCAAATCTTAAATGCAACATTGATTTTCAGTTTTACAAATTAGAAAAATTAGGTATTTATAGATTTTACTCAATTTCATTGACACAATGTTGTAAGCCAATACCTTTGTAACAGTAACTAAGTATTATCTTTAACATTAGAAGAAATTTCTATTTGTAATGTTTTTGAGATGAGCTCTGTTTTTAACATTAGATTATCAAACGAAACTACTTTTAGATGATTTTGTAATGGAATTATTTTTGTCACTTTTTTTAACAAATTATGATAGCATTTTTTAAGTTACAAGTATAAAATATGTTGTGCGAAAAAGCCTATAGCTTATTTAAAAGTGTAGATTATATTTATGTTCTAAGAAAATACATTTTAGAATTGGAAATAAATTCAAGTTATATGAAGCTATTTAATTTTTCATTAAAATTTAAATAGTTCATCGTGGTCGCGGTAGCCGAGTGGTATAGGATCGTGGCTGGCTCTGTCACGAGTTCGAGCCCAGTACCACTAAAGACCCGCTGTGTAGGGCAGCGATGCACTCTAAATCTGTCGAGAGCTAAAACGTCCTCCCGTGGGGTGGGGTGGTAGTTAGGAGAGGGGGTGCCGGCTCAGGTGTCGTCCACGTCACTTGACCATGGTTCAAAATTACGTGGTCCGTCGCCAAAAGCCCTCGTGTAGCTGAACAGTGCGACGTTACTATTCACTCACTCACTAAATAGTTCATCAGTTTAATATATGAATGACTATTTTTGTTACAAATTCTAATGTAGCCTTCGTAGCCAAGTGGTCAAACTATCGGATCGTGGTTGGCACGTCGCGAGTTCGAGCCCGGTACCACTAAAGACCCGCCGTGTAGGGCAGCGATGCACGTTAAATCTGTCGAGAGCCCAAACGTCCCCCGTTGGTGTAGTGTGGTAGTTAGGAGAAGAGAGTGCAGGTTAGGTGTCGTCCTCGTCACTTGACCATGGTTCAGAATTACAAGGCCCGTCGCCAAAAGCCCTCGTGTAGCTAAACAGTGCGATTTTAATACTCACTGACTTACAAATACTAATAGTTTTTTCTTTATTACTTGTAAAAGGTATCTTTTGTAAATTGCATGAACAAAGTGGTGACTATGAATATAATTATTCTAATGAAACAAAATTGTATTCATTTAAATTTTTCGTGGGTGTAATATTGATATTTTAATTACCTTTCGGCTAAATATGCTACGTTAAAATACTATAAACTCTTTTAAACAAATATTGTACTAAAAGGTTTAATTTTTTTGATAATCGTCTACATTATGACATCATCTAAAATAAAAAAAAATAAATTTCTTACATAACGAAAAATTCTAATAAAATATAAATCCAACTCATTTTATTCTCATATTTTCACCATGTTCTAAATAATATAACATAAAAAATACATGTACTAACAAGCAATGTTCGAAAAACTCCATTTTCATATAATATAAACGCAATACACTGAAGTAGATTCATTTAGAAATGAACCGTCGCATAAACAAACATTTCTCAAAAGACCCCGTTTGTCTCCCGTGAGAAAAGACGCCATAGAAACCAGCTTCATTGCATCGATCATTGGTTACTGTGGCCTCATTTCTGTAGTCCTCGAATGATCATTAGACGAGAGAACTGTATGAATAATAATCCATCCCTGCGAAGAAGATGATGAATAACTTTCTTCGAAGGATGAGAGAGAGAAATTGAATTACAATTCAAAACTCATCAGACTATTTGTTATAAAACCTTGAATGCAATCTGCATAAATGAATTCTGATTTTTCCATCAATATAAGTAATTTAAACAACATTTCTTTTCCAATATGAGCAGGAAATGAAATTACCCTTGCTGATTGTTGTATTATAATTTGATTCGAAATGTCTGTGATTTACGTCATGCCGAGGAGAATTGTGATATATAGGTCATAGTCTGGGAAGAAAAGGTGTCGAGAAATTTGAAAAGGAAGCTTTTTTCAGATGTTTTAAAGGAAATAATACTACATTTATAAGTAATTAGATTTGATTTGAATTTCTTAATGTTGCACTAAGGTTACGCAACAACATACTGGTGATGAATATCGTAAATATGATTCACGAGGCAAGAGACGCAATATCGGTAAACCCGGATACCGAATTTCGGTATTTTGAGCCATTTGTACAATTTTATAATACCGGTATTCACAAATTTAAATACTGGTTTTTCGGTATTGATTACAAATTTTTCAAATTGCCTCCACTATATGTTCAAAGATCGCCAGCATAGCAAAATAGTATACGTTTTGGTTTTTATGTCTCCCTAACGGGCGAAATTAATTAGACTGTAAATACAAAGTTGCATCGTATAATCAAAAGCGGTGACAAATTATGTGAATCATCCAAAGAGGCAGGTCAAAACTATCCCTATTGCAGCTCAGAGAGATACTGCACACGCTCAGGATTCGTAGTCTGATAGTCGTATCTGTGAAAACAAGGTTGTAGTTGTGATGCAAGTGCGTAATATTTCAATATTTTTAAAATTGGTGAGTTTGTTATTCACACTGTATTTGTATATTATACTTTAGGGTTCAAAATATTTTTCAGATTCATTATATATAAATACTCATAAATAATAACCCATAATAATGAATAAGAATAACTCTTAAAGAACATAAAAAATCAGTTGATAATACTTCGATTTGGTTTCATTATTGAAATGTGAAAATAATATGGTGGCACAATGTAAAAAATGTTAAATATTTATTAAAGTGAATGGAGAAAGTGCAAGTGGACTCCATACACATTTAAAAACGAAGCATGATACGAATTTGTTAAAGAAGAAAGAATCTAATTGCGATAAAGATACAAATTTAAACACAGTTTCTAAGCTCAAGTCAAGGATTTTAGATTATTTTGAAAAAGAAGATAATTTGGATGAAATTATTGTACAAAATTACGTTTCAGGCTTAATGATAGTGCAATTGATATGCATTGTGTTTTTTAAAATCACATTCCAAAAATTAGTAATAGTACCACAGACTGAATAGAGATATTTACACTTTTTTGTGATTTAAACAAATAAGATGTTCCGATTCTTTATATATACTCTTATAATTTATAAGTTACAAATTATTTTTTGATATTTACACTGTCTAATAAAACTGGCGAAATATAAAACAAAGAAACAACTGTGTTTTCTTTTTTTTGTTCTAAAATTTCTACTACCGGTATTAAAACCTGTATCAATATCTAAAAAATACGGAATACCGGTATTGAACTTTTGGTCCGATATTGCATTCCCTAATTGCAACTTTTCTCTCCAAGCTTCTATATCTTAAAATGTAAAAAAACTGAGAATAAAAGTGGTAGGAATGGATTAGTAGTTGATGGGGCATAAGTTTGAAACATGGTTTAGCCTTGTAACCAAGCCAAATTTTTTCCGACCTTTTCGTTAGGCAATTGGTTTTGAGTCCAAGACAGTCATAGGTACTTTTCTAAATAAACATTTATATTATACAGTCAGACCTCTATAGCACGAAGTCATAAAACCCAGAAAAAGTTCGTTAATGGAAAATTCGTTACATATAGAGGTTCATCTTTTAATATACTTTATAAACCACATAAAGCAAATTTTAAATTCATAACACTATATATTATATCATACCTTTTTTAAAATTAATATATGCGTATTTTATATATTTTAACCATCAAAAAAGAAAAAGAAAAACTGCAAGGAAAACAAGAAAAAAGAATGTTGAAGAATTCACTGTATTTTCAATATTAAGGAAATAATTTTATACTAAAATTAATGAATTTTAAGAAGATTTTATAGTTTAAAGCATACAATTAATATTTAACATACATTGTTATATAATTAGAACACGAGGACGCGGGACAACTCCATTGAAGGTTAAAGAGGATATCGAAGATGTTTCTAGTGAATTGGGCAATGGAGATTAAAGGCTGCACTTATTGGAGGAATCGTCCAGAACTCTATTGTTCTTGGAGAGTTGGGATCTAATAAAACCAGTTGAAGATTTATGACCACCATAAAATGTGTTAAAGAGAGAAATAGTTTTAAAAAAGAGAGAACAAAAATTGAATCACAAAAGAAAAAGTTCATTATATGGAAAATGCACTTCGCTACAGAGAAGTTATTTTACGAAAAAATTCACGAAATGTTCAAGGTTCCAGAAAAAAGTTTGCAGCATAGAAAAATTCGCAATATAGAGGTTCGTTATATAGAGGTTCGACTGTATTACAATTTTCAAGAACGATTTCGGTAATTTACCAAAGCAGCCCCACGTTGGGCTCCATTTGTAACCTGCATTCAAAAATTACTACGGCGGTTAGCTCCGATAGTTTTTTATTTCATTTTCTAAAATCAAAATAATATCGCAATCAAATTGAGCACATATACAATTACATCAAACAGTTAATACTATGTAGTAACGGGAAATTTTCACGCGCGGGCATTGACAGTTTCTTTCTTTACCCAACTGTGGCAGGTTGACTGATTAAGTGTCCACACTGTCAGTCAGGAGAGGGGGCACTACGGTTTAACCTAGTATTTCTATGTTGACCGACAGACTTGAAATTTGACAGGCATGTTTCTTTTGCTGATCAGAAATCCGTTAAGAATGGATTTTACGGTAATCTTCTCCCAAGAAGGGGAGAGAAATTATGAGGGCTAAAGAACGATAATATTTTCGAAATTCAAGTCCTGTCCTTTTTAAATCAAGAGTCGGGGGACTCTTAAAAATGTTCTTAAATACAGTCGAAAATTTAATTCCACAACCTAGATATCAGTAACTTAAAAGTTGTACATTGTCATACAACACTTAGAAATACTCAGCGAAGCGGTTGGGTAAAATGGCTTATTAGCAGTGCTTCTCAAACTTTTAATGTTCGCAGCCCCATATTCAATCATAATTTTCATCACCCCCCGTACAATAACAATCTATTGAATTCAATAACGCTATGCTTTGATACTAATGCAGCACGACTTTTCCCTTCTAAGTGCCACTGACGTATATAAACATCTCGCTCAGCCAAAGGGTTTATTGCCTTGGACGTATATATACATTTTTCTAAAATTACGATTTTTTTTTCTGTTCACTGATATCCATAAAACTATTCCGAAGACTTTGGAATGCAATAAAAAGAACTTGACCGTGTTTGCGATTGGTATACTTGTTTCAGAGGATTTGCTTATTTATTCCTTTTATTTTCCTTTCCCCGAAATAAAAACGTCACATACGCGAGCTTAAGTGGAAAACTGGGGTGGTATTGGGGAGCGAACCACGTAACTTTTAATTGACGAGGGATTAATTATAAACTGAGCAAATTATCAAGATAAGTGTTAATTTTTGTAAGTAATTTTATGTATGAGAAACCCATGGGACCACTGATAATTATTAAACATGTTAACTTGGTAAAACCAAATTAATTTTAAAATACATTGTGCAGTACTGATACACTTGTAAATGTATATTTTATTTTTTATTATCTCAGAAAGAATTTTGTTTTTTTTTAATTTCAGTTATTTTTTTTTAAATAATCTTTTGTTTTCGACTTTTGAATATGCTCACGCCCCCCTAGGGGGACGTGTCCCACAGTTTGAAAAACACTGATTTAAAGACATCATGGAGTGGGATAAGATAGTGAGGTCTGTAAAGGGTGTTCTTTTTAGAGGTATAGAACTTTAAATTGCAATAAAACAACGATGTATTATTCGATTGACATGAATTTTTTTTATTCGAAAGATAATCTTGTGGCATTACATTTTAAATATGATTTCTGGCATAGGACTGCCACGGCTGGCTCGGATGTAGTCCAATCTGGACGTCCAATTTTCGATGACTTTTTCCAACATTTGTGGCCGTATATCGGCAATAACACGGCGAATGTTGTCTTCCAAATGGTCAAGCGTTTGTGGCTTATCCGCATAGACCATTGACTTTACATAGCCCCACAGAAAATAGTCTAGCGGTGTTAAATCACAAGATCTTGGAGGCCAATTCACAGGTCCAAAACGTGAAATTAGGCGGTCACCAAACGTGTCTTTGAATAAATCGATTGTGGCACGAGCTGTGTGACATGTTGCGCCGTCTTGTTGGAACCACAGCTCCTGGACATCATGATTGTTCAATTCAGGAATGAAAAAGTTAGTAATCATGGCTCTATACCGATCACCTGTGACTGTAACGTTGTGGCGATCATCGTTTTTGAAGAAGGATTCCACCAGCCCATAAAGCGCACCAAACAGTCAGTTTTTCTGGATGTAACGGTGTTTCGACATACACTTGTGGATTAGCTTCACTCCAAATGCGGCAGCTTTGTTTGTTGACGTAGCCATTCAACAAGAAGTGCGCTTCATCGCTAAACAAAATTCGCTTATGAAAATCGGAAAGAACGGCAATTTCGTTTTGGGCCCATTCGACGAATCTACGCCTTGCTTGATGATCGTTTTGATGAATTGCCAAACCAAACTGAGAATAAATCACTTGACAGCTGTTAAATCGTCGCCATCTTGGAAAGTAATGCCAACTTAAACTTCTATACCTAGGGGGAAAAAACACTCTTTATAATCAAGTATTATTATTACTTGTATAACATTTAAAGGTTCAAGGTTAATAGCTGAAGAATGAGGATAAATTATGTTTCTGAAAATTTTACTTCATTGCTTCTTTAGCAACAAATTATAATTTTTACAATAAAACATTGCGTTAAAAAATTCATGAGGAATAAAATTAGGTAGATAATAGTGTATTACAAAAATAAAATAGTTTTGAGTTATAATTTGTATTCGGGAATAATATTTAAGTACAATCAGTCCTAATAAAAATATGTAAATAACATTTTGTTTAAAAATACACCAGTGTCACACATATTAATATTATGTTTCTATTCTTGGGATCTACTTACTTTACAAATAATAGTTTTTGACCTTTTTTTAACGACCAACCATATATTAAAGGATTCTTTTTTTTTTTTTTTGGTATCTTTTGGAATAAAAAAGGAACAAGTTCTGGATAGAAAAGTAATTTCTGAACATCCAAAACGTAAGAAACAAAGAAAAAATTCAAGTAGATCCTATAATCCTTGAAAATCTTCAAAGACATGCGTGACAATCATAAGTTAGCAATTCAAGGCTTGTAACTCGTAGTTCTTCCGGATTAATTTCCGTCGAGCATCACGCGTAAGTTCTCAAATCTTGCAGTATTTTCTTATTGCCCAGCTTCCTCATTAAAAGTTTTGAATATTTCCTCATACAAGTGTTTTATAAGTGAATCAATTTTCCATAAATGTAACAGATAACTGAGCTACTTCCAATGAATATAGCATATAGTTGAATCATTTTCCATTGGTT
The DNA here is from genome assembly GCA_019973935.1 of Trichonephila clavipes. Classification (NCBI taxonomy): domain Eukaryota; kingdom Metazoa; phylum Arthropoda; class Arachnida; order Araneae; family Nephilidae; genus Trichonephila; species Trichonephila clavipes. The sequence continues at coordinate 80,301 of BMAU01006710.1, forward strand.
ATAGTATTAAATTTGTATGCATCCATTTTCAAAATATAATATTTTTCACTTCCATATTACAAATACGTTCCAAAGGACTACATTTTCATTAAGTACCCAATACATAAGAAAAAAAACTGCTACTGGGCTTAGATGTTTGAATACTATTATTAAATGTTACTCTTTAACGTAAAATGTAAATATAAGATAGTTAAAAGAAATAATAATGTTAAAGAATGTAACTTTAAAAAGGAAATGCTGTCAACAAGAATAAAACGATTATTTTTATGTGTGAGTACGAGTGACTAGTCTTGAGTAGGCCCTGTATTAAACTTTCTTGCAGGGTTTTTTTTTGGGGGCCTTAACATTTTAGGATTTTTCGCTTAAACTTATTGGGATTCCTGTAGCTTGGGGCCTAATATCATGACGCGATATGTAGTAGCTACGCCCTTGATGTGTTTTAATAAGAATTTCAAAAGAAATAATAAAAACTCTGCAATGTATTAAAATATAAGTTTTAACCCTTTATCTACCACATCATGATTAACTCCAGTTTTTTTTCGTGCAATATTTTTTTTTGAATTACTGCATTGAAAATTAAGGGGATATACATAAACAAAAAACTCAACTTAGGGAAGTTTAATCTGTTAGAGCTAGTTAATTGATTAACGAGAAGTTCAACTGTAATATTAATTACATACACTGTTCACTTAAAATAGTTAAATCGTTTTCTGAGGTCTTCATTAACGTACAAATAAGACACCTTTTGACATTAACTACTTTTTGGGAGCAAAAATGACAACCTTCACAATCCGATTAAAATGTCAGCTAAAAACGCACAATTTCTGCTATAAAACTATTTGCTTTCCCAGCTAAAATACTCATCATAGAACCCGTGCTGCCATATAACTTGGAAGAGTGGATTTAAAAGAATATTCCTACTAAGTATCGTCAGAGTATTCGTAAAAATGGTTTTTCCAAGCGATTTTAAAGTGAGTGGTACTTATAAGTACCGTCGGTAGATAAAAGGTTAAAATCCCACATAAACTTAGTAATCATCAACAAATACGTACAAGGCTACTAGAGATGACCAGAATAAAATTCGTACCATGGAGGAAAAGATTCGGAAAACGCATAATACAATTTTCACATGCTTTTAAAGCTATAATAACGTGCAAGTTTTGAAAAAGAAAACTACTGTATGTATCAACGGCGGAAAAGAGTTATACACCCGATCCAGCTTACAGACGATTAAAGACATACTTCCATGTTTCTACAAGATATGCATTCAAACACATTGCGTTACGCGGGGATTAATTTAATATTACAACTACAAGCAAAAGAGTAACATCTAATAAGAGGATTAATAAAAATGAGGAAGATAATCTTTCAATTCATACAGAAAATAAACTTTCGGGAATTAAACATTTATTCCAATCGTCTTGATGGATTTAAACTAATTCTTTCAATTAAATCTTCCGCACCACGTTTAAATACGACATTGAATTAACTCGGTTTGCAGTTTAAAGATAACATTATTCAACGTGAAGTTTATTAAATCCCTTTTCCGTGTGTGACTAAATAAACGAAGATTTCTAGAAATGGAGTAAGTTATTTTAATAAACTAATGGTATACTAGTGCTGGTTAGTTGGGTTAAAATTAATGGCCCTTGTGCTGGCTTTCTGGGTTATTTCGGAATGAGACCTAGAGTAGTATGGAATTTAAACTATAGTTAATGGAATTTCAAACTTAAATAAACAATTAAAAACGTCATTTGTATCCAAAAAATTAAAATTCGAGTGCTAATAAATAAAGGGTGTTTTTTTAGAGGTATAGAAATTTAAATTGCAATAAAACAACGATGTATTATTCGATTGACATGAATTTTTTTTATTCGAAAGATAATCTTGTGGCATTACATTTTAAATATGATTTCTGGCATATGACTGCCACGGCTGGCTCGGATGTAGTCCAATCTGGACGTCCAATTTTCGATGATTTTTTTCCAACATTTGCGGCCGTATATCGGCAATAACACGGCGAATGTTGTCTTCCAAATGGTCAAGCGTTTGTGGCTTATCCGCATAGACCAATGACTTTACATAGCCCCACAGAAAATAGTCTAGCGGTGTTAAATCACAAGATCTTGGAGGCCAATTCACAGGTCCAAAACGTGAAATTAGGCGGTCACCCAACGTGTCTTTCAATAAATCGATTGTGGCACGAGCTGTGTAACATGTTGCGTCGTCTTGTTGGAACCCCAACTCCTGGACATCATGATTGTTCAATTCAGGAATGTAAAAGTTAGTAATCATGGCTCTATACCGATCACCATTGACTGTAACGTTGTGGCCTTCATCGTTTTCGAAGAAGTACGGACCAATGATTCCACCAGCCCATAAAGCGCACCAAACAGTCAGTTTTTCTGGATGTAACGGTGTTTCGACATACACTTGTGGATTAGCTTCACTCCAAATGCGGCAGTTTTGTTTGTTGACGTAGCCATTCAACCAGAAGTTCGCTCCATCGCTAAACAAAATTCGCTTACGAAAATTGGGAACAACGGCAATCTCGTTTTGGACCCATTCGACGAATCTACGCCTTGCTTGATGATCGTTTTGAATTGCCAAACCAAACAGAATAAATCACTTGACAGCTGTTAAATCGGTCGCCATCTTGGAAAGTAATGCCAACTTAAACTTCTAAACCTGAAAAAAACCACTCTCTATATTAATTTGAAGAGTAAATATTTATAAGATATAGACTTGACCATGTTTTTTTCAAATATACACTCAACTCTTTTTTTTTGCACGGTCTTTTTTTTACACGAATTTTAAATAGCCCGGGACTCTGAGTTTAAAGGGGGTTTTTGCACACGATTTTTTGTTCTAATACTAATCCCCAAAAAACTTGAGGATTCGTGCTCCTCAGATGGGGAAGATTTGTGATCGAATTTATGACAGGGATGGGGAACAAATGCCAAGTGTGCCACGGATGGCACGCGCCACAATATTTTGGGCGCACATCACAGATGAAAACGGTTTTGATTTTAGTTCAAGATAACTAAGTTCATAATGAAGTATTATGTTTAAACGCGAGTGATTGGTTTTCAAAACCGAGGGGAGCACACTCGTTTGTTATTGTCTTGGCTTATTTACGTTGTGAACTGCAAATGCTATTGATGCGAAGTTTGTCAACGCATGCGTAGTAAATTTCGTTGACACTACTGTATTTTAAAGTTTACTTGTGTTTTATTTACGATTTCTAACCGTTGTTAAACATGGCTAATTCAGCAACAAAAAAAACAATAAGTGCAAGATAGTTAATGTAACAGAGAATTTTTTTTTCAAACTTAGTTGGCCGAGAACTACGGCATGATTAGTAAAGGCGACAAAGCGGTGTGTGTTTTATGTTCTGAAACAGTTACATGTAGAACATCGTATGTGGAACAGATTCCAGACACGTTTAACTGTTTAAAGAAGCTAGCTCATGCTATTTTAACCATATTTTCATCTACCTAAGCTTGAGAGTCCTTATTGTCAGAGATGAATGGCATTAAAGATTCGATTAAAAACCGTTTGGCAGAGGATTCCAATTCAGCGTGCATTCTGCTAAAAGTAACATCTTACAATCCTAATATGTTATTTATCATCTAATCTGCAACAACAGAAGTCACACTAATGTTACTTTAATTTGAATTACACGTATAACCGAAACATTTACTACTATACAGTGCAGTGTATTTTTTCTTAGTAAATAAAGAGTTTTGACTTGTGTGTTAGCATTTAGTTTTATTTTCCCAATAATCACTAATCAGAATTATTTGACGGCACGTATATACTTCATTAAACATTTTTTAGAAAGAATGGCACGTACACTTGCCAGAAAAAGTCTGCGTACAAGCACATTGCAAATATGCAAGAATGAAAAAAATCATATTTTAAGAATGATAGTAATTTCATAATGTATTTATTTTATTCCTTACACAATTGAGTAACTTTTCATAATAATTTATGATATATAACACACGTTGTGTTAAAAAAATAATAATCAAAATGAAATATAACGCAAATGGCTACCAGAAAAAGTTTGCGTACAAAAATTAATATAATGAAACCTGGAAATCAAACTTTTTAATTTACCTTTTAACACGTGCTCAGTTTTGTTAGACAAACTTTAAATATTGCATTTTGTAGATTTTTGAAAAGTAAATTTTGTGTTAAATCCCAATGAATTTAAAGGAAAAGAGATTACTCCTGAAAAAAAAAGATTATCATAAAACTTGGGAATGAATGCAAAATTCTTCCGGAAATTTTCAAGATTGTGGGTAGAACACATTCCTCTATCCAAAGAGTGATCAATAATTACACTTCGTCGAAATCTATAATCTCAAAGCCACGTTCTGGACGTCCATCTAAGCTGACTCTCCGTGAAAAGAGGTATGTCTTCAAGTCCATACGTCTGAATCCACGATTAAGTGCATCTCAGATTGCGAATGACATTAGAGAGAGATTTAAAAAAAACACTTCATGAAGATACCATAAGAAAAATATTGAAAAGGGCTGGTTATCATGGCCGTGTAGCTCATAAGAAACCCCACATATCAGCTGTGAACAGGCAAAAGCGTTTAGATTTCGCTAATGAGCATGTAAATAAGCCTCCACAATTTTGGGGAAAAGTAATATTCTCTGATGAGAACAAGTTTTGCATATTTGGCATAAAAGGGCGTAAGCTGGTGTGGCGAAAACAAGGTACAGCTCTTGAGAAGGAGAATCTTGTGCCTACAGTTAAGTATGGTGGAGGTGGTGTGATGGTCTGGGGGTGCATGGCAGCCAATGGCGTGGGCCGTCTAACCTTTATAGACTCGACATTAAATCATATGGGGTATATTAACATATTAAAAGAAAATTTGAAGCAGGTCGAACAGGATTTGAACCTTGGAGATGACTTGGTTTCAGCAGGATAATGATCCTAAGCACACTGCCCATAATGTTAAGATCTGGCTTTTCTACAATATCAAAAATAAGTTGCGTTCTCCTTCACAATCACCGGATTTAAACCCGATTGAACATTTATGGGACTTATTGGAGAGAAAAATTGGCCAACACCCCATTACATCAAAATAAATGTTGAAAAGAGTGATCGTCACAGAATGGAATATCATTTCTTCTGAGGAGACATCCAAACTCGTCCAATCTATGCCCAAACGATTGACGGAGGTTCTAAGACGTAAGGGTTATCTAACCAGCTATTAAAGTTTAGTTGACAGCTAGGGTCAAGTATTTTTTAATGACTTTTTTTTAGTTGTACGCAAACTTTTTCTGGTAGCCATTTGCGTTATTTTTCATTTTGATTATTATTTTTTTAACACAACGTGTGTTATATATCATAAATTATTATGAAAAGTTACTCAATTGTGTAAGGAATAAAATAAATACATTATGAAATTACTATCATTCTTAAAGTATGATTTTTTCATTCTTGCATATTTGCAATGTGCTTGTACGCAGACTTTTTCTGGCAAGTGTAGATATATAATCTATATATAGATATATATCATCCAAATAGACGTTACAGTTCTTTTTTCTATTAGTTTTTTAAAGTATAAGTTATTTTAATAAATTTTGCTAAAAAAAAGATTTTTAGGATTCTTTTATTATATTTTAAGTAATATGTTTATTTTTTTGTTTGGACACTAGTCTCTTATTTTTTTTACTGTAATATTTATTAGAAGTATTTTATGACGTAATGTGAAAATTTTTTACACGTGTTTAAAATGGTTTAACAAAGGCACAAAATTTTCAAATTTTAAATAATTATATTTTTGTGAAAGATATTAATGATATTTTATGGAATGTTTTTTTCCTTAGTTATCTCCATATGTATGAATAAATTACTTAAACATTTTATTTTGAACAGTAGAAGAAGTTATTTTCTATAATTTTTAAATATTATTTTGAATAAATTAATACGCACAGAAAAAGTAACAAGAATTAATTTTCGTTTTCAAAAACGTTTGCACAATTTTTTTTGAATTTTAAAAATTTTGAATTATTTCAAATACGTAATGATTAATAATACATTTTTAATTTTATTTTTTGTCCTAATTGTGTGTGTGCGCAGTTTTAATATTAGTTTGCTTAAGTATTTTATTCTCAAAACGAGAAGGAAAATCTTTATTTCATTTTCTTTGGTTTAAAGGAATGTTGCAATCTCATGTCTTCTGGAAAAATATAAAAATATATGATGAAGTTTTAAAAAAAAACATTTTTCCCTCCGGTACTTGTTTACTTATATATAACGCTGTATATTGTTAATAGAACTTCTATGTATTCTTTAGAATTTCCCTTTTATCTCAGTCACCAGGACGCATAGCAGTGCTTCAAACTGCCATCAAAAATGTTGTGGTAAATAAGAAACTTAGTAAGATATTCTTTTTTTATCGAATTAGGAAAATAATAAAATACCCATGTTCCGTAAAAATTGATATTTATTAATTATTAAGTTATCCGACTTTTCACGACAACTTTTTTTTTAAAAAAAAATGGAGATATGGAGACTTTTTTGTGATTTTTAAATTTATTTAAAACATTTTAAGAACAAAAAGGCTAAAATTAAGAAAAGAAAAATAAATTTTTACTACTAAAATGGGAAACAATTGGTAAGAATTTACAAAAAATTACATAAAAGGTTTATGAACAAATTCTCAATTTTTCAATTTTGATGTATTACTTTGCTATTCCTTTTAAAAATGACCTTCAGGATAGGAGATATTTTGCTTTTTACAAAAACTAGAGCACTTTATATTATTTATTATATGAAAATGATTAAAAAAACAGTGATTATATCCACATAAGGAACTGTAAGTTTTGTAATAAAACAGTGATTGATAAATCTGAAGATTAAAACACTTCCACTGTTATACAGAACATACACAAAAAATTTCAGCAAATTATTTTAGAAACTTTTTGAGAAATCGCTGTCCCCGTTTGAGCTTTTCGAAAGAAAAACACATTTCGAGTAAAACGCATTTTAAAGTTTGACATCTTGTGTAAAGTTATTGCATCTGCTTTTACTAAAACACTTGCAGTTTTTATTCCAGTGAATGGAAAATAAAAATTAGGTATTTTTATGATGAATAAGATGACCTATAAAATAAAATAAGATGACCTATAAAATAAAATCATGAAAAAATTTGTCAATTTTTGAAAAGAAAATCATAATTTTAGGGTAGTCGGATGCCTTAAATACAAAAATTGAGTGGTGATGTTTAATATGTCGAATTAGGTAGCTTACTGCAGCAAAAAAGACAAATACGTAATAATTTTCTTACATATACACACGCGTTGTCAATAAGACAAGCATTTTAGTATTTCTTTTAGGGCAGCATTGATCGGTTACATTGAATGACAGACAACCTTTATCATAGCAACCGATTATTTGGTTGTGTTATTCTTCAAAACGCAATTTTCAATACAGCACGAAAAAAAATTATCGAAGTTTATTGGTTTTAATTATATTTTTGTGACGGAAAGTATTTGGAGAAAAAGATTCAATTAAACAGGGAAAGAAGATTCAATTAAAAATTAAAGTGTGCTGTAAGATTTTCTTAATTGTTGCTCGGACGGATATAAGAAAAAAAACTATTTTCGTTATTTTACATGAAAATAATTTGTTACAAGAAATATAATGTTTGCGTGGTGAAAATGAAGACAATTAAAACAAAAGTAATGAAATATTTTTTTTTAATATTGAGATAGGTTATATCGATTTTCGCTGTCGGTGGATACCAAATCAAGGATTCATTTTCATTCGATTTTTTAAATATTTATTGAGCATTTAGTGAGAAAAGTAAAACAAATTAAGAGAGGTGATCAATAAAAAAGGTTACAAGTCGAATAAAAAAATATTTATTAACAATAGAGAGAAAATACAAAAGGGAATTAAGAGGCATACGTTCCTCTCTCATTTCGACACAATCACCAAGTCTATTTAAGCATTTATTAGAACGTAGAACCAAGTTGCTTAATCCGTCTTGTAGAAATCAGGTCACTGTCCACTGAGCCAGGTCTCGGTGGATGTTTTCATAGTACTGTTGTGGAATATCGCAGCACATCAGAAACGATATGCTATACGCTACCATAGCTCAGTCCCTGCTCTGACGATATTTTCACTCAGAGTTACGCATCGATCATTTTGAATCATTTCTTCAATTCGTGCCTTGAAGAACTTGGCCGGCCGCTCCCTGCCATTTTGCGGTTCTCGACATGCTGTCTGCCTGATTGAAAAGAGTGACACCATTTCGCTACACGTTGTCTGCTCTTTGCTTCTTCACGTCAAACTTCCCCGATTTGACTGTGAAAGCCAGATACAGACACATTTTTTGCTCATAAAAATAGAAATTCCAAACAAGACCAATTTCCCAAGCATCTTGCTATTTCAATCGTCCTGAACCGTCTGGGATTTTTAACTACCTACCCGCAAACCAGCTGTCTGACAGGTAGGGCCATTTGTTTACACTCTGGGGATACAAAATTTCTCCACAATCTGTAGTTTTCAAATGCTGCGGCTTGTAACCTTTTATTCTGATCATCTCTCGTATGTATTTAAATTTCATGTTTATTAATTTCATCAATAATTTTTTTTCAATTACTTTCTCTGATTGTAACTTTTGAATATATTTCAAAAATGTGTTCTTTCTTAAAAAAAGGTACAAAGTAAAATCAGAAATAATTAAATAGTATTTCCGTTATGATGTTAAATTGAAACAGAGATTATTATGCTGAAAGATACATTGGCAGATGCTCTGTAAATAGCCAAGTGGTTGCGGTCACGAAATCATGGTTGGCACTGCCGAGTCGCCGACTCCAATCATGATTCCACTGAAGATCCGCCAAAAAAAGATCTTATGTACAATAAATCTCTCTTCACATTGCTCAAGTCCTCTTGTTGACGTGATGTAAATAAAAAGGGCTGCTAACTTATTGTCGACTTCGTCATTTGACCGTGGCTCAAAATCATGTTGTCCATCCTCAATATCCCTCATATAGCTTCAAAGTTCACTATTATATATAATAGAAAATAAGTACAAATCTTTGATCGAGATACTCTGAGGAAAAGAATAATTTTTCTTCATATTTCAATAAATTGTTTCACATAAGAAAATAGGATGGATAACTAATTCCTTTTGCAGAATTGCTTGATTAATAAATTATAGTTTAAAAAAAACTAAAAAAACACCCTTTTATAGTTAATCGAACTAAGTTGTAACTTAATCCTTTAGTCACCAAATCTGGAATTAGTCGCCAAATCTGCAAATGGGATCTGAAATTAGTCGCCAGTTGCGGAATGGGATCTGAAAATGAGAAATCATTAATCCTGATGATCCTGATCGGGACAATGGGACAAAATTATTAAATTATTGTATTGTCTTCGATCCTGGACAAGTGAGCAAAATTTCGAATTAATCTTACCTTTTAAAGTGGGTAAAAATTGAGTTCAAAGATTCCGTTACATACAATTGAAGCTCATAAAAGGGCGTTAAAAATAATTAAAAAATAGTTTATCCCTGAATATATATATATATATACGATAAAAAGACGCATGGTTTTATACTTTTTGATGCTTTGGGTAAATTGTATTGGTTGCTAAAGTTTCATTTAATTTCATTTTAAACGAATCGCACTTTGAAGGAAACGCGTGGTTTGTCCTGATTAAAATTTCACTCTGAATTATATTCTTTATTTTAAAATGAAAATATCTTCACGAATATTAATTAAAATCGTACAAAATAATGTTATTTGAGGAACACATTTCGTTTTGAGAAAAGTTGTGACGGGCTCACGCGTCTTTTCTTTAATGTGTCATTTGGGTTCTTTAGGCCAGAATTAATGGCAACTCTTTTCCAAACAAATCCAAGAAGTGAAGTGTGAATGAAAGATGCAAATGAACAAGCTTTTAAATATCGGAACTTAGAGTAAAATTGATGGCAATGTAAGGCAATTTGTGATATTGGATGGAAATTGTCAGGTAGTCGATGTCCAATAGAGGAATCGTGGCTCAAGTCTGAATGAGCTTTACGTGACTGTGATTAGAAGTTATAAAAGTGATCGAATATATTTAATTCAAGTTGCACACCAGTGCATACAAGTCAATACAGAGTGATTCTCCAAGCTGTAATAAGGTAGGATTGAATATTTAATATTCGAATCAGTGATTAGATGGTTTCAATTAGTGGTCTGAATTAAATTAAGCCTTATTAAGTAAATATATGTGGGAGACAACAAGGGGTCCAAAAGTCTTTCTTATGGTTTATTTAACATTAAACAAAAATTAATTAAAAAGGTAGATAAGTTTTTACAGATAAGTTTGACGATGATATTCAGAAGGTAACGCCTGCTCGCGCACCTCTCGCGTTCTTCTTTCTCTCTCTAATGTCCAAGAGTTTTTGTTTCTCTTCCACTATTTCGCAAGTTTCAGTTCGTGTTTTAGCTGCGCGCGAAGACTTGTGTTTTGCTTTTGGCTGCATGCCACAACGGCCATTCTGACCGTACGCTGTCCGCAGCGGTACTTCCATGGAGACCAGAGGAGAATCTGAAACATACAAAAAAACGGAACAGACAAGGACTATACGACAAATATATAGAGATTAAACATATCATAATTTTTCTGAACTAGACAGTTTCTCCATCATGTGAAGGCATCTCTTCGACATCCGGAAGGTTCCACAGGAAAACATTGTGTTTCACCGGCATAAGAACGTCTTTTTTAACAAGTTGATCTTTGGTTGAACGCATCGATATTTTCCTCTGTAGAGTTCTGGACGTCTGTTCAAAACGATTTCTCTTTTTCCTTCGCTTCCACTGCCAGGGCTGAAAGATCCTTTGGAGCAACACAAACCGACGATATTCACTCTTCATAGGTAAAGGGTTAGGTGAGCGGGAGATAAATTCCACGGAACTCGTTTTCATGGCACCATTGGCTTTCTTACACAATACTATATCAAAACATTTTTCTCTTACAATACTCAATTTTAACTTAGTACTCTTAATTTTATTACATTTATAATCCTTAATTAGAGAACTCGAATCATTTCTAGTATTAAAGTTCTTAACATATGGCAAATCATAACTAGAGTTTTCTATCACATTTGAAACAGAAACATTTGGAAAAGAAATAGCACTAGAATAAGCATAAGCATGAGCACCTAAAGAGGATTCATTTTCACTCAATAAAACATCGCTCTTTGCGTGGCCTAGTTTCTCTATTTCAGAATATACACTGGGATGTATAATAAATTCTTCGGTCAATGTCGGTGATATCGCCGTTCGCACACTTATACCAGGAAAGTGTTGATCAAGAGAAATATTTATGGGTTTAACTTCTACCATACGCTGTTCGCCAAAACATGAACTTAATGTTATGATCTTTTCGGAAGGTGTTTGCACTCTAATTAGTGAGGAATTTAAAACTGGGATCTGGCAACCTGAATCAATCAATGCTGTTATGGGCTGATTTTCCACAAAAATGTTTACGTATTGAAGATTTGCGCATTCATCGCTATTTTGCTTTTCGCTCTCGACTTTCAAAGTATTCACATTTATTCTATTATGGATGTGATCATTAGATTCTTTAGGTTTAAAACGCTTCTCACAGTCTCTTGCGCAATGAGATGAGTCACCGCATATATAGCAATTTTTATTTTCTCTTTCAAGATATTGGGGATAGTTCTCTTTAACCTTTGGTTTAAAGTTTTGTGATCTATTTTTAAAGGGGTCTTGGGTATATCCATAAGTAATAGGAATTTCTTTATGTGATCCGTTTTTAGATGAAATATAAATATCACACTCTTTAGCTAAATCAATAGGCCTAAACCAATCTTCTGCTTCTCGAATGCCAATATGAGTTGCAGTTTCCTTATTTAAAGTTTCAAATAATTTATCAGAAATTATAAGATCACATAGAGATTCAAAGGAATTAACTTTTCTTAACGAACAATAATATTGGAAGTTTGCCGTCAATCTTGCAGCAAATTGGATGTATGTCTCGCCTGATGATTTTACAGCATTTTTAAATGAGTTTAAACACTCGCGAGGGGTTAATTGGAATTCTCTGAGTACTATAGATTTTAGTTTTTCATAGTCATTTAATTCCTCTTCTTTAATATACAGTAAGACGTTATGAGCTCTTTCGCCCAGAAGATTTATTAAAATTTCAGATTTATATTCGTCATTTATTTTCTTGGTTAAAAATGCGCGTTCTAATGATTGGAAGAACAGATTAAAATTTTCAGATCTGGTGGGAACAGGAAGAGATAAAGTTTTTATACTTTTTATCATATTTTCTATGTTAGTTTCGAACTGTTTTTCTTCGACTTTAGCTGCAGGATTTAAACTTAATGCTTTATTTTTAGCTAATTGAAGTTCGATTTCTTTTTCTAATTTTGCTAACTGAAGTTTCGCGAGCTCAATTTTTTGTTCTGAAGTTACCTCTCTTTCGTTTTGCGATACTCTCTCATCTATACAGTTTTGAATTAAAGTTTTAACGAAATCTGGATCACTTTCAAATGTACTACTGTTCTCAATTTTAGTCTTTAGTTTAACTATAGTGTCAGTACTTTCGACAATACCGTCTAGCTCCTCAACAACTCTTATGAGATCCTCTTTAAGAGCGTTTTTATACATTTTATAAAAATTTAGAAAGATCCTACCTTTTTTTTCTGGCTCCCTTGTTGCTCGCACGTACGATGTATCCAATAAAAACGTTGATTCCACTGATTTCACCTCTTCGCAGGTTATATCGTTAGATGAAAAATAGTTCTTGAAATTGTTCAAATTGTCACCTCTTCGCAGGTGTTTGTGAGTGGTTCCAACCTCTACACAGGCGGAATTTTCGTCGATGGGTTTTCCAACCTCTACACAGGCGGAATATTTGTCGATAGTTCGTTGAAAAATATACCTCTACACAGGTTATTTTGTTATTTGTTCCGACCTCTACACAGGTGGAATGAAGTTGAAAAATTCAACCTCTACACAGGTTGAACGAAGTTTCCGAAAAATGGCGGAGCGTCTCCTTCACGGACGCTGTTGTTCATTGTCCAGACTTTGGTTCAAAATCGAAATTTTATCTATCCCGGCCGAGCCCCCATAATTTGTGGGAGACAACAAGGGGTCCAAAAGTCTTTCTTATGGTTTATTTAACATTAAACAAAAATTAATTAAAAAGGTAGATAAGTTTTTACAGATAAGTTTGACGATGATATTCAGAAGGTAACGCCTGCTCGCGCACCTCTCGCGTTCTTCTTTTCTCTCTAATGTCCAAGAGTTTTTGTTTCTCTTCCACTATTTCGCAAGTTTCAGTTCGTGTTTTAGCTGCGCCTGCGCGCGAAGACTTGTGTTTTGCTTTTTGGCTGCATGCCACATATATATATTGTGTGTTGCGTATTTTGCCATCGTAGATTCTCTCATATTAATTATTATAATTTAATTTGTTAAAGGTTTAAGTTGCATATCTTAATAAAGTCATATTAAGATAATGTTTGATTCTAGTTCTTTCGTTAATCCTACGCCTTTAGCTCACGCTGAGAGAGATACTTTGAGAGATATTTTCCCAAGGAGGGAAACATCACAAAGTTCTAAATGTCAGAACAAAACTGTATTGGTCGAATTAGTTTAAAATGGTGTCTTAATTATTTTAATTCCACTCAATTCACAGATTAAAAAAGAGTTTAGAGCAATTCATTTGAGCTGACACTTATAAGTCACACTTTTCAGTGGTAATATAGTAATAATAGTTGTATAATGATCCCTATAATTGTATTAAGAATAATATATGATTCGGTAAAACACAACTTCCCAATTTCAAAAAATTCATCAAAATCATTAACAATTTATCGAGATTAATAAATAAGAAATGCATTAAAACTTAACTACAATAGTTAATTAAACATTTTCAAATGTATTCCAGAACATTAATGAAAGCATACGCTTTACTGAAAATTTTCTCAGACATTCTATAACAAAACATAAAATCCCATTGAAGAAACAAAAGAACTTTTAGAAAATAAGCTTTAAAAAAAGAAACAATAGGAATAATTTTTTTAAAAAAATCTGAGCATTCTTCTTTACACTAACGAACGAATCCTTTAGAAAACGAAGTCGTAGTAAAGTAGTGGAGAGTTTCCAAGCTCTCAGTAATTAGTACCTCCTGGTCGCATAATTAGGCTTCGCATCGTTTCGCGTCACATTGTCATGAACAATGATGGAGAATAGAAAAATCACCGTAAATCACCTCATTATCTGCTTTCGAGATTATTTTAGGTGAAGATACCATCTATTGTAACCCAAGTTACCCTCATTAGCATTAGAGTATTAAAAATAAATATATTAATAAAGTTTTTTTTCCTCAATAACACAAAAGCGTAAATGTGGTTGTATTTATGTGTTTCGTATGTACTAATGTTCAATGTTGCTCTTATTTCTTACGATTGGAATCTGAAAATAGGCTTACTTATACGTTTTATTTTTGATAAATAAAATAGGTTAAGTATTTAGAAATGAGGTATGAGAATGAAAAGCTGAATTATTTTAAAACTCTTACCTTAGAAAATAACATAAAAGAAAGTTTCTGAAAAATTGTTTACGTTGTTTTTTACCTGTATTTTTGAAAAATGTGTATATGCAGTCGGGGGCCTCTATTTAACGAAGTCGCTAAATCACGAAAAAAGCTCGCTGTATGGAAAATTCGTTATATAGAGGTTCCTCTTTCAATATACTTTACAAACCACATAAAACAAATTTTAAATTCATAAACACTATTTATTTTTAAAAAAGTAATTATTCACACCTTTTTGTAATTTAAAATTTATGTATTTTATATATCTTACCCATCAAAAAAAAGGAGGGAAGAAAAACTGCAAGGAAAACAAGAAAAAAGAATGTCGAAGAATATACTGCATTTTCTAAATGAAGAAAATAATTTTATATTAAAATTAATGCATTTTTAAAGATATTTTCTAATTTAAACCATATAAGTAATTTTAAACATACATTATTTTATAATTAGAGATTCTAAACATACATTACCACATGCATCCTTAAATTTAATTATTCATAAAATCTGTTAATTTTGTTTGAGTTTTTTGTGTGTGTATTTGAAAAAATGCTTTGTTCATAATATATACACTTAACATCTTTGCAATGCACCAAATCTCCCTTTATGACCATCATAAAATGTGTTAAAAGAGAGAATAACTTGAAATGTCTAGAAATACTTAAAACATAGGGCAAAAAAAAATTGAATCGCAAGAAAAAAGCTCGTTATAGAGAAAATCCACTTCGATATTGGGAGGTAATGTTACGAAGAAAATCATAAAATGTTCTCGATTCCAGGTAAAAGTTCGCTGTATAGAAAACTTCGCAATATAGAGGTTCCTTATATGGAGGTTCGACTGTATTTAAGGTATCCGACTGCGTTCGGAACCGTGATTTTGCAAAGGCGTATAAATGGATAATACTTATGATATTTAGTGTCACTTAGATTAGAAAATGTATATAAAATTGTTTTAAGATAATAGTATTACAATATCAAATTATATAAGCACAATATTTTGACAAAAAATGAACATAGAATGACCCATTTTCAAAATATTCTCCTTTTGAGAAAAAGGCTTCTATTATAATAAAATTTTGCCTGTATATAGCTCAGACCCCTGTATAGAGGCTCAACCAGAATTTTTGAATATACAACTTAGAAGTGGGTTTATTCATATTTTACGACAACAGAGGGGAGAAATTCTTAGAAAAAAAAACGCCAATAATTATTTCAATTGGTTGTAACTCTGAAAATAATGTGAACTTTTCAAAAATCATAGTTGAGCCTCTGTACAGAGGTCTGAGCTATAGACAGGCAAAATATTATTATAATAGAAGCATATTTCACAAAAGGAGGACATTTTTGAAAAAGGGTTATTCTAAGTTAATTTTTTGCCGAAATAATGAATTTAAATAATTTTTTTTGTCAAAATGTCCTTAAAACAACTTTATACATGTATTCTAAGTGACACTAAATATCATGAAAATTATCCATTCATGCGCTTTTTTAAAATCACGGTTCCAAACGTAGTCGGATACCTTTACAAATATACTCTATTTCATTACTTTTATTTCACTTGAATTTACAAAGAGATTCCTGAATTATGTTTTAGTTTTATTATTTTTATTATTTAGATATAATAAACTATAATCTTTAAGAAGCTATAATAATAAGGAACCAGTTTGGGAGATGGTAATCTGGTGAAATTGTTCAATACAATTAATTCTCAGATGTTTTCATTTTTAGAACTTTCACACCAAGAGATTTCAGAAAGGAGTTTCATTTATTTTATGCTGTGTGATGTGTGTGTGTGAGTTATTTTATTTAAAATATTATATTTAATTCTGTTCTCGGTAACTTTAAATTTGAAAGAAATGTTGTCATGCTAACATTTGTACTAGCTTTTAATTTGATTAAATTTTATCTACTTTAACAAATGACATTTAAGAAAATTATTATTTCTGTATAGTTCTATAGTTATTTAATGTAAAACTACATCATAACAAAACAGCTTATATTCTCTATAACGTTAAAAGCGACGCATCAAGGAAGAATTATCCGAATAGCAGTGAAAATTGATAGATATGATGCACATGCATTGAAAAAGAAACCCTAACGGTGCTACAGTCATAAACTTTCTATTCAAAAAATAAAGCTGTATGAGCAAAAAAAAATCACTGATACATTGACCCACCTCTTGTTCTGATGCAAAATGCTATCTAGGGATGGCGATTCTTTCCGAAAAAGATCGATTTTTAAATCGGTTCGAATCGTAACCTGATAAATCGATTCACAAAAAAATCGAGTTCTAAAAGATCGATTTCTAAAAAATCGATATTTTTTAAGTCTGCATTTACAATGTAAATATAAATCCATTTTATGAAAAACAAGAAAGATACCATAATAAACGATCTCTTATCAGTATAATCAAGGAATTTTTTAGTTCAAGAAGTTCTACACATGATAATATAGTTTCATGATAATATAGCTTATAGTTCCCAAAGCTAAATATCTAAGCTTTTTAAAAATAACAATCTGTCAAGTCTACTAAGATCCAAGTGGTTCCGCTCATCACTTGCGATGTTGCCGGCAATCGAAAAAATGCGCTCACAAGGAACCGATGATCCAACGATACTCATGTACATCATGCCTATTGAGTGAACTTGATGATAAATCGAGTTTTTTTGTTCCTGCCAGTAAATTAATCCTTTAACCACCAACACCGTAATATAACGGTTTTTAAAGATAGTACATACAAATAATTGTAAGCAATTTTATGATTTTTACCAAAACAGAAAAAAATCGAATGTCGATTTTCTAGGATGAAATATCGATTCACTGATTCGATGATGAACTGAAGGATGTGGAATCTCGTCATTTTACCAACATGTCACTAATAGCAACTACAGGGGTCTGGTTATCAAATGCAATGGTACACCATACCCATCGAGGTGGTACACCATACCTCCTGATTATCGGACTGTGTGGCGGATGACAGTCGGATAAGTATCCACCAATGTCTTCAGACTCGTCTTATCTTGTCATCGGGGTCTCAACACAAAGCAGAATTCATCACTGAATTCTATTTCAGTCCGTAAGATTTTAGGTCAAATGTGCCCCGAACTTTTGCAGCAGTGCCTGGAGATGTGCAGTGGACACAATAGCCTCAGTGACTTCAGACACCGATATATCGGTGGTCATTGCAGTCATTGACATCCCAGTCACTAAAGTAGCTCGTCCTGAGTGGACTCCGCATCAAAATTTCTTGCATGCCCTTTTTGGGGGCCCCTTAATATATTAACAAATTTTCCTTACATATGTTGAGGCCCCTGTAGCTTGACGGCCCCGTATCATTGATGCGGTGGTAGCTACGCCCCTGATCTAGTCATACATCGGGTTATGGATAGGAACGAATCAGACTGTGACATAATGTATAAAATCTATAGTAAAATAAATTCTCTCAAAATTTCACACGCACACATCTCATTCTGATAACACTTCCTTGTAGATTTATCGCGTTTTTTTGTCACGGAGTGTATGTATAATAGCACGATATATTAAATTACATATAATAACTACTAATAACATATCTCGTCACCATTCGAATTATTTAGAAAACCACAAAAATTTATTTTGTTTCTAGTTCATAATTTAAACAATTTAGGATGTAATGCTTAAAAAGAAATCTATACAAAGGTGAGATCAAAGATGCATTTTCTTCATTTATTTTTAAAGAGAAAAAACAGTTTAATACTTTGGGGCAATTTATCAAGTTGTTCTCTTCCATGGCAGCTCATCGCACTTCTTAATCTTTGAGTGATGAATTAGTTCATTACCCACAAAATAATTGATTTCCCATAATTCTTAATAATTTACGTGATGCCAAAGGGTTCATAATTATGAACGCATTTGATAAATTACCTGATCGCGTATTCTGGTGGATGTACTATAGTTTGCACAACTATTTCTTTTATCCTTTGTTCTTGGTAAACTTAATAGGGTTTATCGAACTTTTTTCATGTTCCGTTAAACCGGGTTTGATTGTTTATAATGGGAATTGTTAGACCTTACTATAAATATTTCTGGAGGATTATAGGAAAATAGTAAGAGTATATAAGGAGCACTTTTGAAAAAAAACGCTTTCAAAGATATAAATAAAATATTATCTTTCATAAATGGTAAGATTCTTCTGATTTCCTTTCATGGTAGTTCTGAATTTGCCAAAAACACTGTAATAGTCCCCCCACGTCAATCATTATGATGTGAGGGTTGGAAGGAAGATTAGCCATATTCAAAATAACTTCTATTTATTCACAACTCTGAACAACAACACAAATTCTATAATCCAAGTTAAGAAATGCACCAAATACTAAATATGGAAAGCAATAGAGAGAGGTAGACGAGATACTAGAAGACTTACTAAATCGGATCACTTACGTCCAGGCAATACACCTTCTAATTCCTAGTGACCTAATCTTTAATTGACCAAATTGTCAATCTTAATATTACACTAATAAGCTACAAAGTGCTCAAGCTTAACTTCACGTTATATCAATTACTACTATCCGTTAGCAGTCTAACCTCTCTCTCCTTCTAACTCGAAAGTTTAATTATTCATATACAAGTCTTAATCTACATAATCATATCTTCTTCTTAGGAGGAAGGTTTATAATAAAATAATTTTTAAAGACTCAAAATTCCCCAGGAGGACTTTTAGTGTAAAGATCGCGGAGACCCGTTACAACACTTCCGATTGATTGATTGTTTATTTACGTCCCATTCTACAACAGCACGAGGGAGATTGGGGATGGAACTTACAATTTTGAGCCGTGGTAAAGTGATGAATAAGTTATCTGAGCTGGCACCCTACTCTCCTAACTTCCACACCATGCAACAGCGAGGACTTTATTTTCCCTGCCCAGGGAAGACTGAGCTCACCCAATAAGGACTTAGAGCTGTGTGTATACTGGTCTTCCGAAAGGAGTTCCATTTCAGTTGACACTAACCCACTGGGCAGCTAGCTATACGTGAGGACTTCGTACCATGACAAATTTAACGTGTCACCCCCTCTACTCTGCGGGTCTTCAGTGGCACAAGGCTTCAAAGCCGCGACACGGTAGCGCCGGTGGTAAGTGCCGGACCGACGACTAGGCAGCTACGGCCACAATGCGCTTTTGAAGTGTCATCTATTTACATTGAGATTATAAAGATGTAACAGATGTTATATTTACATTATTAACCTTTAGTAAATTATAAAAATCTCCTTAATCCATTAAGGGGTCAATTTTTATACCCAAAATGTTATAAAAATAGGCAAAATTTTTACTACATAAGATTTGCTAAGCATAATATTTAATAAAAGGCGAAAATGGAAGAATTTAACTTTAATTTTTAATTTTAATACACATTATTTTCTATTTTATAATTGTGGAACACAAAAACGCCTAAATGTTTGTTGTAAGTACACTGTGCATGCTATGAAAAATGTTTCATATATAGGGTGTTTTTTAGAGGTATAGAACTTTAAATTGCAATAAAACAACGATGTATAATTCGTAAGACATTAATTTTTTTATTCGAAAGATAATCTTGTGGCATTACATTTTAAATATGATCAAGCAAGGCGTAGATTCGTCGAATGGGCGCAAAACGAGATTGCCGTTGTTCCCGATTTTCATAAGCGAATTTTGTTTAGCGATGAAGCGCACTTCTGGTTGAATGGCTACGTCAACAAACAAAACTACCGCATTTGGAGTGAAGCTAATCCACAAGTGTATGTCGAAACACCCTTACATCCAGAAAAACTGACTGTTTGGTGCGCTTTATGGGCTGGTGGAATCCTTCTTCAAAAGCGATGAAGGCCACAACGTTACAGTCAATGATGATCGGTATAGAGCCATAATTACTAACTTTTTCATTCCTGAATTGAACAATCATGATGTCTAGGAGTTGTGGTTCCAACAAGACGGCGCAACATGTCACACAGCTCGTGCCTCAATCGATTTATTCAAAGACACGTTTGGTGATTTAATTTTTAATTTCATTTTTAATTTCACGTTTTGGACCTGTGAATTGGCCTCCAAGATCTTGTGATTTAATACCGCTAGACTATTTTCTGTTGGGCTATGTAAATTCATTGGTCTCTGCGGATAAGCCACAAACGCTTGACCATTTGGAAGACAACATTCGCCGTGTTATTGCCGATATACGGCCACAAATGTTGGAAAAAGTCATCGAAAATTGGATGTCCAGATTGGACTACATCCGAGCCAGCCGTGGCAGTCCTATGCCAGAAATCATATTTAAAATGTAATGCCACAAGATTATCTTTCGAATAAAAAAAATTCATGTCAATCGAATAATACATCTTTGTTTTATTGCAATTTAAAGTTCTATACCTCTAAAAAAACACCCTTTATATTAAATTTTCTCATATTTACAAAAAAATCATGTTCGAACCTTTTTTTCAAGAGGATGAGGAGTGTGTGTGTGTTTGTGTGTGTGCATATATGTACACACACACAATTTGAAGCATGGTGCAATACTAAGTTTTACATTGCATTGGTGATATAAATAATATCAGGTTTTTTGTGATTCTTTCCATTTTCATTTCTTCTCAAACAACAAATTGTGCATCGCTTTACCAATATATATTCTTCCTCGAATATTTTCAAGAAACTTTAATTCCTGCCTCAATCGAAAATTCCTGCCTTCACCATAAAGAAAATCCCGAAAGAGAAGTATTTATTTCAGTACCATGGACAAACTGCATCTCTTAAAAATATACTAGCACTAATAATCTGACTATAAGAATTATAAAAATATATACAAGTCAAAAATAGAGAGAGGAAAATATCAATACCCGTACAAGATAAGGGCAAACTAGTTGTGACCAGCTTTCGATAGCCCGTACGGTGTACGGGCAAACCAGTTAAGGGGTTAATATATCGAATAAAAAAAGAATTATTATTTAAGGTACTTGACTACGTTCGGAACCGTGATTTTAAAAAAGCGCATAAATGGATAATTTTCATGATATTTAGTATCACCTAGATTAGAATACAGGTATAAAATTGTTTTAAGGACATTTTGACAAAAAAAATTATTTAAACACAATATTTCGGCAAAAAAATAACTTAGAATAACCTTTTTTCAGAATGTTCTTTTGTGAAA
The DNA here is from genome assembly GCA_019973935.1 of Trichonephila clavipes. Lineage (NCBI taxonomy): Eukaryota > Metazoa > Arthropoda > Arachnida > Araneae > Nephilidae > Trichonephila > Trichonephila clavipes. Next base: position 102,046 of record BMAU01006710.1, read on the forward strand.
AATGCTTCTATTATAATAATAGTTTGCCTGTATATAGCTCAGACCTCTGTACAGAGGCTCAACTATGAGTTTTGAAAAATTTACATTATTTTCAGAATTACAACCCATTGAAATAATTATCGGCGTTTTTTTCTTAAAATTTCTCCCCGCTGTTGTCGTAAAACATGGATAAACCCACTTCTAAGTTATATATTTCAAAAATTCTAGTTGAGCCTCTGTACAGAGGTCTCAGCTATATGCAAGCAAAATATTATTATAATAGAAACATTTTTCACAAAAGAAGAAAATATTGAAAATGGGTCATTCTATGTTCATTTTTTGTCAAAATGGTGTACTTAAATAATTTTTTTATTGTAATACTATTTTTAAAATAATTTGATATACAATTTTTAATCTAAGTGACACTAAATATCATAAATATTATCCATTTATAAGCTTTTGCAAAATCACGGTTCCGAACGTAGTCGGATACTTAAAACAGATCAACAGACGATTCCAAATTACTTTACTATCAAATGGTAGACTGAGACTTGAGTTTCTTTAAAGAAAAATTTTATAGCAAAATACTTACCTTTGTTTTTGAAAATTCTTCTGAAATTGTCCAAATGAAATTCTCATAACAAGCAAACTTAAAATGAAGCAAGAACATTTCTATGCATTCATAGAGTATATAAGTGATTCCGTGATATAATGTTAAAAGAATGTATTAATACAATGGATACAATCGGGAATTGCACAGTCAAGAAGTCGAGTCGAATAGTGGATTTATATTTACATCTCACTAAATATGATCACGCTTATGGGAGCTCCTGCAGGATTATCACACGTATGCTTTAAATTCTTGATTAAGCCTGATACAGAAGAGTGTGAAAATGCAGTTTTATCCTTTTCATAGCCAAAGACTCACAATTGTAAGCTATGCTCTAACTCAGTGTTTCCAACCTTTTTATTGCCAGGGGCCGGTCAACGTTTGATAATTTTACCGCGGCTCGCTATGGAGGCGTTGATTGTTTGTTTTAATTTAATAATTTTAATTTAATTGTATTTAAACATGCCTTTTCTCAGAATAAAATACAATTACACCAAAATATGAGTATAAAGTGATTTAACATGGAATATAAAGGGGTTTCTATAAAAAGTCACGCAATCCCGAGAGAAATACATAACAGTAAACAAACTGAAAATAATTTAATGCTCCTTGTACCGCCCAGTACTATTTGATCTACGGACCGAAACCTGTCAGAAACCCGAGGGTTGGGGTCCATGCTTTAATTGACTTTTAAGTTGCCTTAATTTGATAAGTAAACTACGGAGCAGAGTAATATTAATCAATAAATCAAAGCCTGTTTTAATATTTTCTAAATCAGATTGCTTTCTGCTGCAGAAACTTCATAATATTTACTTTTTTCTGTGTTTTTGTGTTGTTGTTTCTAATACCACCTGTCTGATGGCATCAAATCGAGGCCTGCGAAATTCATCGCAGCTAAAGGCTAGAGATTTACGCCAGTCGTTAGCCAAAGCATTGAGCACCATAAAGGTGCCAGTACGATTTGGCTCAGTTCCACCCCAATTTTGAAGGAGGTCAAGAGGGCACCTCTCTTCCCCTTCCTAACTTATTAAAAAGAGAAACTTAAATACATGAGATTACTAAAATTAATATCAGATTTCTAAAATCAGAATCAAATGAACCTGTTAAATAGGTATCTAAATAACAGTCTGGCTGAAAATTATAAGTACAAGCTTTTGTAGGAGCAAATGTTATGTAACTCTGTAATTGAATTTGAAAGGCATTCTGAATGGCAACACAATATTCATTGTTTCGAGGTCCTTAAGGTATCCGACTACGTTCGGAACCGTGATTTTGCAAAAGCGCATAAATGGATAATATTCCTGATATTTAGTGTCACTTAGTTTAGAAAATGTATATAAAATTGTTTTAAGAATAGTATTATAATAAAAAAATTATTTAACTACAATATTTTGACAAAAAATGAACATAAAATGACCAATTTTCAAAACATTCTCCTTTTGTGAAAAATGCTTCTATTATAATACTATTTTGCCTGTATATAGCTCAGACCTCTGTACAGAGGCTCAACTAGAATTTTTGTACATAACTTAGAAGTGGGTTTATCTATGTTTTATGACAATAGAGGGGGAGAAATTTTAAGAATTAAATGCCGATAATTATTTCAATGAGTTGTAACTGAAAATAATCTGAATTTTTCAAAAATCATAGTTGAGTCTCTGTACAGAAGTCTGAGCTATATACAGGCAAAATATTATCATAATAGAATCATTTTTCATAAAAGAACATTTTGAAGAAAGGTTATTCTCTAAGTTAATTTTTTGCCGAAATATTGTATTTAAATAATTGTTTTTTGTCAAAATGTCCTTAAAACCATTTTATAGATGTATTCTTATCTAAGTGACACTAAATATAAAATGAAAATTATCCATTTATGCGCTTTTTTAAAATCACGGTTCCGAACGTAGTCGGATACCTTAAGCAAATAAAAGCTCTTCCTTTTCTTGACCTTCACTTTCATTGTCTAATGAATTTACTAATGGTTGACCCATTACTTCTCAATGGCTTCGAGCCAAGCAGTTTTCTTTTGATTATTGCTATTGATGTTTTATTTTGAGACTTTGTCCTGATGTTCCGATAGCGCTTTGTTGTGCTCTATGTTTGAAAACAGTTTCATTAGAAACAAAAGTGTTGTGAAGGAAAGTCTTACACTTTTCTATCAGAAAAAAATGGCAAAATTTGTTTTTTAGTTAAAACTTTTTTTTAATAGCTGGATACGGATGCGCAGATTTTTTTTTTAATATCACTGTCGATTCACGATTAGTTTTGTGAGAATTACCAAGAAAACTCGTTCAGTTCATTTTAAATAAAAATTTTCTTTAATGTACACTACCAAAAACATAAGATGTATTTTTTTATCAAAAAAATCATGTATACACATGCATTAAAATTTTGATTGTTATATTTACAACTACAACAGTTTACTTCAGATTCGAAATGAAAACCAAAGCCTTAAGACCACATTCGAAAAAATTCTGCAGTTTTTTCACGTAATAACACCAACACAATTATTACAAATTGTAAAAATACTGACATACAACTTCTTGAAGTTAAATGTTAAATATGCAGACTTCTTTCCTATTTTATCTTAAAACTTTTAAATAAAAATATATGTTGCAAAAAAGACAAAAAAGTAGAGTAGAAAAAAACAGAAGTAAAAACAATTAGTGATATTTCTTTTCTTACCTGCAAAATCAAGTCTAAAAAAACAGATCTGTAGGAAATTTTGAAAGAAGTAAGAGGGTTCGTTGCCAATAGAACTCAAGTTTATTTACAGTATGACGTTATAAAACACTTACTTAATATAAGACAAATTTACGTGGAAAATTTTTGTTTTTTACTCAGAAAGAGAAGCTCAAATCTTAAAAAATTTAATTAAATAAAGTATACTTTTTCTACAAGAATAAAAGATATCTGGTTATTTTTTGGAATATTCGTGTGATATATACTTTTAAAATATATGTGGGAGACAACAAGGGGTCCAAGACGTTGGTCTATCTTCTATTTTATTTTAACATTAAACAAAAATTAATTAAAAAGGTAGTTTTTACAGATAACTTTGACGATGATATTCAGAAGGTAACGCCTGCTCGCGCACCTCTCGCGTTCTCCTTTCTCTCTTTCTCTGCTCTTATGTCCAAAAGTTTTTGTTCTGGTTTTGATTTGCTGCGCCTGCGCGCGAAGACTGCCTTGATTTTGGCTGCATGCCACAACGGCCATTCTGACCGTACGCTGTCCGCAGCGGTATTTCCATAGAGACCAGAGGAGAATCTGAAACATACAAAAAAAAACGGAACAGACAAGGACTATACGACAAATATATAGAGATTAAACATATCAAAATTTTTCTGAACTAGACAGTTTCTCCATCATGTGAAGGCACCTCTTCGACATCCGGAAGGTTCCACAGGAAAACATTGTTTCACAGGTATAAGAACGTCTTTTTCAACAAGTTGATCTTTGGTTGAACGCATCGATATTTTCCTCTGTAGAGTTCTGGACGTCTGTTCAAAACGATTTCTCTTTTTCCTTCGCTTCCACTGCCAAGGCACAAAATTTTTTCGGAGCAACACAAACCGATGATGTTTACTCTTCATAGGTAAAGGGTTAGGTGAGCGGGAGATAAATTCCACGGAACTCGTTTTCATGGCACCATTGGCTTTCTTACACAATACTATATCAGAACATTTTTCCCTTACAATACTCAATTTTAACTTAGTACTCTTAATTTTATTACATTTATAATCCTTAATTAGAGAACTCGAATCATTCCTAGTATTAAAGTTTTTAACATATGGCAAATCATAACTAGAGTTTTCTATCACATTTGAAACAGAAACATTTGGAAAAGAAACACCATAATCTACACTCAAATCTGCACCCAAAGAGGATCCACTTTCACTCAATAAAACATCGCTCTTTGCGTGGCCTAGTTTCTCTATTTCAGAATATACACTGGGATGTATAATAAATTCTTCGGTCAAGGTCGGTGATATCGCCGTTCGCACACTTAAGCTAGTAGAGTGTTGATTAAGAGAAATATTTATGGGTTTAACTTCTACCATTCGCTTTTCGCCAAAACATGAGCTTAATGTTATGATTTCTTCGGAAGGTGTTTGCACTCTAATTAGTGAGGAATTTAAAACTGGGATCTGGCAACCTGAATCAATCAATGCTGTTACGGGCTGATTTTCCACAAAAATGTTTACGTATTGAAGATTTGCGCCTTCATCGCTATTTTGTTTTTCGCTCTCGATTTTCAAAGTATTCACGTTTATTTTATTATGGATGTGATCATTAGATTCTTTAGGTTTAAAACGCTTCTCACAGTCTCTTGCGCAATGAGATGAATCACCGCATATATAGCAATTTTTATTTTCTCTTTCATGATATTGGGGATAGTTCTCTTTAATCTTTGGTTTAAAGTTTTGTGATCTATTTTTAAAGGGGTCTTGGGTATATCCATAAGTAATAGGAATTTCTTTATGTGATCCGCTTCTAGATGAAATATAAATATCACACTCTTTAGCTAAATCAATAGGCCTAAACCAATCTTCTGCTTCTCGAATGCCAATATGGGTTGCGGTTTCCTTATTTAAAGTTTTGAACTGTTTCTCTTCGAATTTAGCTGCAGGATTTAAACTTAATGCTTTATTTTTAACCCTTTGAAGTTCGACTTCTTTTTCTAACTGTGCTAACTGTAGTTTCGCGAGCTCAATTTTCTGTTTTCCTGAAGTTACTTCTCTTTTGTTTCGCGATACCCTCTCATCTATACAGTTTTGAATTAAAGTTTTAACGAAATCTGGATCACTTTCAAATGTACTACTGTTCTCAATTTTAGTCTTTAGTTTAACTATAGTGTCAGTACTTTCGACAGTACCGTCTAGCTTCTCAACAACTCTTATGAAATCCTCTTTAAGAGCGTTTTTATACATTTTATAAAAATTTGGAAAGGTCCTACCTTTTTTTTCTGGCTCCCTTGTTGCTCGCACGTACGATGTATCCAATGAAAACGTTGATTCCACTGATTTCACCTCTTCGCAGGTTATATAGTTGAAATTGTAGTTCCGGCCTCTACACAGGCGGAATTTTCGACGATGGGTTCCAACCTCTACACAGGCGGAATTTTGTTATTTGTTCCGACCTCTACTCAGGCTGAATGAAGTTGAAAAATTCAACCTCTACACAGGTTGAACGAAGTTTCCGAAAAATGGCGGCGCGTCTCCTCCACGGACGGCTTTTTTTTTTTCACGTTCCAAATTTTGATCAAAATCGAAATTTTTTTTTTTCAATCGCCTCTACACAGGCGGAATTTTCATGCTGAGTTCAAACAGGTTGAACGAAGTTTTCGAAAAATGGCGGAGCGTCTCCTTCACGGACGCTGTTGTTCATTGTCCAGACTTTGGTTCAAAATCGAAATTTTATCGATCGATCCCGGCCGAGCCCCCATAATTTGTGGGAGACAACAAGGGGTCCAAGACGTTGGTCTTTCTTCTATTTTATTTTAACATTAAACAAAAATTAATTAAAAAGGTAGTTTTTACAGATAAGTTTGACGATGATATTCAGAAGGTAACGCCTGCTCGCGCACCTCTCGCGTTCTCCTTTCTCTCTTTCTCTGCTCTTATGTCCAAAAGTTTTTGTTCTGGTTTTGATTTGCTGCGCCTGCGCGCGAAGACTGCCTTGATTTTGGCTGCATGCCACATATATATTAATACTAAATCCACACATCATTAAATATTCACCATTCTATACTTTCAGTGATAATTTTCTGTTTGGTATTATGCATTTCTGCTTTCGAGAAATGATCAAAGCGTAACTTGAAATCATTTTCGAAAGAAGCTGAAGCGTGTCTTCCGTGTTACAAAATTTCTCTGGGTAATTTTTGTTCATTTTTAAATCTTCGACACAGTGCGTGCTGTCCGTTAACCTTTATTTTAAACAATATATCTAGCTTAAAAAGAGAATATATTTCTTCTAACTAAAGCATTTTTATTTTCTTTTTGGGAACAATTTAATAATTATACAACATTTCTTAGATTTAAATCAATTACATTTTAAATAAACTTCTTTGCAACGTACCTATAAAATGTGATAAAAGATAGGCACGATTTATAACCATTGTATTCATAACTTTTTAATTGTAAAACAAACAAATTATTTAGCAGTTATTGTAAAATTAAACTGTGTATATAACATATTTATAAGGATTATATCTTATAGAAAAAATTGAATAATTTTTTTTTATATTTATCAATAATGAAAGTTTAGGATTGTCGAAACATAACTTTAACGACTTAGAAAAATGAGAAAGTTGCTATATGAGTCTCATAAAATTTGGACAACTGGCACTTTACTTCGTTCCAACAATATGTTCTAAGAAAAATGTACAAAAAATAGCACATTTTACAAATGTTTATATATGTCCAGCTGCTCTCTACTATCCTTTTTAATCACAATACAATATATTTCACCGTTTTGGAAATTTCCACATTAATTATGTGAACATAACAAAAAATGCAATCTTTCAGATGTGTCCATGTTGCTGGTTGTTCTCGATACAGTAGCATAACGGAGAAGGTTAGCCCCTCCCCCTGCAAAGTCAAGTTTTGGGCCTCAAGCTGAATCTTACAAAGGGTTCATACTAGGCGTTAGTCAGACTTTGGGCCCCCGCAACGCGGGGTTTACATTACGCCACTGTCTCGATAAACCCTATCCTAAAAGATTCGCGGCAGGATCCGGTGAGCAATGGCTGATCCAAGCTGTTGAAAACCAATGGCTGATCATCAGTGCGTTGGTAAAAGCTTTCCGTAACACTTATTTAAACCATTATGAATATGGAAAAATGTAATATACTGCATAAAAATTCTGTGCTAGTGACAGTGCTGCCATTCTGGAATTGCAAGCGTTCGAACATTGTCAAGATATCCTGATACCTTTTTCAGTAATGAAGCAAGTTTCACACCCTATTAAAATTACCTGTCTAAAAATGTGTGTGGGCAAATGATGAACTTCACTGAAACCGCACTTTCAAAGGTTGTAAGGAGCACTTTTGTGAGCTACATATGGGTTTTCTAGTCACTAAATAGAGTAGTTGCGCATATCCACTCGCGCGCGCGCGAACATTCAAATGAACATCCACAAAAAGTCCCAAGGCCAAACTGCATCTATTTTATTAATTATAATTAAATTACTGTATTGCCATCCAAAATAATCATGTATGTAAAATTTCAGCTCAATTGAGCGCTTTAAAATGTATTTTATTAACGACTGAAAATTCCACCGAAATAAATAAATATATAGAGAGTGTGAGCGAATAGTAGGAATTGAATAAAATCCCTGATAATGTTTCCTGTTGATACATTTCTTGCAAAATGCTACTTGTCTCCTGGATATTTGTATAATGCTACCCCGTGACTTTTATCATTTCATTGGCTTGCTTTTAAATCAAATAATACAGAAAATTATTTTTCAATAAAATAGAAGATTATTTAATAATATTATTCTAATTTTTTTTCATCTTAACTTTAAATTAGAATCAGTTTTATTACTGGTATTTGATACATTCAGAATTTAGTATTGCTCCTCGCATTGAATAAAGATAGATCTGAATTTAAATAGAAAGAGATTATGTCTGTGTTTAAATAATTATAACTGCATGCATAACTTTTTTTGTAATTTTTTATAGGTGAAATTATGCAAAATTGAAATTTCTTTTGCATAAAACGTTGAAAACATTGCGGAACTACTTCAAAAAATAATTTCCGAAAGGTATTCATTTTTAAATAATACTTTCACAATGATAAATCGTCTCAACACATAAAAGAAAAAGCACGTTTCATCTTATTCCAGCTTCAGAAATAATCTTCCAAGGCTTCTATTTTAAGTACGTGAAACTTGTGAGAGATGTGAGAAATCGATGGGATATAGAATGACATTTTTTCTTTTTTTTTTCTTGTCACTGCAATATCTAAAGCGCCATCTGATAGTCGGTACCTGTACTTGAGACAAAGTACCTGTACTGGGAGATTAAAACGGATCTTTGTAGAAAATAAAATCAATTACGCAAAGGAGCTTACGCAGCAAAAAAAATTGAATCTGAAGTTAAATTGTTAGAAGATAGTTACTGAAATATGCTTTGGAAGACATTTTCAAAATGTCATTTGTTGTAGCAAACGGTAGGGACTATGTTATAAAAGAGATTGTATTTGTTACACAATTCACGAATAGAATAAAAAATCTCCAAGGGAAAAACACTTATTATTAACGATACTAAAGTTTAAGGCTGTTTTTTTCGCCATATGTACGAGAGCGTGAACTTAACGCGGAGCACATTTTAGAACAGAAAAAAAATGCCTCAATTTTTATAAAAATTTGTGATTTTGTAACTCATGTATTTGTTTATAATACAGAGTCTTTAAAATTTGAAAATATTTCATAAATAATTAGTTTTTCCTCTTAAAATGTGAAAGGATAGCTCATTTAACGTTACGGCATAGGAAAAAAACGCGAAACACATTTTACAAAAGAAAAAAAATGTGTCAACTAGTATAAAAATGAGTGGTATGATAAAAAATATGTGATTCTCTACAGGATAGTGAAGCCAGAATATATAATATTAATGCACGAGTACTTTTATATATGAACAAATATTCCGAATTAGGGTCCTATTCTTTAACAGTAGCCGAAAACAGCCTTAATGTTTTAAACTTTAAAACACACACAAGTAATATAAAAAAAAATTTAAGGCAATTCCTACTTAGATCAACAAACATTTTATTTTAGCTACTTTTTTAAAATAGTTACAATTAATATAAATGTTAATATTAATATCGTATTGTCATCCAAAACAATCGTGTGCATAAAATTTCAGCGCAACTAAATTCTTTAAAACGAGAAAAAAAACCTTTTCAAATTTTGACCCAAGTCCCCAAAAGGGTCGCTAATTCACCAAAAGTGACGTCAACGTGGCTGCATTTGTAATTCTTTGAATAATTAGTTTTAATCTATTCATTTTTATTAATTATCATTAAATTACTGTATTTCCATCCAAAATAATCATGTATATAAAATTTCAGCTCAACTGAGCGCTTTTAAGTTTATTTTATTAACGATTGAAAATTCCAAGATAAATAAATAAATAAACAAACAAATAAATAAATAGAGATTGTGAGCTAATAGTAGGAATTGAATAAAGCGCGCGTGAGCGAGAGAGCAAATAACTGTTAAAAATTATCTACAGTCACATTCCGATGTTACTTGATAGAGTTTTACTCTCTATATATAACAGTGTACCTATAATCGAAAGAGAAAAAGTGCGTATGCTGTGTGTCATGTTTGAGCTCGCGTTCACTAGAAACGAACTTCTTTTTTAATAAACAAGTAATATAAAAAAATTAAGTCTATTTCTGCGTAGATCAACAAAGAAAATGTTATTTTAGATACTTTTTATCAAATAATTACAATAGTATAAATATGTATATACATATGAAAGAATCATAGTATTAGCAGTTAATGTTTATTAATTATCATTAAAGCATCGTATCGCCATCCAAAACAATCGTGTATATAACATTTCAGTTCAACTGAATAAGTGAGAAGAAAATTCTTTTAAAATTTTGGTTGAAGTCGCTAAAAATAAAGCACACGTGACTGTATCCGTAATTCCTTAACCCTTTATCTACCGCATTATGATTTAAAGCTGTTTTTTTTTTTCATGTATTTTCTTTTAATCACTACATTGAAAATTAAGGGATATTACACTAACAAAGTTCTTAAATTTAAAACATTTAATCCGTCAGAGCTAATTAATTAATTAAAGATATTCAACTGTAAAATTAAATACATACACTATTCACATAAAATAAATAGTCAAATCGTTTTCTAAGGTCTTCATTACCATACAAAAAAAACCCAGACACTTACCTTTTGACATTAACTATTTTTCGGAGCAAAAATCTATGCAATCCAATCAAAATGTCAGCGGAAAACGCAATTCCTGCTATAAAACTATTCGCCTTCCCCGCTAAAATACTCAACTTAGAATCCTTGCTGCTATATATCTTGGGAGAGTGAATGAGTGAATATTTAAGTCGCACTGTTCAGCTACACGAAGGCTTTTGGCGATGGACCTCGTAATTTTGAATCATTTTCAAGTGACGAGGACGACATCTGAGCTGCCCCCCTCTCCTAACTACCACACCAATGGGAGGATGTTTGAGCTCTCTACAGATTTAACGAACATCGCTCCCCTACACGGGGAGGGGGGTCTTTAGTGGTACTAGGCTCGAACTCATGACATTTTTAAAATTGTGTTTTCTTTTCGACTTTTCATTATGCTCGCGCCCTCCTCGCAGGGTTATTATGCCCCCTAGGGGGCGCCCCACAGTTTAAGAAACACTGTATTAGTGAGTACAAACAGGTACATTCACTCAACATTTAACATTCAAACGAATATTTTCACACTGCAAAATACATAGCAAATTTTTTACTAATTAATCATTTTGTAAAATTTATTTGGCACTTACTAAATCAAAATTTCTAAAGATTTGATAAACATTGATTAAAATTTTTTTAAAAAATTCTAATTTTTGATACAAACGGCATGCTAATATAAATACTATTACATAATTCTTAAAAATATATAATTGCCAGGTACTTCTTACTTAAAAAATAATGCCATTTTTTCAAAAGATCGTTTTCATCGTACTCTCTCTCTCTCTCTCTTGGTTTTCTCATGACCATTTTTAATCAACTCCAGATGATAAGTTCCCTAACAAGTAATAGGATTCATTTAAAAGTGTGTGTTTATTTAAAGTAAGACAATAAAGTTAAGCAACGAAGGGAGTAAACTACGCTGTTTTTAATCGTGTGTGTGTGTGTGTGTGTGTGTGTGTGTGTGTGTGTGTGTGTGTGTGTGTGTGTGTGTGTGTGTGTGTGTGTGTGTGTGTGTGTGTGTGTGTGTGTGTGTGTGTGTGTGTGTGTGTGTGTGTGTGTGTGTGTGTGTGTGTGTGTGTGTGTGTGTGTGTGTGTGTGTGTGTGTGTGTGTGTTGTGTGTGTGTGTGTGTGTGTGTGTGTGTGTGTGTGTGTGTGTGTGTTGTTATTAAAAAAAATTAAGTCAGTTCCTACTTAGGTCAACAAAAAAAATTTATTTTAGTTACTTTTTATCAAATAATTACAATTAAAAGAAATATGTGTATACATATGACAGAATCACACTATTAAGTGGCAATTCATTTTTATTCATTATCATTAAAATATTGTATTGTCATCCAAAACAGTCGTGTATATAAAGTTTCATTTCAACTGAATGCTTTAAAACGTGAGGAAAAAAAATATTTTCAAGTTTTGACCGCTAAAGTTTAAATCGCTAAAAATGAAGCTAACGTGACTATATCTGTAATTCTTTAAATAATTGGTTTTAGTCAATTAAATTAATTAATTACAATTAAATTATCTCGTATTTTCACCCAAAACAATGGTGTATAGAAAATTTCAGCTGAAATGAGCTATTTAGAATGTGAGGAAAAAAACCTTTTTAAGTTTTGACACGTCGCCAAAAGGGTCGCTAATTATTATTTAATTTTTTTCATATATTATATTTATTTAATTATTTTATAATTATATAAAATATTTAATATAAGTCCTTTTAAATAAATTTATTTAATTTTTTTAAAAAATTAAATGAATTGAAAAAAAATTAATCGCGGGATTCCCTCCTATCCACTGGCGTAGAAATCAGGCGTTCTTCCATCTATGCCACTCAGTGGCGCACACAAGGGGGGTCCTGGGGGTCCGGACCCCCCCAAGCCCTTGATATTTTTTCCGATTGATTATAATTCTAAGTATATAGTACGTAAAATTTAATTAAATATTTGTTATTAATGATTAATTTTATTAATTAATGTTAATTATTTATTCAATAATTAGTTTCTTACTACTGTGTTTTGTTCCCGAAAATCGACAAAACCAAAAAGAGCATGATACAAGAATGGTTAACTTTCGACCCCGGACCCCCCCTTGAAAAATTCCTGTGTGCGCTACTGATGCCACTGCATTGCTGAAGGTAATTAAAACTTAACTGTATTAAAGCTAAGCATGAATTTCCAAACTGAATTGACTGGCCATTCGGCGGAATTACATTGAGGGTTGAACATCCTAAAGGAGTATTACTATTACACCAAGTTTTGAGGCCAAATGAATTTTCTTAGTCATGCCTTCCCTTGTAAGAAAAATAAGAACGAAGAAGTTTAAATATAGTCGGGTTGATAATTGCACAGGATTTTTCGAGTTTCTTTTATTAACAAGTGTTTCCAAGTTGTGGGAACCCCCTAGGTTCCACCCTAGACACTAAGATTAATTTGAGGCAAAGAATGACCAGACGCCATTCGTATAAAAATAACTTATATTCATTCACTTGTTCAAATATCAAAAATCTAATGACAAATAATAGGCTTTATGTATACGTCAAAAAGGGATTTACCTTTAATATTAATTTAATTTTTGAAATAGGAAATTAACCAATAACTACGCGCAATATCAATAAGGTTTACTGGAATAGGAGGTTTGAACTTGAATTATTAGCTTTCATTAACTTAAACTAATTTTATTAAACTAACGCTTATGGTAAGCTGTATTAAACTAGAATATATCACCTGGTAGTACTTTGTTCTCCTCAGGTATATTAACTTCCTAAGGCTCCTTCGCTGAGTACTAACAGTAATGCTCCACTATCGTAAACCAATTGAATCCTATAAACTTTGTCACTACTGATACTGGCTCAATAACTTCATCCCGCTAACTTACAACGCTCTACTTAAATACCCTATCTACTTTACATGTCCCGTTTTCTCCTTTTAGAGTTGATTGGAAATATTCGCGAATTTACAATCCCTAAAGACGCCTAAGAATATTAGTGGAAAGGTTCCATAAAGATTCGTCACAAAGTTTTTTAACACACGATTTTAATAGCTCTCTCTCTATGTATTGGAAACAAGCGATCCATTCCCTCATACATTCACCACGATGTCTCCGGAACTACTTGACCTAAGGACTTGAAAATGGCGGATATGTTTCTTTTGTTGAGTAAAGCTTCGCTAAGAACGGATTTTATGAAACTCAACTCTCAAGGGATTGCAAGGCTGTTATAGGCAAAACTTCTCACTTTTAAACTATTACTAGACATGAAATTTGGTAAGCATGTTTCTCTTTTCGAATACAGATTCTCTGAAAAATGAGGTTCACGGAAATTAACTCAGAAGGGAAGGGTCACGTGCACATAAAAGATAAATATATTTCCGTTTTAGAATTTGAAGTCCTGTTCTTTTTAAGTGAAGAAGCGAAATCTGTAAGAATGTTTTTTCAATACGATCGAAAGTTTAATAATAAGGCTGGATTAAAACAATTTTTTAAAAAAAAAAACAATATATTGTTACGAATTTTGTGTAAATAGTGTAAATAGTTTGTATTTGAGTGTTTAATGCATTTATATTGCTCTATGTTATTTTTATTTCATGTTAAAATTGTACTATATTCACAAGCAATGCCGCCCCCTTACGTAATAATGGCGATTCAATGAGAACTTGGCGAAATCTTGGCGGTAGAGCCAAGTTGGCATCTTTCTTGGAGACCAACTTGGCGACTATTTTGTTGTCATTGGCGACCATGTTGGCGAGTTCGGAACCCCCTGGATGATGATGATGATGATTGTGAATTTTATTGGCGCAAGGGCCAACTTTGGCCAAGCTGCCGGAGAACCCTCTGGAATCTTCTAGAAAGTAGTAGATCTCTCCACTAGTGTCACGTTCAATGACACGAGCGGTTATATTTCTGGAAGTTTCTGTCGCGCCTATAAAAAAAGATGCTCGCCAGTACGGAAGGAGTCTAGATTAAGCCAGCGAGTAGTGAGGAATGTTTTGACTAGTGATTAGCTCGGCTGTGCTTGTGACTAATATTTACTTACGTGTATTTTTAAACATTGATTATTGTGTTTGATTGCTGTTGAAGGTTTGAAGACCTTCGGATATTTATCCTGTGAATATTACCGCTGAATCCTGCATTTAAAGTATTGGATTTTTGATAATAAATTCGCATCGCTCTTAAAGAACTGTTTATTTTATTTGTGATTGTTTTGCATAAAATCCACGAACCCGGATCTACGTAATAATATAGTCACATAATATAATGAAAAACCCAAGGAAGTGGGCGGGTAACGGCTTGTAATATATAAGGGAAATATAATTAGTATTTTCTTTGTTGAAATCAATGGTGTGGAGAGTTGTGACAGTTTGTGACAGCCGTACTGTTTTAGCATCAATATGTTGAGGAAAATTCGTGATGAATGCACAGTTTTTGTAGCTGAACTTTTATGTTTATAACCATTAAATGGATCACTGAACAAAATAGTGTCATTTCAGACTATCTCATCTGTACAGACTCTCTTTCTTCCTTGGATTTTCTTAAGTGCATTTGTTCATCTAACAACGTACTCGTCGAGATCCAAAAGCAACTTAAAAGCCTAAAAAATAAAAACATCTCAATAGATTTCGCATTTGTTCGTGGACACACGGGCGTTCTTGGAAATGAGCAGCCTGATTGGAATGCAAAGGCTGCAACCAAGCGCAAAATTAACATTACCGTTAATATTCCTAAATCATTTTACAAGAAGATTATGAAAGAAAAAATGGTGAAGTTTTGGATCCAAAAGAATATCTCATTTCAAATAAAGGGATCTTAACAAAGAAGTTTTTTCCAACCATTATTGAGAGATTGGCCTGCCATCATTCTTATACTAATTACAAAATAACCCGATTTCTAACTGGTCTTAAAAGCGATTTGAACAAATGTAATTCAGTTCTGTTATCTTTTTCTGATTGTGATATTGGTGGTGAGAAAAATGAAGAACTTGTGCTACTTCTGTGTTCATAATTTGAAAAAGAACGAAACACATCCTAAGACTGGCTTTAATATGAATTGGCCTCCAAATCTTTACCGACTTATTTCCACCAAAAGTACTTTTGAAACGTTCTGTAAATTTATTGTAAATATTTGTAATCTTTCATGATTTTTTTTTCCTTTTATACTTCCTGTTTATACTTACTTTTGTAAGCTCCGCGTGATACTTTGTGTTGCACGGGGATTTCATAAACGTTTTCAATAAAAAAATATGTTGTGATAATAGAAGTCATTTTATATTATATTCAATTAGGTTTAAGGCTTTTAAATGGTACAGTGGAAAGTTTTTGAAAATAATACTTCAGATGCGATCATCATTTAAATGTGACTTAAGTTACACAAATGAACTTTCAATAAATCAATGAAGTCAATAATTAAAACAAATAAGCTATTTTCTATATTTTGGTGACTATTTGACCTTCAGAACTAATCTCAAATCGTACCTCTGCTGTTTCTTAAAAGAAGTTAAAATTTAATGAGAGGGGAAACAAACAATGGAAGCAGTAAAACAACTTTTTCAAAGAAAAAACATCTGAAATTTTTCTAAAACCATTACAAATGCAAGTCTCAAAACATAAAATGCAAAGTAAAGAAAACAATACCAAACGTAAGAAATCAGGAAATCGTTCCATATTTGACTAATTTGTTTACTCAAGAAATCTTTTGCGAGGCCTCTCAAAACATTCGAACTATTATCTGAATCTAAGCAAACTGAACTCGAAATTAGATTGTGGATACAAGAGGGTCGATTTGTCAAAACGTCACCTCGGGACAGTCCTCTTGCTCACTGATCCAAATAACTGTTTACGATTGCATAAACTACAGAAATACAGTGCGGATGCGTAAATAAAGCAAAATTTCGGCTTCTGACCTTTCTGCTTTTAGACCTCAGGCAGAGTAAAGGTTCAGTGTACTACGCACGTGTATGGAAGGTCGATTGTTGTGTCTTGCTGTGAAATGTTTACTTTTCGGTAAACCGCATTAAAATAGGAAAAAGAAATATAAATTATTGCAAAGATATTCCTTGATAAATGCTAAGTTTAAGAATGTTTATTTATTGTTGGTAATTGTAAGAATCTTAGTATCTCTCTTCTAGTGATCTATGTGTTATGGTGTTCGACTATTTATTTAATTAAGTAAAAGTGTTATCTCAAGAGTGTTAGAATAGTTTGTTTCATGAACCAATTAACGTTGCGAAACACATTTTCGATATTTTTTTATTTAAACAAAGTATATTACAACAGTCAGTCTGAGAAGGACAACAGACTCAAGCCCTTACTTGAAGAAAACAGTAACCAATTAAATATTAGCTGGGAAGTATAAGTGCAAATTATAATTAAGTTTAATGATGAACTATAAATTTAAGTTAAAATTTGATTATTTGAATATTTATTAATTTGCAATAAAACGCAACACGAGCAGCGACGTTTTGAGGCAGTTTTTCCGAAACCTTTGACATAGTATGTGTGTCTCGTCTATATTTTTCGTAACTCTAAGTACCTCCCGTCAAAAAAATGGATGTATTTTAATAACAACCAAAATATTTTTTTCTTCTTCTTTTGTGACAAATACAAAATAATAAGAAAAGAGAAATAAAATCATTCATAATAAAATATAAATGCAAGTTAAATTATAAAGAGTGTTTTTTTTTTCCAGGTATAGAAGTTTAAGTTGGCATTACTTTCCAAGATGGCGACCGATTTAACAGCTGTCAAGTGATTTATTCTCAGTTTGGTTTGGCAATTCATCACGAATAGACTTACACTTGAACAACGCTTTCAAATTGTGCAATTTTATTTCGAAAATAATGGTTCTGTGCGGAATACGTATTCCCGATTTTCATAAGCGAATTTTGTTTAGCGATGAAGCGCACTTCTGGTTGAATGGCGACGTCAACAAACAAAACTGCCGCATTTGGAGTGAAGCTAATCCACAAGTGTATGTCGAAACACCGTTACATCCAGAAAAACTGACTGTTTGGTGCGCTTTATGGACTGGTGGAATCCTTCTTCAAAAACGATGAAGGCCACAACGTTATAGTCAATGGTGATCGGTATAGAGCCATGATTACTAACTTTTTCATTCCTGAATTGAACAATCATGATGTCCAGGAGCTGTGGTTCCAACAAGACGGTGCAACATGTCACACAGCTCGGGCCACAATCGATTTATTGAAAGACACGTTTGGTGACCGCCTAATTTCACGTTTTGGACCTGTGAATTGGCCTCCAAGATCTTGTGCTTTAACACCGCTAGACTATTTTCTGTGGGGCTATGTAAAGTCATTGGTCTATGCGGATAAGCCACAAACGCTTGACCATTTGGAAGACAACATTCGCCGTGTTATTGCCGATATACGGCCACAAATGTTGGAAAAAGTCATCGAAAATTGGACGTCCAGATTGGACTACATCCGAGCCAGCCGTGGCAGTCCTATGCCAGAAATCCTATTTAAAATGTAATGCCACAAGATTATCTTTCGAATAAAAAAAATTCATGTCAATCGAATAATACATCGTTGTTTTATTGCAATTTAAAGTTCTATACCTCTAAAAAAACACCCTTAAATAACGTTTAATTGGATTAATGAGAAGAATGCACTTGTTTGTGCTGAGATGACAGATAGTCATAATTTGGTTCCCTGGTTTTTAATTTTAATCTGAGAAGTGGTTCCACGTACAATAGTCTATTCTTTTTTTTCTACTTAATGTCTAAAAAAGCTGGAAACCAAATTCACATAAATATGAAATCGGAAAAGACAAGATGTATTTCGGAACTTTTTCTGTTAAAACCGGATACACATGTTGTATTTGCAACCAGAATGATGTTAAAGTATACTCGTTTTGCTTATTTTTCCAAAATTGGTCTGAAGCTAATTCCAAAAATTGATTGTCTTCCCCATGCGGTGTTAATGTTAAATGGATATCTTATCCATTCAATATCTTTGTTTAAATCAGGGAAATAGTTTTTCAAGCCCATTTATAAACTTTCCAAATATTGTGTTATAAAAAGTGAGAAACTAGTCCTTCGTTATTACCAACTCTCTTTTGCCTAAGATTAGTTTTACGATGGCAACGTTCACTTTATCTTGAACGTGAAACAATGAAATTTCTTTGCCTTGTAACGATAAGTTGAGGCAATTTTAAACAGACATTAAAACATTTCCTATAAGAAAAATCACACTAAAGTTAAAAATACACAGAAGCCTGAAGAAATCCCTAACTATTAACGAAGTAAATTGTATCTGTAAAGAAATGTGTTATATTCCCGCCATGTTACATCGGACCATCTCACGCCTCACAAGACTGTCTTGACTTGACTCATGAAAACGTAGAATTAAGCCCAGTTAAGCACGGTGCAATGCACATCCCCACCAAACTCTAGTGCAATGCGTACCCCACCAAACTCTTCCCGTACCCCCCGGGGTACGCGTTCCACACTTTGGGAAATACTGTTTTAAGGCATATGCCCGGGCTCAGCACCTTAGGGGACCTCAGTTTATTTTCGATTCGGCCTCAATAATTTTAATCGTCAATTGTTATTCCCGAATATATATTCTAAAAATCCTGGATTTTCAAACTATATGCCTACTGGCAAAGGTGCAAGACTGCATTATTAAATCACGTCCGTGGTATGGTCTAGACCAGAGATACTCAGCCTGCAGCCCACCAAGCCTTTTTAAGTGGCCTGGTCAGGGTTGATTGCTGTGAGAAATTTACTTATTTAAGAACATTGCATTAAAAATTCGGTGGGAAATTCTTTGTCAAGAAATCATATATCTCAATTTTGCTTTTTGCTGTCGGTATCGTAAGGTTACCAATTAACATTCTTTTTCTATTCGTAACGGTTATGGTTAATGATAACATACAACAGTGGAATAGCGACAATTTTATGGGTGGAACTAATTTTTAACTAACTTTCATATCTAGCAAGCGAAAAAGATTCGAAAAAAATAAATAGCTTCAAGACGATTGAGAGGTTGATTGTTTTGTAGTGAAAAATAAACGTGGATCTCTCTATACTTGTTTGATTTGTCACGAAAGTGCTGTATTTAAAAAAAATACCAATAAACAGGAATCATTCAATGACACTTTTCCTCGAAGATCTCTTTCAATAAGTGATAATAGGGTTTCTTGAATAATATTTGGAGCAGCAACAAAGTGTTTTGTCAGTGGTAATATCACAACGGTAACAAAGACATATCCTATGAAGTTTATTATATTATTGATAATCATATGAAATCGTTTACTGATGCAGAAATTGTGAAGGAGTGTTTATTAAATGCTTCTAACTTATACTGTTAGTGACAAAAATATAAAATAATTAGTTATAAAATGCAAAACAAGAGTTGTAATAATTTGATCAATTTTCCACATTTTAAATTACTAATGTTAACTTGGTCTTAAAGCATTTCTCTCTCCCCCTCCCTCACTCATCCTCATATTGCGGCCAGCGTGAAATAACTAACATACGAATGCGGCCCAGCAGAAAAAAAGGTTGAGAGAGAGAGTACTGATATATATATATAGAGAGAGAGAGACCCACCACCATACATCATTATTACCTGTTAAGTCAAAAGGCGTCAGTCTGTCAAACCGGTTTGCGCTTATGTTTGTTAGAATTTGTGCTTGTGTGAGTGGATTACTGCTAAAATTATGTTCAACTTTTGTCTTCCCAATGATATTTACATGAAAGGATTTTACTTTTACGCAGTGCACATTATCGAAATCGATAAATTAAAGTACCATCCCAATAATATCATAAGTATAACTCGCCGAAAATCTATCCTTTCTTTTAAGCACATTTGTTAATAGTTATATTAAATACAACTTAAAAATTTTACTTGAAATAATTCCAGAGTAAAAAAGTTCAAATAGATTTCAAAAATATATATACACTTACATTAAAAATTTCGCAATCTCAACTTAAATAGCTTTCGATAACAATAAAAAAAGACGCACAAAACCTACTTCTTAACATCTACAGACGAACAGTTGAAGGATTTCGAAAGCAAATCTCGGTAAAAGTCTCTTCACATCTAAAAATAAAATTGCTTTCAGTTTTAGCGATATCCATTACCCGAATAAAATTTATGATAGAAAAGCACTTTATGTGTTCGAGTAAAAAAAATGGTGACATTCAATCTGTATGTTTTTCTGACCAGGACATTTTTCCCGTGTGATATGAAGTAGAAATAAATCACTGTGTCCTTCGCTTTTTTAGTATTTTCTGTGAATAATGTAATGTTTATGCCTTTACTTTACGCATTTTCTGAAAACCATAAAATTTTGATTTTTTGGTAAGATTTTATGGAAGCATTTCGTTTAAATTTGTTCGTTGGCGCGTTGGATTTGGAGCGCGTTATTTGGCAATCTACCAACAAGTATCAAATCAACAATCGAATTTTGAGACACGATACATATTGTATATATATAATATGAAATTCATTGTATTTTTTGAAAGTTAGAGAAGTAGGATGACCGGGACCGGATTTTGTCGACGTAGGATCTTTTTTTTTCTCCTGATATTAAGGTCTAAGGATCTAACTCATACACACTACTATAACACAGAAGAGTTGTCTAACTCACACACACTACTAAAGGGTGTTTTTTTAGAGGTATAGAACTTTAAATTGCAATAAAACAACGATGTATTATTCGATTGACACGAATTTTTTTTATTCGAAACATAATCTTGTGGCATTACATTTTAAATATGATTTCTGGCATAGGACTGCCACGGCTGGCTCGGATGTAGTCCAATCTGGACGTTCAATTTTCGATGACTTTTTCCAACATTTGTGGCCGTATATCGGCAATAACACGGCGAATGTTGTCTTCCAAATGGTCAAGCGTTTGTGGCTTATCCGCATAGACCAATGACTTTACATAGCCACACAGAAAATAGTCTAGCGGTGTTAAATCACAAGATCTTGGAGGCCAATTCACAGGTCCAAAACGTGAAATTAGGCGGTCACCAAACGTGTCTTTCAATAAATCGATTGTGGCACGAGCTGTGTGACATGTTGCGCCGTCTTGTTGGAACCACAGATCCTGGACATCATGATTGTTCAATTCAGGAATGAAAAAGTTAGTAATCATGGCTCTATACCGATCACCTGTGACTGTAACGTTGTGGCGATCATCGTTTTTGAAGAAGGATTCCACCAACCCATAAAGCGCACCAAACAGTCAGTTTTTCTGGATGTAATGGTGATTCGACATACACTTGTGGATTAGCTTCACTCCAAATGCGGCAGTTTTGTTTGTTGACGTAGCCATTCACCCAGAAGTGCGCTTCATCGCTAAACAAAATTCGCTTATGAAAATCGGGAACAACGGCAATCTCGTTTTGGGCCCATTCGACGAATCTACGCCTTGATTGATGATCGTTTTGATGAATTGCCAAACCAAACTGAGAATAAATCACTTGACAGCTGTTAAATCGGTCCCCATCTTGGAAAGTAATGCCAACTTTAACTTCTATACCTGGAAAAAAACACTCTTTATAACACAGAAGAGTGGTCTAACTCACACACACTACTATAACACAGAAGAGATCTATAACATTGGTATGTCATATTTTAACGTTTCCATTGTATATAAATCAAAATATTTCAAAAAAAATTGCTGTGAGAGAGTAATTTCTCGTTGACTTTAGTAACTTTTGTTCTGTATGTTACATGTGCTCCATATTTTTTAGTTATCATTCAATGTGAAATGGCAATTAAATACGTTTTAAACCAAAAAATTTGTACATTTATTGAAAATTACATAACTTTAGAAGCATTGTTTCATAAGCGAAAAATAAAGAGTGTTTTTTTTCAGGTATAGAAGTTTAAGTTGACATTACTTTCCAAGATGGCGACCGATTTAACAGCTGTCAAGGGATTTATTCTCAGTTTGGTTTGGCAATTCATCAAAACGATCATCAAGCAAGTCGTAGATTCGTCGAATGGGCCCAAAACGAGATTGCCGTTGTTCCCGATTTTCATAAGCGAATTTTGTTTAGCGATGAAGCGCACTTCTGGTTGAATGGCTACGTCAACAAACAAAACTACCGCGTTTGGAGTGTAGCTAATCCACAAGCTAAGGCCACAACGTTACAGTCAATGGTGATCGGTATAGAGCCATGATTACTAACTTTTTCATTCCTGAATTGAACAATCATGATGTCCAGGAGCTGTGGTTCCAACAAGACGACGCAACATGTCACACAGCTCGTGCCACAATCGATTTATTGAAAGACACGTTTGGTGACCGCCTAATTTCACGTTTTGGACCTGTGAATTGGCCTCCAAGATCTTGTGATTTAACACCGCTAGACTATTTTCTGTGGGGCTATGTAAAGTCATTGGTCTATGCGGATAAGCCACAAACGCTTGATCATTTGGAAGACACAATTCGTCGTGTTATTGCCAATATACGGCCACAAATGTTGGAAAAAGTCATCGAAAATTGAACGTCCAGATTGGACTGCATCCGAGCCTGCCGTGGCAGTCATATGCCAGAAATCATATTTAAAATGTAATGCCACAAGATTATCTTTCGAATAAAAAAATTCATGTCAATCGAATAATACATTGTTGTTTTATTGCAATTTAAAGTTCTATACCTCTAAAAAAACACCCTTTAAAATGTCTTTTACATCCATTTGAAGTAGAACCTTAAGAAACAAAATACTACGCTATCCTTAAAAAAACTATTTTTAACAGAAACTATTAAGCGGTCTATTTTCCAAGTGTATCCGATTTCAGAGAATTTATTATACTTACAATTACCTAAATGATTTACTTTAAATAATTAAAATCTTATGTGATATCCTTTATTAATAATTATTTGCTCTTACACAAATAAGTAAAAAAAGAAGCAAATTTTTAAAAGAAATTGCTTAACGTCCTTGATAAAATTTTTAGATAATGTTACCTCTAGGTTTAGCAGTCTTTATTTTTTATGTGCGCCTTGAATGCATTATTTTTTCAACTATCACTTCCATAAAAATTAATTTTTTCAATATGATACACTCATCTAATTAAACACATTTTTTTTTAGAAAACTGAAAACATTAACGATGAGTTAAATTCATATGACGTAATAGTCCCGTGATAAATGCAATCACGTGTTTCTAGCCTTTCAGTTCAGAAATTCATGTGACGTACAATCACTTATTGTAACAAGCGTAATAAATTCATGTGACACTCGAAAATACAATTGTGTGTCAAACACTACAGTAGATTCCAGACAATCAGTTCTATCGTCTTACTGTTACCTACTTTATATGTTTACGGAAGTTTTCTTTTAAAAGTATATATATATATATATATATATATATGTGTGGGGGGGGAGACAACAAGGGGTCCAAGACGTTTGTCTTTCTTCTATTTTATTTTAAAACTTAATAAAAATTAATTAAAAAGGTAGCTATTTTAAAAGATAAGTTTGACGATGATATGCAGAAGGTAACGCCTGCTCGCGCACCTCTCTCGTTCTCTCCGCTCCTCTCTTAAAAGTTTTGGTTCTACTTTCACTAGTTCAAAAGTTTCCACAGTTTCATTTCTCATTAGCTGCGCCTGCGTGCGAAGACTGCGTTGTTATCTTGAGAACTATTGGATCCTACATCCGGCTATCCTGACTGTACGCTGTCCGCAGCGGTACTTCTTCCTTTTTCATCGAGACCAGAGGAGAATCTGAAATATACAAAAAAGACGGAACAGACAAGGACTATACGACAAATACATAGAGATTTAACATATCATAATTTTTCTGAACTAGACAGTTTCTCTATCATGTGAAGGCACCTCTTCGACATCCGGAAGGTTCCACAGGAAAACATTGTGTTTCACAGGCTTAAGAACGTCTTTTTTAACAAGTTGATCTTTGGTTGAACGCATCGATATTTTCCTCTGTAGAGTTCTGGACGTCTGTTCAAAACGATTTCTCTTTTTCCTCCGTTTCCACTCCCAGGGCTGGAAGATTTTCCGGAGCAACACAAACCGACGATGTTTACTCTTCATAGGTAAAGGGGTAGGTGAGCGGGAGATAAATTCCACGGAACTCGTTTTCATGGCACCACTGACTTTCTTTCACAATACTGTATCAGAACATTTTTCTCTTACAATACTCAATTTTAACTTAGTACTCTTAATTTTATTACATTTATAATCCTTAATTAGAGAACTCGAATCATTTCTAGTATTAAAGTTTTTAACATGGGACAAATCATAACTAGAGTTTTCTATCACATTTGAAACAGAAACATTTGGAAAAGAAACACCAGAATCTGCACTCAAAGAGGATCCACTTTCACTCAATAAAACATCGCTCTTTGCGTGGCCTAGTTTCTTTATTTCAGCATATACACTGGGATGTATAATAATTTCTTCGGTCAAGATCGGTGATATTGCCGTTCGAACACTTAGACCGGGAGAGTGTTGATCAAGAGAAATATTTATGGGTTTAACTTCTACCATACGCTGTTCGCCAAAACATGAACTTAATGTTATGATTTCTTCGGAAGGCTGGTTCACTCTAATTAGTGAGGAATTTAAAACTGGGATCTGGCAACCTGAATCGATCAAGGCTGTTACGGGCTGATTTTCCACGAAAATGTTTACGTATTGAAGATTTGTGAATTCATCGCTATTTTGTTTTTCGCTCTCGACTTTCAAAGTATTCACGTTTATTCTATGATGGATGTGGTCGTTAGATTCTTTAGGTTTAAAACGCTTCTCACAGTCTCTTGCGTAATGAGATGAATCACCGCATATAAAGCAATTTTTATTTTCTCTTTCAAGATATTGGGGATAGTTCTCTTTAATCTTTGGTTTAAAGTTTTGTGATCTATTTTTAAAGGGGTCTTGGGTATATCCACAAGTAATAGGAATTTCTTTATGTGATCCGCTTCTAGATGAAATATAAGTATCGCACTCTTTAGCTAAATCAATAGGCCTGAACCAATCTTCTGCTTCTCGAATGCTAATATGAGTTGCAGTTTCCTTATTTAAAGTTTCAAATAATTTATCAGAAATTATAAGATCACATAGAGATTCAAAGGAATTAACTTTTCTTAACGAACAATAATATTGGAAGTTTGCCGTCAATCTTGCAGCAAATTGGATGTATGTCTCGCCTGATGATTTTACAGCATTTTTAAATGAGTTTAAACACTCGCGAGGGGTTAATTGGAATTCTCTGAGTACTATAGATTTTAGTTTTTCATAGTCATTTAATTCCTCTTTTTTAATATACAATAAGACGTTATGAGCTCTTTCGCCCAGAAGATTTATTAAAATTTGAGATTTATATTCGTCATTTATTTTCTTGGTTAAAAATGCGCGTTCTAATGATTGGAAGAACAGATTAAAATTTTCAGATCTGGTGGGAACAGGAAGAGATAAAGTTCTAATACTGTTTATCATATTTTATATGTTAGTTTCGAACTGTTTATCTTCGACTTTAGCTGCAGGATTTAAACTGAATGCTTTATTTTTAGCCGTTTGAAGTTCGATTTCTTTTTCTAATTTTGCAAACTGAAGTTTCGCGAGCTCAATTTTCTGTTTTTCTAAAGTTACCTCTCTTTCGTTTCGCGATACTCTCTAATCTATACAGTTTTGAATTAAAGTTTTAACGAAATCTGGATCACTTTCAAATGTACTACTGTTCTCAATTTTAGTCTTTAGTTTAGCTATGGTGTCCGTACTCTCCACAGTACCGTCTAGATCCTCAACAACTCTTATGAGATCCTCTTTAAGAGCGTTTTTATACATTTTAGAAAAATATGGAAAGATCCTACCTTTTTTTTTCTGGCTCCCTTGTTGCTCGCACGTACGATGTATCCAATAATTGAAGAAAAACTTCGATTTCACAGATCTCACCTCTTCGCAGGTAATATAGTTGAAATTGTTCGAATTGACACCTCTTCGCAGGTGTTTGTGGTATTTCCAACCTCTACACAGGCGGAATTTTCGACGATGGGTTCCAACCTCTACACAGGCGGAACGAAGTTTCCGAAAAATGGCGGCGCGTCTCCTCCACGGACGGCTTTTGTTCACGTTCCAAACTTTGATCAAAATCGAAATCTTTTTCAATCCCGGCCTCTACACAGGCGGAGTATTCATGCTGAGTTCAAACCTCTACACAGGTTGAACGAAGTTTCCAAAAAATGGCGGAGCGTCTCCTTCACGGACGCTTTTGTTCATTGTTCAGACTTTGGTTCAAAATCGAAATTTTATCGATCCCGGCCGAGCCCCCATAATTTGTGGGAGACAACAAGAGGTCCAAGACGTTTGTCTTTCTTCTATTTTATTTTAAAACTTAATAAAAATTAATTAAAAAAGGTAGCTATTTTAACAGATAAGTTTGACGATGATATGCAGAAGGTAACGCCTGCTCGCGCACCTCTCTCGTTCTCTCCGCTCCTCTCTTAAAAGTTTTGGTTCTACTTTCACTAGTTCAAAAGTTTCCACAGTTTCAGTTCTCATTAGCTGCGCCTGCGCGCGAAGACTGCGTTGTTATCTTGAGAACTATTGGATCCTACATATATATATATATATATAATTAACTATATTAGCATGCATAAGTAAACACAATACACTTGAATTAAAAAAACCCGCATACTGTAAAAATTTATTTTATTTTGAAATATTTTTCGACATGTTTACCCAGATATCAAGTTTGAAACTGTATATGATTTTTACAAGAACAAGAAAACAGATAAGCCTGTGTGAATTCAATTGCAAACACATGATTACATTTATTATGTAGATGTCATGAATTTACCCCATTGAATACAAAAGATGGAACAATTTTAAATTATTCGAATTTAAGCTAAAAATATTGGATTTTATGAAATAAAGGCCTTACACCTGGTAACATCATTCTCATTTGCTTCATAAACTTTTCAGTGAGTTTAAGGATGAGTTGGAGCTTAAATCATTTATTTATTTCCACTTGCCTATGTAACAGAACTCAGTGGCGCAACATCCCATGAGGGTCAAAGCCTACTGTTTCTATGTCAATTAACGTGACCTTGGCCCCTGGGATGCATGTGCAGATGTTTCAATCAAGTTGTCAGTCTGACGTGAAACCCACAGTGTTCAGATCCCAAGCAAGCGTGGTCCACATTTATCAACCCACTGAAAGGATAGAAGGCTGAGTCGACCTTGCCCAGCTTGGAATTTGATCTCCGGACGTGTAGAGTGGAAACGTGATGCACTACCTCTCAGCCACTGGACTACTTGCCTAAAGATTATGAACAAAAATAGATTAAAAAAGTGTGAGGGATAAGAGAGGTAGAGCGTTCCTTTTTCGGAGCAAAAAAGTAAGTAAAGTTGTAAGAAAATAGTAAATATTTTTTTAAATGGTAGAATACAATTGATTTCAGAACTTTATACATTTTTAGAGGGAAACAAAAAAAATAATGAGTTTGTTCAATTGATTACAATATACTCTGTACAAAAGATTTACAATATCTTGAGAAGTTTACTCCAGATCCTCGGATAATATGTGATATCCTCCCCCTCGGGTGAACATCTCTTTGAGCATCAGCGTGAGCCAGAGGTGTAGGATTAATGGAAGAACTAGAAGCATACATTATCTTAATATAGCTTTATTAAGATATTTAATTTAATTGTTTAACAAATTAAATTATTATAATAATATATGTGACAGAATCTACGGTGACAAAACACACAATTTATATAATACTGAATTAACCTAACTCGAACCACTATCGATTACTGACTCGCCTAAACTCAATTACAATAGTATCACTGATCCTAATATTAAATAGTCAATCCTACCTTGCTGTAGTCTGAATAATCGATCACTACAATCTTAGATGAAGGCGTGTAAATGCTCGAGTGCAATGGTATGCACCTTGACTCAATGTATCTCTGTCACGTATAATTTCTGCTAGTCACCACGTAATATTTTCCAAAACTTCTTCACTCTTGAACCCCGGATTATGTTTACATTCCTCTAATTACCATCCCGCTTAATCTAACTTCTGATATTTAAAAGCTTCCTAATTTGCATCTTTCTTTCACGCTTCACTTCTTGAATTTGGTTGGAAAAGAGTTGCCATTAATTCTAGCCCCAAAGTACATGTTAAAGAAAAGACGCGTGAGCCCCCGTCACAAATTAACTCCCAAATATTCAACTTAATTGTTATTTTTTCCGCTATGTGTAAGGTTTCAAAGCTTGGGGTAACTGGCCAAGGACTCAGGGAGCTATCTCGTCTGGATTTTGATCCGGTTGCAATAAGATCATGGTCCGAATAATTTTAATCGTTAAATGCTATTCCTGGACATATTCTCCGAAAAACTAGGAATTTCGAAGTATTTTCCATCTGATAACAGTGGCGTATTATGCCGCGTCAATCGTCCGTGTTTCGGCTAAGGCCTAACACTATACATAATCATTACTCGTTTAGTCGAAAGGTGACAGTCGATTTGTGCTAAGATTTGCTAAATTGCGAGAGACGCAAATTTATTTGCTACGAATTACCATTTGTGAGAGTATTTGACAATGTGTGCTATATATTGCTCACTTAACGGGTCGCAAGTGAGGCCCTACTTATGCATAGAGGCCCAATGCCTCAAGAAATCTTATGTCATCACTATTTCTGCATTACATTAAATATAATGATGCTATTTTTATACATATTTGTGGCATACATGCCGCAAAAATGTTTTATTATTTGAATGCATTTTTAAGATATTTCTGTTTAAAGTATCTTAACAGAACCGCGGGAAAATAAAATATATACCTTTTAAAATGGCCTAGATTTTTTTTACATCGGTTAGATCCATCGAGTACCGGATTCAACTCAACTAGAAAGATAAGACAGAAAGATTCATGTTATAATTTACAACACCCAAATATTTATGTTTTAAACAGAAGTTTTACAACTGCCGTTAAGAAGCAAATAGACGTTGACAGTTCAAAAATATACAACACGCAATATTCTAAAAGCGCTTCATCACCCTGCGATTCAGTTTCGTGGAATTCATTTTTTCTTTACAAAGATCGTGAGATGATAAAAGTAGCTCTATTCTTTAAAATACAATCATAATCAAGGGTGTTATAGCTGGAAAAAGCCGTTTTCAAATAAAAACTGCACTTTTGCTTTACAGATAAACGTAACATACATCTTGTGCGAGTATTACAGCCCTATGTCATTTATATAACTGTCACTATAAATGAAACGTTATACACTTTATTCAAACTCTATCATCCACTGACTAAAAATTCATTTACACTTACTTAATCGATTCGGGAATCTTTTATGTTGGTTTATAATTTAACATAAGGGATTCATGCTATTATGACATCGTAGTAATGTATTACACTACTGTTAGTAATTCAATACTTAAAGTTGAGAACTATGTGACTGCCAATAAACAAGTTGAATCATAGACTCACGTATTATTTTGACCAAATACCACTGTATGAACTGATGGAGACGTTGAACACACATTAAGTTCAGCTGGGTCCTTAAGTTTTCGCGTGATGTGATGTGGAAATTAAGGAAAAACAGTACACACACAGCACACACTATATCTAAGGTGTCGTTTTCATCACTCGGGTCAAAGGTATTTTACCATCAGTAGCTCTTATACAGAGTATCTCAGTATTAAGCTGTAAATTTCTAGAAATTGCAGGGTACACCTATATGATTTGGAATTCCATAACAGTATTGGGATAGAATGCGAAAAACTTAAAATGAAAGGGCAATACGTAAGAGAATATGCATTTTATTATGAATACACAACTACAAATGTAAAAAAAAAGATCAACTACAAACTAGATCAAAAGAGATACTCAAATTGTCGTCCGGGAACATTGATGTTGTCTTCACATCGTTGGCGCTAGGGACCCGGAATATATCCTAGAACAGGGATGGCGAACCAGTGGCACGCGTGCCATTGATGGCATGCGACACAATATTTTGGGCACGCCAGTGATCAAATTGGTTTGCATTTTATTTCAAAATAATTAAGTTCACTTTGAAGTATTACGAGCAAACGCGAGTGATCGTTCGCGGGGCTCACTCGTTTGTTATTGTCTTGCCTTAGTTACATCGTGGACTACAATTGCTTATGATTCAAAGTTTGTCTGCGCATAGCATAGTAGATTTCATTGACACAACTGTATTTTAAAGTTAAGTACGATTTTTAACTGTTATTTAACATGGCTAGTTCAGCAAAAGAGCAAAAAGTGTAAGATAGTAAATGTAACAAAGAATTTCAAATTTGGTGACTCTAGAAATATGGCATCATTAGTAAAGGCGACAAAACGAAGTGTGTTTTATATTCTGGAATAATGGTAATCAGAACATCGTCTGTAAAAAACGGCATTTTGAAACAAATCACAAATCCTACTGTCAAAAAAATAAACCACTGCAAAAATAATTAATTGCATAGAAACCTTTTGGCAGATGACTCCAATTTAGCATGCATTCTACTAAATGTAACATGTTACAATCCTAATATAAGTTATTTGTCATCCAATTTGCAAGAACAGAAGTAACTCTAATGTTTACTTTAATTTGAATTACACATAACTAAAACATTTAAAGTATACAGTGCAAAAGGTATTTTTTTAATAAAGAGTTCTGTGTTGTTAGCATTTAGTTTTGTTATTTTCTCAATAATCACGCGTAAAAATTATTTGACGGCACGTCTACACCTCATAAAACACTTCTTTAGAAAAAATGGCACGTTGATTCATAAAGGTTCGTCAACCCTGTCCTAGAAGATCCTGGACGTGTCTTCTAGATATCATTGCGTAAAAGCCAAACTAAGTGGATAACAACTTTCTTAAATTAATCAGACGTGCTGTACATGATGCGGATTCATATCGTTTTCACGCTAAATTCTTCAGCAGAGACCTGGTGTATCCTTTATCAAACTTAGCACAATCTCCTCGATGTCCGTAGTACTGTTTGTTCAAAACTCGCGATCCTCTCTGAAAAACAAAACTCTTCCAAAATATTCTCTGGAGCAGATTTGCAAAGAGATTATGGTTGGTAGTAGATCTTTTCAGAAATCATCCCGCCTACAAGCGCTGTGCAGCTTGACCATTGCTTTCTGTAATCTTATACACTGGTGTGCAAAAATTAAGGACGAGACGGTTTTTTCAATATAACTTTGTACAAAAGCTTTCCAAATCAACACATTTAATACCGTAAGATCCCCAATACGTAAGGACATGTGTAATGTAAGCAACACTTACTAAAAGAGAAATCAGAGGGATAAAAAGAAGCTTGATTGAAAAAGTAGCATGGAGCGCAATGCGACTGAAGGCCGAAACATCCCTGGGATGGGTATCCAGCAAGAAACATCCGGTCTTTAGTAGGGGATATGATCTCCCTGACTGCTATGTAGGTTTCACAGCGTCTGCCCATGCTGAGAATGAGGGTGTCAATGAGTTGTTGAGGCATTGCTGCCCATTCGTCTTGCAGCGCCAATCGAAGCTCTCGAATCGTTATTGGTGGTAAGGTACGAGCTGCCAAGCGTCTGCCTAGAAAATCCCATACATGCTCGATGGGATTGAGATCCGGAGATCGTGCCGGCCAATCCATACGTTCAATATCCTCACTCTTTAAGAGCTGTTCGGCAGCTACTGTGCGATGACATGGTGCATTGTCGTCCATGAAAAGGAACTGCAGACCCATAGCGCCTCTAAAAAGACGCACATATGGAAGAAGAATCTCGTTACAATAACGGGTCCCGTTGACTGAACCTGCGTCGAAGATGTGAAGGTCTGTACGACTACCAAGCATGATGCCTCCCCAAACGAGAACACCGCGACCTCCATACCTGTCCCTTTCAATGATGTTCGAGGGATGATTGCGGCTTCCCCGCTCTCTCCAGATAAGTATGCGATGAGAATCGCTACTCAAACTGAATCTGCTCTCATCTGTAAAGAGTACTCGTCCCCATTCATTGTCTCTCCAATTCCGGTGTTCCCGGCATCACAGAGAACGCCTTCTCCGATGGGCAGGCGTTAAAGGTACACACCGTACAGGGCGTCGTGCAAACAAACCACCACCGTGCAGTCTTCTGGCTACGGTAAAACGCGATATCAGTCGTCCAGTCACCTGTGTCGTGTGTCTAGCGATTTCTCCCGCTGTCTGCCGCCTGTTTCTTCTGGCCTGTAAGACAATATACCGGTCATCTGCGGGTGTGGTTCCTCGTGGACGACCACTACTGAACCCCCGGATAGCTGTTCCTGTACTTTGAAATTGTCTCCAAAGTCGTGAAACGATGCTGTGAGCAATTCCGAACTCTGCAGCCACACTTGTCACACTGCGGCCTTCCTCCAACTTCCCAATGATTCGACCTCGGGTAAAAGCATCCAGATGTCGTCTAACAGATTGATTATTCGCCTTTTCTCGCTGAGACAGCAACTCGGTGTGATTTTAACTGCTCTACGGCGTGCAATCTCTTTGCCAGAAATACTGATCTTACACCGACAACATGCTTTATACTACTCAGACACTCCCCCATTACGTCTACCTGCATATCTGCGCATGTGCTACCGTACATCACCTTACTTAATCTCCTGATTGGTCTTTCTGTCCGCTCTGCCTCTTCGTTCAGCTGATATGCTAATTTTTCGACTTCGTCCTTAATTTTTGCACACCAGTGTATATCAGATGTATGTCGGTTGGCTTCGCGTTTATGTATTTAGTCACCCAATTACCGCTGCGGCCGGGAGTAAAATGAAGCTTTTTTCACAAATGCTCGGAGCTCCTGCGCATTTGTAATATTAATTAATGCTAGAATCGCATTATAAATTCATCTTTTCTATTTGATCCAAGTCGTCTTGTTGTATCCTGCTCTTATTAAAACAACTTCTAGAAAATGTTGTACAAAAGATTGAAAATACTAAGTTTTGTCAAACTTATTGAAAATGTTTACAAATGTACATTTGTAAACATTTTCACTAAGTTTCTTATTTTTCTGTAAGTTACGACTGCAATTTCCTTTTATGAAATTGTTTTTGCAGAGCAATGGTAATTGCAGATTCTCTCTCTCAATCCCCAAGCAAATAATGAGTCATTGTCATATTGTTATTTTAACCTAAAGTTCTAAGGTATAACATTGAGTTTCAAATTCCTCTGATGGTGTTTACATAAGGAATATCCAAATGTTCTTTTTAATTTTAAAATTGTTCCTCCGAGAGTTTTATTCACCAAAAAAGCAATGTAACACCATCTTTGCCCAAACTCTTAGTACAGCATCATTATCCCAGATATAAGACAAGAATCTTAACTTACGCCCCTGCAACAAATCTAAAATCAATTTTCACAAGATTTGATAACTGAAAAGCTTCCAGAAGTGATAATGTGGTGAACGCCAATTCAGCGCTATTGATGAAATATTAGAAATTAATTATACGAAAAATTGAGATTTTGAGCTGTCTAGAAAACTGCGAAATGCTTACTTCCATTGCCTGAATTTTTCAAATTTCCTTCAGAATTGCAATTGGTGGGTGTTGAACATGTTTCCGGATTCAAATAAACAGAAACAATTTTATCAGCCGTATTAGTGATATTAGCTGTTTCTTGACTAATTAACAGATGGCTTGGCTTGATAAAGCATACATTCAAACCGAAGAGTTTTTAACATATCTGAAAAGAAGCTTCCAACTAAATATAGCGTATGACACAAGAATCCCAACAGTCAGTCGTCTATCGTCAAGTTGCGCCTCACTTTAAAACGGATTTCCAACAAGTCTCTCAAACCAGACAGCTACGTGTTTTTGATGTTGTCATCTTTGGAGAGACAAGAGGATTAGGGTGGGCAACTTGTTTGGCTCGCGGATTGTATTCTGACAGCAGAGGATACCGAAGGGCGCCACCTTTTAAAAATATTTTCATTCATTATTAAAAAAATAATAAATATAAGTTAAATAAAACAGGGCAGTTTTATTCAATTTATTTACTGTAATAATTTCATATTGTCTATAACTGCAAGCACATTCAATTTTAGAATCAGTTTGATACAAATGTACTCGATCATGATTTTTTATAACTTTTTGAAATCAAAGAGGGAGATTATTTATTTAAATTCTCATCTCAGCTGGTAAATTTATGTCCACTAACTTGCATCCATATCAAATGTATGCCGACCAAAATATAAAGAACAATTTCCCCACAAACTTCTTCACGCATGCAAGTATTTCATTTGACATGGGTTTGTTAGATACAATGTCATAGCATTAAACACACTGTGATCTAACTTCAAGTCAATAAGTTAAGGTATCCGACTACGTTCTCTCGGAACCGTGATTTTGCAAAAGCATATATAAATGGATAATATTAATGATATTTAGGATCACTTAGATTAAAAATGTATATAAAATTGTTTTAAGAATAGCATTACAATAAAAAATTATTTAAGTACAATATTTTGACAAAAAATGAACAAGTTTCAAAATATTCTCCTTTTGTGCGAAAAATGTTTCTATGATAATATTTTGCCTGTATATAGCTCAGACCTCTCTACAGAGGCTCAACTAGAATTTTTGAAATACATAAATTAGAAGTGGGTTTATCCATTTTTTACGACAACAGAAGGGAGAAATTCTGAGGGAAAAAAACCCCGATATGTATTTCAATTGGTTGTAACTCTGAAAATAATGTGAATTTTTCAAAAATCATAGTTGAGCCTCTGTAAAGAGGTCTGAACTATAGGCAAAATATTATTATAATAGAAGCATTTTTCATAAAAGGAGAACATATTGAAAAAATGTTATTCTAAGTTAATTTTTTGCCAAAATATTGTATTTAAATAATTTTTTTTCTCAAAATGTCCTTAAAACAATTTTATACGTGTATTCTAATCTTAGTGACACTAAATATCACGAAATTTATCCATTTATGCGCTTTTTTAAAATCACGGTTCCGAACGTAGTCGGATACCTTAAAGCTGTACCTCCTCAGGGGCAATATCAATACCAGAAGTAGAAGGATAACAAAGCAAATTTAATTTAGGCTCAATTTTCTTCAAATACTGGAATCTTGTGACCTCGTACCTTAAACTCCGCATACGATATCATACACACTTTTAAGTACTTTAATTCCCTAATAGGGAAAAATAAAAGACGAATCTTTGATCGTGAGTGGGTAAGAAATCTCGGTTCAAAGATCAGCTTTTGACTATCTTGCCGAGCCGCATAGAAACGCTTTGCGGGCCGCTGGTTGCCCTTCCCTAGAGTACAGCATTCACGCATTCCAAGGAATTTTCAAGATATGAAAAAATTAAGATGTTATACATTGTATAAAATACTGAGTGATTCCGCTGCTAATGAATTCTGGTTCAATTTGAATAAACTATAAACTTCGTTTATTTTTCCCAAAACGGTAAATGTTTCACTGCTATTCTTCTTTTTCAATTTGCGAGATGCAAATTTAGTTTCATCGGAAAATATTCTGCGAATTTTCCCATTTATTAAGATAGTAATAATAATAATTGAAGGCAAAAATTCAAAAAAAAATTCAGATCATTAATATTTTGATTGTTTTGTTGATACTGTCACAATAAAAGCCCTAAAACAGAACAGCTTTATTAAATTCAAACAGAATGCTTTTATTACATTTCCGATTTTAGTTACCTATAAAATAAACGAGACATATTTCAAAACAAATGGAATATTGAATTACATAACGAACAATACAAAAATTTAATCACGAGGTTTGATCAATAGCGCTGCACCAGCATTCACCACAATACAATGGGAATCTCATAAAAGCAGTTCTAATATTTCCATTCACCAAATCCTCTAATCAATTATCAGGGTTTTTTATTTGCAATAATGCGTAGAATGCTTTTCTAAGATAATTACTCAGCTGTCAGTAAATGCGAAATTATGATTTTTTTAAAAAAAATAACAAAATCCTAAAATTAAAGCTGAAATCACATAATATATTTTTACTATAGCGTCTTGCAGCAAATTTTTCAACACATATAATTGGCCTGATATTTGGAGGACGAGTAACGTTAACTCTTTTATATAATCCCAAACAGGGATGTTTAAACGTATGGCCAATAGGTTCGAGCCCAAGGCCTCTTCTCATTCTGGACTTGGTCTCAGTACGATCCTGATCCGAAAAATTTTAAACATCAAACATTATTCTTGGACATATTTTCTGAAAAACTGGGATTTTCGAATTTTATTCCAACTGGCAACAGTAGCTAGATTTCATTATTATGCCATGTCCATCGTCCGTGACAGTTCTAGGCCTACCCCATGACACACTATCATTACCAATGACACTCACAGGAATTTGACCGGGGGGTCCAAGGGTGAAAGTCCGCCATTCTCGCATCCAGGGGCGTAACGGATAATATTAGGGCCTTCCTACAAAGTTAGGTTTTAGACCCCAAGCCGGATCTTGCAAAGAGTTTGTACGTACTCGGAGTCAGTCTTTAAATTTTTTTCCCCTAATGGGCTGAATATTGGCAACAATGCCTTTGCAGTCACGGCAAGTCTCCAAATATGAGTGCCATTTAATGCTGGTACCATCTAGTGCAGGTATACTCAATCTGCGGCCTACCGAGCCTTTGTAAGTGACCCCGTCATAGCCCATTGTTCTGAGAAAATCATTTATTTATAAAAATTTGGTGGAAAATTCTTTTTTTAGAAATCAATTATATCAATTGTGCTTTTTGCTTTCGATGACATATGGGTGCGAATTGATATTTTTTTCTGATTAGTGATAATAGACAACAGTGGAGTAGCGAGCATTTTATGAGTGGAACTAATTTTTAACTATTTTTCGTATCTTGCAAGCGAAAAATCTTCGAAGAAAATTGGTTGCTTCAAGATGATTGGGAAGTTGACTATTTTACAGTGAAAAACAAGCATGGATCAGTGATTGTTTGATTAGTCACGAAAGCGTTGTATTTAAAAAATATCACTAAACAGGAATCGCGTTCAATGACACATTTTCTCGAAGATTTCTTTCAATAGATGATAAATAGGCTTTCTTGAATAATCTTCATAACAGCAAAAAAGTATTTTGTCAGTGGTAATGCCACAGCGGTAAAAAGGCTCCTTATAAAAATTGCTATATTATTGGTAATCATATGGAAAGTGTTTACTGATGCAGAAATTGTGAAGGAGTGATTTTTAAGCGCTTACAATTTAGACAATTTATTTATTTTACAAATGCCAGGCCATTGACCATCAGGTCATTAGGCAACGGGCTCTCCAATACCTTTTTACAATGCAGT
The DNA here is from genome assembly GCA_019973935.1 of Trichonephila clavipes. Taxonomy (NCBI): domain Eukaryota; kingdom Metazoa; phylum Arthropoda; class Arachnida; order Araneae; family Nephilidae; genus Trichonephila; species Trichonephila clavipes. The sequence goes on from BMAU01006710.1 coordinate 139,833, forward strand.
TAAGATCATTCAGTGCAGAGCACTCGTCCAAATGAGCGGCAGTCATGTCTTGTCCAGTGTCACACAAAACGCAGATAGGTGAAGTCACTAAATTAAAACGAAACAGATGAGCACAAAGGCAGTCATGTCCGGTTAAAAGTCTAAATTTAGCCACAGCAGCAGCACGAGGAGAACTTGGAATACCGTGGGATTTCTTACATAGTGTACTCCAAGGCTTATCACGAGCAACACGAGAAGCTGTAAGGCGAAATGATTCCCTAAAAATCCTTTTAATTTCCAGTTTGGCAGAATGAAGTGTCAGGTCTCTGCGAAAGTTCTGAAGGATACCCGTTCCCTTTTTTGCCAAAAAGTCTGCCCTCTCATTTCCCCAAAGACCACAGTGGGATGGTACCCATTGAAAGACGATCTTTCCTTTTATCTTTCCCAGGAGTTCTCTACAGTTCTGCACACGTAAACAATTATTCTCATTACAATTTAGACAAACACAGCGACAAAAATAAAAAAAATATTAAAAATAATAATTCAAAAAAGCAAAACAGGAATTTTGATATTTTGATCAATTTTCCACATTTTAAAGTTTCTATGTTATCTTGGGCTTAAAGAATTTCTCCCCCCCTCCCCTCCATTACTCTTCATGTTGTGGCCTGCGTGAAGCAGCTAACATATGTATGTGGCCCGGCAGGAAAAAAGGTCGAGTACCCCTGATCTAGTGGCAGCCCTCATTACCAAATTTGGGCATTTGAATTAATTCAAGCTTTCGTCGGCTGTTAAATATTGCCGCGATTTTAATTTTGTCGAGAATACCAGAGCCACACAAATTGATACTCAAGGGATCTTTTACATGCCACATAATCATATGACGTACGTGCCAGCGATTTTCGCATCCAGAAAACCTACCGACGAACACTCAACCTTGGGCTTAAGAAGCGGGCACGTACGCCACCAAGCCAAGTCTCAAAGTTATCAACATGAAGTAGGAACAAGCTCTAGATTCAAATCCCAATTTCAAGTGAAAGTGCTTTCGTTGTCACATTAAAACATTTTTATTGTATAGACAGCCTTATTATTCTCCCAATTATTTTCTATCCGGCTTGTGCTTAACAAAGTGGTCGCGGTAGCCTTGTGGTCAAGGTAACGGACTCGTGGCCTGAGTTTGAGCCCAGTACCACTGAAGACCCGCCGTGTAGGGGATCGATGCACGTTAAATCTGTCAAGAACTCAAGCTTCCTCCCGTTGGTGTAGTACTTAGAAGAATGGGTGCCAGCTCAAGTGTCGTCCTCGTCACTTGACTATGGTTCGAAATTACGAGGTCCATCGCCAAAAGCCCTCGAGTAGCTGAACTGTTTGACGTTAATATTCACTCCCTCACTTATACTTAATAGAAATAAATTACTCTGAAGTACACTTTTTTCTAATATAATTCTTTTTATAGGGGGGGATACTGGTTATTCGCAAAATATATATGCGGTCGGACCTCTGTATAACGAAGTCTCTGAATCGTGGGAAAAAAGTACGTTATATGGAGGTTCATCATTTAATATACTTTATAAACCACATAAAGAAAATTTTAAATTCATAAACACTATATATAAAAAAAGTAATTATTCACTCCTTTTTTTTAAAATTGATATGTGTTTATTTTATATATCTTACCCATCAAAAAACAAAGAAAGAAGGAAAAACTGCAAGGAAAGCAAGAAAAAAGGAATATCGAAGAAATCACTGTGTTTTCAATATTAAGAAAATAATTTTATACTAAAATTAATGAATTTTGAAGACATTTTATAACTTAAAGCATACAAGTAATATTAAACATACACTATTATGTAATTAGAACACGGGGACACGGGACAACTCCACTGAGGGTGAAGAGGATATCGAAGATGTTTTTAGTAAACTGGGCCAGGGTGGCTCTACGGCCGAACAAACCGGATCCCTGCCCGGGGCAGCAAATTTTAAGGGCGGCATTTGGATCTAATTTTTTTTAAAAAAATTGTTACAAAAAAATTGATATATTTTCTGAAATATTATTGGATGGGAATTTGGTATTTCATTTAACGTACCTTATATTTTTTTTATTTTGTACTCTGCATATTTAATGACAGTTTTATTTTTATGTTGAAACCTGAAGGGTTCGAGGCGGGAGTATATATTAAAGCATGAAAAATTTAATGTTTACACATCTTTCACTAGTAACTTTCTCCTCATCCCGGAGTGAGGTCATAGCGGACATTCCTTTCAACCTTTCTATGTCCGGTGTCAGCTATTCAAAAGGGGACAAGGGTAATAAGAGGTTTTGGTAGATGGAGAGCCACACAGGAGATGTTTTATTTTAGTTTTGAGAGTAGTTACTATAAGTTAAAACAAACACTTGTGATCCCCACCATCAGCAGGCTATATTTCGAAGAAATTGGCCTGCTTAAATGGACGATTCCTTCTCTCACATTTCCCTCTTTTGAAATAATAATAAGTAATTATGTCCTTAATTTCGAATTATTTTGAATTTTTTAAATCATAAACTAATATGCATATATATATTAAGAGAGAGAGGGGGTGGCATTTTCCATATTTGTCCGGGGCGGCGAAACTTCTAGAGCCGGCCCTGACCGGGCAATGGGGGTTAAAGGTTGCACTTCTTGGATGAAACGTCCAGAACGCTGTTGCTCTCGGCGAGTCAGAATCTAATAAAACCATTTCAAGATTTATAACTATCATAAAATGCGTTCAAAAGAGATGTGACCGGCTCACGCGTCTTTTCTGTAACATGTCCTTTGGGTTCTTTGGGCCAGAATGAATGGCAACTCTTTTCCAACCAAATCCAAGAAGTGAAGTGTGAATGAAAGATGCAAATGAACAAGCTTTTAAATATCGGAACTTAGAGTAAAATTGATGGCAATGTAGGGCAATGTATGGCAATTTGTGATAGTGGATGGAAATTGGCGGTAGTTGATGTCCAATAGAGGAATCGTGTTTCAAGTCTGAATGAGTTTTACGCGGCGGTAATTAGAAGTTATAAGTGATTGAATATATGGAATTCAAGTTGCACACCAGTGCATGCAAAAAAAGACAAGATTGAGAATAGGACAATATTGATTGATTCTTCAAACTGCAACAGGGTGGGATTGAGTATTTAATATTGGAATCAAAGGTTGAATTAGAATCGAGTTTAGGTGGTTCAGTTATTGATAGTGGTCCGAATTAGATTAAGTTGCTTATTATCTATATATATTGTGTGTTGCGTATTTTCCTATCGTAGATTCTCTCACATTAATTATTATAATTTAATTGGTTAAAGGTTTGAATTGAATATCTTAATAAAGTCATATTAAAATAATGATTCATTCTAGTTCTTTCGTTAATCGTGCACCTCTGGCTCACGCTGACACTCCGAGAGATATTTTCCCAAGGAGGGGGGGAATATCACAGAGAATAACTTGAAATTTTTTCATAAATACTTTATTAGAAGGGAGAACAAAAAGTAAATCACAAAAGAAAATTTTCGTTTTATAAAAAATGCACTTCGCTATAGAGAGGTTATTTTGTGAAGAAAATTGTGAAACGTTCAAGGTTCCAAGAAAAAGTTCGCTATATAGAAAAATTCGTAATATAGAGGTTCGACTGTACTCTGAAGTACACTTTTTTCTAATCGAATTCTTTTTTTGGGGGGGAATACTGGTTATTCGCAAAAATATATCTGACAAGAAAAGATTATCAGAGAAATCATTAAAATATCCTTTCGTTCTTGAAGAAAAAGTCCCCATGTTTATACAATCGTATCTTCCGAATACCCAATCGCTTTTCTTACTGTGAGATTAATCCACCGTATCTGATCGGTATCCCGTTGATAATGGACTTAGTGACTAAACTTTGCTCTGCACTTTATTCAAGAAAAAAGATCCGGGCTATAGAGAGCGGCAAACACACACAAAATAGATTGAAGAGAGATAATATTTAATCTGCCTTTCTCCTCTATCAAGATCAATTTCAGGCGCAACTTAAGAAACTCATTGTTATCAGGGACTAAGATGTTATCTTGCACTGATTTTAAGGAGAATGCTCCAGTTTTTTCAGGTATTGATTTGCTTGAAAAAAAATCTTATCAGTAGTTATATATTTTTCCCGAGATCCTTTTTCTGGTGTTCCATTGATGTAAATACGCCCTGAAATCTTTTTTCTTACAGTAAAATATTTCGAAATTGTTTTTAATTTTAATGAAACGATAAAATAAGCATTTTTCAGGATTTTTCCTAACCCGGCATCATTAGCGCGAAAAAAATGAACGAAAGATCTCGCGCAAGGTATCTCATACCCAAAAGTGTTAAATTCTATTTTTACCCTAAAATTTGCATACAAAGGTGAAACAGGAAGAAAGGTAGGAAATACCATATGTTTATTACATTTTTCACACGTAAGTTTAGTTTTTATGTTCCTTTTATAAGAGCATTCAGTACTTTGTTAATAAACTCCTTCAGTCTTCGTCGCGAGTGAGTTTTTTTTTAATTTTTTTTTCGTAGAAGCATTGCTTGCTGGTTTCAACATTCTTTAAATTCATCTGTAAATCTAAATCCTAAGCACTTCAAAAATCAGCGTCTGGTTCTATGTTTAGTAGAGGGTTTCTTAGTATAACAATATAATATGCGCATTTATTGTCGCAACGTTCAACAACTCAAAAAAGATTGTCATAGGATAACGATTACATTTTACAGCATTTGAATAGGATGTAGATATTTTATCAAGGACAATAATTGCTCCCTTAGGTAAATTATTTGGATAGATTTTTGTACAGGAATCATACTTGCTCTTCATCATTCGATTTTTCCTCGTCATCCCCGCAAAGAGACTTTCTTCCTCCGAAAATACTGTTGTACTATCTCTCTCTCTCTCTCTATTTATAAATACTGTATCTATTAAATTACTTAACTATCACATTTCTTCATCATAACTACAATAATAATGGGTAGCCTAGTGGTTAGAGCATCAGACTCCAGACCGGAAGGCCCGGGTTCGATTTCGATGCCACCAAATACCTCCCCCCCCCTTCCCGAGTACACACGGAGTACGCGCGCGTGCTCGTTAAATCAGTGGGTCCGAAATCTTGTGGGCTGAGTCACGAGCGCAGGGACTGGAGAATATTTCCCTCCCCTTCAGTTCCATGCAGAAATTGTGGAGGTGGTGTCGCCATCTATCGTCCCTTCGGGAAATCTCGCCGAGCTAAGTCGTACTGTCACCTGTATGGTGCTCAAGGCCAACGACAGGCGTACTTCTAGCCCCTTGCCACGATGAATTTCGTGGGCCTCGATCTGACTACGTCAGACAGGTGACATTAGAAACAGCAACAACATAATACGCCATTACATGCGAAAGATTTTAAAGCGTGCTAATGCATTTAGAAGGGCAACGGTGATTTACGCGCAGGGTAACCCGAAGAAGTGGTATCCAAACCCGAAGAAGTGGTATCCAAAAATGTATATTTAGAATTCCCCTACAAGCTTTGGCCCCTCAAGTCGGCTACACTAGAAACAATCCATTTTACAAAAAAAGTTAAGAAAGAGCGTTGGAAAAGTTAAACGGTGGGTACGACATACCCTTCGTAAGAAGAGCGCCGGGTTAACTTACTGAATTCTCTATTTTTCTAAAGATGTGCGCGATAAATAGTGTTATTATTCCTTCAGTTGAACAGATACCTGCGGGTGAGTTAGATATGCATAATTTAATAAATAAAAAGAAAATTATAAGCATATGGTGGAACTAAAATTTTCCAACAACGACAGCAACAAAATGAACATTTGTGTCTAGTTTTTATAAAAAAATTACGTAACAGAAAAATGTCACCTAATGCGCAAGAAAAATTATATTTCATCAGAATATGTGATAAAAGAAGACCTTGATGACGGGGCTGCTAGTTCGAATTTATTCCAGCAAAGGTATTACGCAGAACAATTAAGAATGTTGCATTTTAACTGTCAATAAACTCTTGTAGAGTAATGCAGGAGTTTGGAAGGTATTAATGAAAGATAAACATTTACTGCTGGACTTTTGCAGAAATAAAAAACTCAGATATCGTCCTACCACTTGACCGTGGTTCAAAATTACGGTCCTTCGCCAATAGTCATCACGATACTTCAGAGTGCGATGTAAATTAAAATCAAAGCAAATTCACAAAAATAATGAATTCTGTGCTGTACTACATATACAGTGGCACAAACAATTGAGGATACACCTTACTTTTACTTGATAAATCCAACTTTCAATCTAAATAACACATTAACTAGAAGTGCGAACGTGATTTAATTTTCACACGTAACAAAAGGGTTAATTTACAGTAAAAATAACGAAAATCAACAAAAAAATATCTAAAATTAAAAATTTCACAAGTATTTGAAATAAACATAGGCAGATCTTTACCTCAAAAAATTGAGGATACACCAATGAAATTTGTGTGACATATCACATACAAAGACAGTGTTAATATTTGGTTGCATGTCCTTTGGCTTTTATAATGTCCTCCAAACGTCTTCGTACCAATTCGACCAATTTTTTGGTGGTATCTGGAGATATTTTATCCCATTCTTCTTGTAACACTTCCTTTAAATGGGCTTTGTTCCTCATTTGGTGTTTTTGGACTGCTATTTCGAGTGTGGCCTACAAATTTTCAATGACATTGATGTCAGGGACTGTGGTGGTGTGTGCAATTGCTGTTTACAATGAAAAAGACACCACATTTTGACATTACGAGCCGTATGTTTGGGGTAATTGTCTTGCTGGAAAATAAAATTTCCATCTAAACCCAATTTTTTTGCACTTTCTTTAAGATTGTTGTTGAGTATATCTATATAAAGCTTATGATTCATTATGCCATCTATAAAAACTAAATTTCCTACCCCATTTGAAGCCATACGACCCCAAACCATGACGGAGACACCATCATGTTTAACTGTAGGACGTAAATGTTTTGGATCCAAAGCGGTGTTCGGCTTTCTCCAAACGGTGAGATGGCCATCACTTCCAAAAATGTTGAATTTACTTTCGTCACTAAATATAACTTTCTTCCAAAAGTTATCTGTCTTCATTTGATGAGTTTTTGCAAACTCCAAACGCTCTTTCTGATTTTGTAAGCTTATGAAAGGTTTCTTTCTAGCTACTCGACTGTTATATCCAGCATGCCTAATCACATTTCTCACAGTTTCAGCACTTACACTTCAGCCCATTATTCGAGAAGTTTCAGCAGCTAGTTTGACTGCACTTAGTTTAGGATCAATCTTGATATCTTTCAAAACTTTCCTTTTGGCTACATCACTCAGAATACTTTTCCTTCCTCTTCCACTTTTATTTTCAATTAGTCCATCGCTTTTAAATCTTCCAATGATTTTCTGGACACACGAGTGGCTTCTACTGACAATTTTAGCCATTTCACGATAAGATTTTCCTCTCTCAAATAACCTTAATATAAATTTTCTTATATCAATACTGGTCTCTCTCCGAGTACCCATTTTCCATTTAAAATTGCAACTTTAAATTCACAAAACCAATTTCAAAAGACAAAAGTAGCAGTCGAAAAAGTTTTAAGATGAAATTGGCCAAACACAGGTTATTATAGTAGCAAGCAGAAAAAAATCTAGTGGTAGTTAAACAAACATTTCATTGGTGTATCCTCAATTTTTTGAGGCAAAGATCTGCCTATGTTTATTTCAAATACTTGTGAAATTTTTAATTTTAGATATCTTTTGTTGATTTTCGTTATTTTTACTGTAAATTAACCCTTTTGTTACGTGTGAAAATAAAAACACGTTTGCACTTCTAGTTAATGTGTTATTTAGATTGAAAGTTGGATTTATCAAGTAAAAGTAAGGTGTATCCTCAATTGTTTGTACCACTGTAACTTAATAGTTAAGATAACAAAACGCGTGGTTGGCGATAGTCGAAATAGAGAATTATGTTTACCGATATTAACGGCATTTTGTTATCCTTGTGCTGGTGAGTAAGTTTTAACTATGATAGAATTATTATTACTTTTAACATTCTACATCAATAAGCACTTTTTTTCAGTTTCTCTAAATGTCTTTTATCAAATACAGTGAAAGTCGTTTAACGCGAAAACGCTTAACACAAAGTATAGGTACAATATACACTGCTGGACAATTGCTAAGGACGGATCACAAATTGCTATGTAGCATAACATTAAGCGTGACATGAGGCCTAGTAGGATAAAATATAGTTGCCACACTGTTCAGACATTAGAATAAAGAATATTTATTGTTCTGGAAAGTACAAAAGCTGTGAAACATCTGAAAGAAAAAAATTGTTCATTTGATCTGCGTACGGAGAAATGGAACAATGCATCTAAAAGTCAGCAGGCACCTTAAAGAAAGGTATTAGTACGGGATATGTCCACCGTGGAGTGTGATGCAACATTCCACACGTCGTACCATACTTTGCACAACATTATCCAGCAGCTGTTGAGGCAATTTATCCCATTCCTCTGTGAGTGCACGGATGAGGGTGTTCTTGTTTGTCGGAGGATAGTTTCGACCAGCAATTTGCCTCCCCAAAGCATCGCACACATTTTCAATGGGGTTTAGATCTGGAGAACGCGCTGGCCATACGAGACGTTGAATACCCTCGCTGTCTAGACAATCCTGAACAGCGAGTGTTCGATGACATGTTGCGTTGTCGTCCATAAAAACAAATTTATCACCGACAGCACCACGGAAAGGACGAACATGAGGAAGTAGAACTTCACCAATGTATCGTTGGCCTGTCTTAGACCCATTCACAACCACATGTAGGCGCGTGCGGCCATTGATCATGATGCCGGCCCACACCATGATACTGCATGTCGGATATCGGTCCTTTTCCTGGATATTTTCTGGACGATAAGCAGTACCACTCTCGCGCCAGATCAGTTGGCGTCTACAATCCGATGACAGACTGAACCTACTCTCATCTGAGAATAGTACGCATGCCCAGTCCTGTTCAGTCCAATTGTGATGCTCACGACACCATTGCAAACGGGCAGTACGGTGCTGTCTGGTCAATGGGACACACACAACAGGTCTGCGTGCGTACAGTCCTCCTCCCCTCAAACGTCTGGCAACAGTTTTTTGGGAGATCTGCTTTCCTGAGGCAGCAAGAAAATGATTTGCCACCTGCTGAGCTGTGGTGCGCCTGTTCCTTTTTGCTGATAGGACGACATATCTGTCTTCTGCATGCGTCGTACTTCTAACACGACCTCCCCCGTGCCATCTACTACACATTCCAGTAGTTTTAAATGACTTCCACAGCCGTGAAACAACGCTGTGAGCGATGTCGAATTCCCTGGCAACATCTGTTATTTTTCGCCCTTCTTCGATCTTTCCAATAATTCGTCCACGCATAAAATCATCTATGTGATGTCGTGAAGACATGCCAAAAATTTTAAGTTCGTCTATTAAATCTTTCCTGTAAAACTTTGACTTGAAACAACAACTGTCCACACGCGTCAAAACCTTTAAAGTTCTTATAAACGCTATCACGTGATGAACAGACGTGGAAAAAAATTTTGCATACTCATACTTCTTACTAATATCCCGCACTTATTCTAATTTTCCACATTTTGCTTCCTTTCATTTTGTGGTTGCTATGGATGATAGTGTTATCCGTCCTTAGCAATTGTCCAGCAGTGTAGTATAGCAAAATAGTACTATGGTCCTGACAAACTTCTATGCATTTTTATGGAATTTTCTTTCTCTTAACGAAAAAATATTTGCCTTCTGGTAATGAACAAAAAATACCGAAAATACCAACCCGGTAGGCAGGATTTAAAAGGGGTATGAAATGAAAGAGGGGTGGTTTCACGCGTTTTGTAGAAAAGAGGCTGACTTGGTTTTGAAATACCCTCGAAATAGCCGGTGACACAAGTCAATTTTCTTTATCGAAGCTACTTTTAGCATTCCCCCCTCCAAAGGTCACACAAAAACATCCGAAATGAGGTAAATCAAGAAAAGTATGCGCAGTCATTTAGACGCATATTTCATTGATGAAATGAATAAAAAAATGGACAACTTCGAACTATTCGTTGACAATTTCATACTAAAAAAGACAGCATAAAGAAAAACATCAGATCGTTTTCCAAAAACTCAATAGATATTTTGCTTTTCAAAAAACTTGAAAATTTTGTATTAAATTTCAATTAGTTCTGATGAATGTTTTTGTTTTTCGTGATTTTTATTAAATACATGCATATAAACATATATCCGTGTAAATAAAATGTATTCTAACAAACTTAATTTGTTGAATGCATGTTTTTTTACAATATCCTTCAACACAAAAAAATATTTCAGTCCCCTTAGCTTCGTATTAAACGATTTTCACTGTACATTATTTATTTTTTATTGTTATACATATTTCAATTTAAAACATGATTTGTTAGCTATTCAGAGACATAAAAAGTAAATGATTCACTTGCTATATAACATATAATTAAATTGCAGTGGGTTTTTTTTCGTCGTTTTTAGAATTTCTCGTATGTCGTGCAACAATTTAATACCTGTTTAGGCGTTTCGAAACAAAATTTAATGCCGCAAGAAATTTGTAGCATGTGCATTTTATGTAACATCAAGATTTTTTGATATTTCAAAATTCATGCAATGATGCGATTCGCATTACTGTTATTTAATACATGTATAATGTTCGTGACAAAGAAATCCACTTTATTTGTTTTTTGGCGAATGGCAACAGAGAGAGAGATTTGCAAGATAATAAAATGCAACGTGTGTAAACAATCATTTCCGTATTGCGATACTGAATCAATTGATTACCTTCACTTCGTCACATTCCTCAAAAAATTGGAGATGTATTCAATATTTTATTCAAATTTGATTGAAATTGAATTATGAAATACAAAAAAAAATATTTCTTATGCTTTCTCTTCTTTATTTATTATTAAGTATTTTACAAAAAAATTAGTTTTAAGTTTATTTAAAAGTGGTATTATAGAAAATACACTAGGAAAGGAGAGTTCATTTCTTCATAATGTTAAAATTATTTGATAAGTCCTTTTTGCTTTTATTTTAATCCCTCTCTATACAAAAAACTGATAATGATGATGATTCGTGAGGATGTAATAAATTTATTTATTTATTACACACACGAGAATAAAAATTAAAAGGGAGTAAGTCCTGTTTGCGGAGATGAAGACCTGAAATTTATTTTTCCCGCTTACAATATATTGAAAAAAAATAGAGTTAAGTAATATACAAATAAATAACAGTTTTACAATTTGATGAATGATTATGAGCAGTTATATAATTAGTAAAGCCTAGCGGCTGTGTGGTGGTGCATTACGCTTACACGACACACATCAGGGGCTCAAATCCCGGGCTGGTCAAGGTCGACTCAGCCTTCCATTCACTGGCGTAGCTAATTCTGAGTATAAAAACTCCTCCAGTGCCCTTTTTTATAAATGAAAGCCCTGTTGTAGTGTTATTGTTGTTACATATGTTGGGGCTCCTGTAACTTGGGGGTTCAGTATCATTGATACGGTGGTAGTTACGCCCCTGCTTTCATCCCTTCAATGGATCGATAAATGAGGACCAAGCTTGCTTGGGATCTGAACACTGGAGGTTTCGCGTCAGACTGACCACTTGACCGAAACATATGTACAAGCACCCCAGGGCCTAAGGTCATGTAAGCTTAGAGTCACAGAAGGCCATGGCCCAGATGGGCTGTTGTGCCACTGAGTTCAGTTCAGTGTAATTTGTATAATGGGGGTTCTTCCGCCATTAGGAGGATAGGGGGGGACTTCACCCCCTAGTTTTTTTTAAAAAATGTTTTTGGGTTTTGACGAAATATATAATCAGGCAGAAACTTAAATTTGTAGGAACTACTTTACAACAGGGCTGGAAAGTGAGCAAAGAAATTTGCTTTTTTATTTCATATAGCTTTAATACACTTACAAAAAAAGCACTTTAACAATGCATTCATTTATGTTTTTTTCTTATTTTTATTAGTTTCGATTAAATGGACAAAAATTAATTGAAATATTTTCTTCGTTGATTTTTATTATGAATTTACTCATCAAGTGGGGTCAGTAGCGAACACAGGAATTTTTCAAGGGGAGGGGGTCCGGGGTCGAAAGTTCACCATTCTTGTAATTTATTATGCTCCTTTTGATTTTGTCGATTTTCGGGAACTACACACAGTAAAAAGCTAATTATTGAATAAATAATTAGCATTAATTAATAAAATTAATCATTAATAACAAATACTAAATAAAATTTTACGTACTATATACTTAGAATTATAATCCATCAGAAAAAGAATCAAGGGCTTTGAGGGGTCCGAACCCCCAGGACCCCCCCTTGTGTGCGCCACTGAGTGGGGTACATTATTTCCTTCGAGTCTATTTGCGTACCTCTTTGGTCTAATCCTCTTGGGGAAAAAACAGTATCTTTAAATATTATTCTATTAAAAACTTTCTCCCGAAGAAGAAGGCTCGAATTATGCAAATCCCGGCTTATATTTGAACTCTAACTTTCAGAATCAGGAAAGAGAGAAGTTAGTAGCTAAAGCATAGGAGTTAGTGATTAACGTAAAGTAATAGAGAGCCAGTCGAGAGTGATTCGTAGATTATTTGCTTAATATTTAAGATTGACGATTTGGTCAATTAGCTGTTTAAATTGAATAATGTCGGATTGAAAAGTAGATTTACTTAGAACGTAATTTCAAATATTTAGAAGGTGTATTGCTAGAATGTCCAGGAGTAAGTGATTCGATTTATAATTAAATATTCAATTATCTCCTCTACCTCGCTTTTGCTCCCATATTTATCTTAAGGTGCTTTTCCTAACTTGGATTGTTGAGATTTGTTAGGTTGTTGAGAATTGCTAATACATTGTATTTGTTTTAACTATGGCTAATCTTTCTTCTAACTCTCGTACATTGATGGATGGGACAGCCCATCCATCACAACGGAAAAGCTGCTTATTCATCACTAACCGTTAACCCCTTGTTTCACTGGGTATTTCATCCATATATTATATTTTAAGTCATTGATATCTAAATCCTAGCATTAAGCTCTCGATTGTTTTCTAAAAATTTCTTACAGCTCTCGTATCTTGATTTAAAAAGATCAGGACTTGAATTTCTACAACGAACGCATATTTATCTTTTATGCTTCCTTAACATTCCCTTGAGAATCTATTTCCACAAAACTCGTTCTTAGTATATCCCTAATCAACAAAAGAAATATGCTTGCAAAATTTAAAGTCTGGTGGTTTAAAAGTTCAAAAACAGTAGCTTTTGCCTATAATACCCCTAGCAACTTCTTCATCGTTCTTGGGAGTCGTGCTCCTCTAAATTATTTCGTAGTGGATTTCTCTTCAACAAAAGAAACATCCTGCCAAATTTCAAATTTGTAGTTCTAATAAGTGTGTGTGTGTGTGTCGCTTTTTACTTATATAGAGAGAGAGGGAAATGTGAATCACAAAGAACTAATTGATGCAAAAGGCCAGAAATTATCATTAAGTATGTATTCTTATTTTTTAAACAAAACTTTCTCCACAAATTTTGTTAAAGTAATTACTTTAATTACTTTTAATGCTCTTTTTAGAAAGATTTCATTTTATCGAAAAAGAAAATGAGGGAGAGAGAACGTTGAATTAAATTATGATTTAATTGACTCTTTTTCCAATTGAAATTGTTTAGCTAAGAATGTAAAAGAATTAATTTATTTCTCCACCTCTCTTTTCCCAGTAATTCGTTTAAAATTTCTACAGCAGGACAATAAAATGTGAAATCAGTTATTAATGCCGAGGGGGAAAAAACGCGCGAGAAATATACTTAATTCCACTTTAATAATACTTGAAAAGAATTTTTAAATGCTAATCTAAATCTAATAATGTTCTTTGGGTAATCCTGTGAAATTTCGAAAATTTCTGCCATCGTGATTCGGTTTAAAAATCTCGATGCAGAGAATAAACATTTCTTTCTTTAAATAACAGAGATAGACTCTATTGGAAATAAAAATGAAAAAACTTTTGAAGAAAGCAAATGAGTTTTCAAGCCATATTTTCTTAAAATAATATTTACTTAAGATGGAAATTCTCATGCTTTAAAAATACGCTTAATTTAGAACGCAACGTAAAATAAAATTTGTCGAATAACAAGATTTATTCCATTTCAAGGATTATAATATTTCAGAATGCAAAAATTTTTGATTCCTTGATAACATTAAGAGACACAATTTTAAGAAAAAATAAAATCAGAACAGTAAATATCAAATGTTTAATACATTCGGCTCTATTTAATTAAATTGAAACTTGGGTTCTTCATTCTATCAAATAAAACACAAACAGGAGCATATTGTAATATTAATATTTTTCATATTTCAGCTATTTAACAATTTTTTCAAGGAATTTAATCTCACAATTTTTTTTCTTTTTACTTTATAGCAGTATTTTTTTTCTAAGGCTTATTCATGCACCTCTATGATCTAATTTACTGAAAAATTCAAGGAAATAGTGGTTATATACACTACCGGTCATTAAAATTGCTACACCAGGAAGAAATACAGATAAAAAACAAAATGATATTTATTGGACAAGTGTATTATACTATAAATAATAAGTGATTTTAATTTTTCAAGAGATTTGGGCGCACAGATCCTGAGAATTTAGTACCCAGAACAACCACCTCTGGCAGTAATAACATCACTTATACGTTTGGGCATTGAGTCAAACAGAGATTGGATTATACAGATGCCCATGCAGCTACAACATGATGCCACGTGTATGGTGACAAGTCAATCGTTTGACAACCATGGACCAGACGTTTTCGATCGGGGAGATATCTGGTGAACGTGCAGGTCAGGATAGCAGCCGAACATTTTCCGTATCAAGGAAGGTCCGTACAATACCAGCAACATGCGGTCGGATATTAATTATCCTTCTGAAATGTAGGGTTTCGCAGGGCTCGAATAAAGGGTAGAGCCACGAGTCGTAACGCACCAGAAATGTAGCGTGCACTATTCAAAGTGCCGTCAATGTGAACAAAAGGTGACCGAGATGTGTATCAAATACACCTCATAACATCATGTTAGAAGATGGGCCAGAATGACGATGACGAATGTACGCTGCCAATGTGCATTCGCCAAGCTACCACCAAATACGGATGCGAACATCTTGATGCTAGATTCATCTGAACCTGGATTCCTCAGAAAAAATGACGCCTCACCATTCGTACGCCCAGTTTCGTTGTTGATCACACCATTGAAGACGCTCCTGTCTGGGATGCAGCGTCAAGGGTAGCCGCAGCCATGGTTTCCGAGCTGAGTGTCCATGCTGCTGCAAATGTCGTCGAACTGTTCGTGCAGACACTTGTTGTCTTGCAAACGACCCCAATTCTTGACTCAGGGCTCGTGACATGGCTGCACGACCCATTAAAGCCATGCAGGTAACATACCTGTCTTCTTGGTGGCTAGTGATGGAGGGCGGTTGAGATCCAGCACTGTGTTCCGTAATACCGTCCTGAAACCATCGATTCCATATTTTGCTAACTGTCATTAGATCTTGACCGACGCGAGCAGCAATACTGTGATACAGTAAACCGCACAATCCCTGTACACTAACATTCGACTTTATCAAAGTCAGAAACTTGATGGTACGCATTTCTGCTTTTTACACGAGGCATCATAACAACTTTTCACCAGGCAACATCGTTCAAATGCAATTTGTGAATGAGAAAGAGGCGGAACAATTTCCGCATTTAAACACATTGTAGGTGTCGCTACCGACGCCTGCTTTGTCTGAATGCGCTGAAAAGCTAATCATTTGCATATCATAGTATCTTCTTCCTGTCGGTTAAATTTCACGTCTGTAGCTTGTCGTCTTCTTGGTGTAGCAATTTTAATGGCCAGTAGTGTATTTAAATATCCTGGTATTTCTTTATAAGCCATTGAAAGTATTAAGCGCTGTTTGCCGTTATGTAAATAATACCAAATAAAGTAATCAAAAAGAAACTCGATTAGTTAAAAAAAATGCAAATATTCATTTTAATATAAATGTATTCAAAAATAAATGTTTTTTAAAGAAAACTTGGTTTCATATTTAATTGTTTCCAATGTGCCTACAATGTTCGTTTCGGTGGTTTGGTGTACCGATAGAACAAATGCCTAGATAAGTATGGTGACTATGTTGAGAAGTAATAGTACCTGTGTACTATATTTTTATTTCTTGAATAAACGTTTATGCTCTGATTGGGCTTGTTACCTTACTTTTAGAAACCTCCTCTTATTTAATAATAGCATATGAAATGGGGGGGGGATAAAATAATTCAGTATTTCATCTTCGTTGATACAACGTGCTACCTTTCCCGATTAACTCAAAAATATTCCTCAGACATATTTTTAAATGCACTCCAATTATAACTAACAACTAGGTTATTAATTCAACTAATACATATATGATTTATTTTTATTAAGAGTCAAACAAAATTTTAAAAGCAATTCTAATTAGGACACAGAAAAACACTCATGGAGTTCGTAGAAAAAACGCAATTTTGGTAACTTCACACACAGAAAGTTCTATAAAAATATAGCTTGTTTGAAACAAAAGAGAAGCAAACAAAATGTTTTTATTATGTCAGAACATGTTTATGAAATCTGTGCTATGCTTATAAATAAATATAAAATAATCTCTATCCCAGATTTTGTTAAGTAAAAACTTCCTCGTAATGAAATACCGTGATTGAAGTTATAAATACATGTTAATATCTCTTGTGCAAATAACACGAAAACGCTTTTTACTCCTGATGACTCATGAATAGTTAATGAGTTCTTCATCGAAGAAACATTCCAAAAAGGAAAAAAAACTATAAAAAAATAATTCAATGGAAACAAAAATGATACGGGTAATTTTCCTTTCAACAGCAAGCCATCTACGCTTCTTTGCAACTAGTGACATCAACAGTAAAAGTAAAAAAAGGGGCTTATAGTACACTAATTATGATGCATTAAAAATAAAATCTATTCGGAAACATCCAAAATAAAATCTAACGGAGATGATAAACAAAAAGGATGGGCAAAACAGAATGATGATGAAATTGCCTTTACACGAAAGCACAGGATAATTAATAAGGGTAGGTGATGGAATAAAAAGGGAGAAATTAGAAGAGGAGGCGGATGAATAATTATTTGGGGAGCGGAAAGAATCAACAAAAATTTCAGGGCGAAGCGAAGAAAGGAAACGATGCCAGGGCGACAGGCAGGAAATCAAGGTGAAGAAACGAAGAAACAGTAATTGCAAACGCGAACTGTTTGTCTTCATACATTTCCATCAGCACACACGAACTTGCTTATAATCAGATTTACTGTAATAAGATTTTTCTTTTTTTAGTTCTAACTCGAAGGGGGATTTTAGCTGTAATTAAAGGAGTTATTCGTTAGAAAATAAATGGTATCAAACATAGAAATGCGTAGGATTAGAAACCGGTACTTTTCCGTTTAGCTAGCGTGACTCTGGCGACTTCTCACAATATACACATAAAAAATATTAATAAAAAATATTAATTAATTCTCATCGGTTTTTCATCCATTTGTGTGTATTATTAAGGTGACCAACCGTCCTCCTTTAGGAAGGACAGCCCTCCTTTTATAGGCTCTGTCCTTCCTCGAAAAGTTGTGAAGATCCCCTTGGATCTCACTTTGAGAACGAGAATAATTTTGAGTCAAAGAAGAACCAGTAGCCATTTTTATAAATAACTTTCTTTATTTGGTTATCTTTCCCAAATAGAATCAAAGACTTTTAATAACAAATAAATCAAAATAGCTTTATGAGGTTTAAAAGGGACTTTCCTTTATATTAACTTAAATATTTAATGTTACAATTAATTAGCAATTAGAATATCGATCACGCAGAGATTACCGCAATAAGAGATCCCAGAATTATATTCAATAATGTTCCTACTGAACATTTAACTTTAATCTCACTCCTAATATAAAACTTTAATGAGCCTTTAATTATAAATCAATATTTACCACACTGAATCTCAGCTCTTCCTTTGCCTAATTTATCCACCTACAAATCTTCAATAATAAATCTCTAACTTCACTATTATAACTTCCTGCTTCAATCTCTCTCTCCTACTGATTCCCACTTTACTATTCCGTTTGACTTAAATACTTTATCTAATCTGCATAATAAGGAATCCCTGTCCTCTTCTTGGAGTTGATTGGAAATTGGTAGGGAATTAAATTTCCCTAAAAAAGACGTCTCAGAAGGTTAGTGATAAAGTTCCGTATAGATTTGTCACAAAGTGTCCTCCTTTTCAATATTTTAAAACTGAGATGTTAAACTCTATTTTCAGAGATGAACCAAACATGCTTCCAAAATGTCGAAGAAGGGTTTGAAACAAATATCACAGGAAATAACAGTTTTCAAGGGTATTTTTTGACTTTGTCACATGTAAATTGGGCAGATATAGAAAATTACGTTGAGTTTTTATTGAAAGAAATGCCTGATATTAAAATCGATGACAATTGTCTGTTTGAAGTAGAAAGAAGACTGAATGTTTTTTAAATTCCAATAAACTAGAACAATTGGAAAATCAACATCCTGAGAAATTGGTAGAAGATGGGTGAAATCACTTAAACCGTTTCTAAAATGAACACATTCCATATGAAAATGTAATTATTCTTGTTGAATTCACGTTGTGCTGCCCTGGAACTAATGCAGAACTTGAAACAGTTTTTTTTCAGTTGGTAATGGTTTTTGTGAAGTGACTAGTGAGAAATCAAAATTGAATGTTAATATTTTAGCTTCAGTGCTTACCGTAAAATTCAGTATAAAGGATATTTTTTCCCGAACTTTCCGATATATTGGAAAATATATTGACAAAAAAAAAAAATCATTAATGGAAAAATTTTCGTTTAAAATAATAATTAAAAAGAATACAAGCGTAATTAGCGTATTTTTGTTTGAATTAATAAAACATTATATATATATATATGTGGGAGACAACAAGGGGTCCAAGACGTTTCTCTTATGGTTTATTTAACATTAAACAAAAAAATTAATTAAAAAGGTAGTTTTTACAGATAAGTTTGACGATGATATTCAGAAGGTAACGCCTGCTCGCGCACCTCTCGCGTTCTTTTTCTCTCTAATGTCCAAGAGTTTTTGTTTCTCTTCCACTATTTCGCAAGTTTCAGTTCGTGTTTTAGCTGCGCCTGCGCACGAAGACTTGTGTTTTGCTTTGGCTGCATGCCACAACGGCCATTCTGACCGTACGCTGTCCGCAGCGGTACTTCCATGGAGACCAGAGGATAATCTGAAACATACAAAAAAAAAAACGGAACAGACAAGGACTATACGACAAATATACAGAGATTAAACATATCAAAATTTTGTTGAACTAGACAGTTTCTCCATCATGTGAAGGCACCTCTTCGACATCCGGAAGGTTCCACAGGAAAACATTGTTTTTCACAGGCATAAGAACGACTTTTTAATGAGTTCTTTGGTTGAACGCATCGATATTTTCCTCTCTAGAGTTCTGACGTCTGTTCAAAACGATTTCTGAACTCGTTTCACTGCCAGGGCTGGAAGATTTTCCGGAGCAACACAAACCGTCGATATTTACTATTCATAGGTGAAGGGGTAGGAGATTGGGAGATAAATTCCACGGAACTCGTTTTCATGGCACCATTGGCTTTCTTACACAATACTATATCAGAACATTTTTCTCTTACAATACTCAATTTTAACTTAGTAATCTTAATTTTATTACATTTATAATTCTTAATTAGAGAACTCAAATCATTTCTAATATCAAAGTTTTTAACATGTGTCAAATCATAACTACAGTTTTCTATCACATTTGCAACATAAAAAATAGAATTAGAATAAGCACTGGAATTAGCGCCCAAAGAGGATCCACTTTCATTCAATAAAACATCGCTCTTTGCGTGGCCTA
The DNA here is from genome assembly GCA_019973935.1 of Trichonephila clavipes. Taxonomy (NCBI): domain Eukaryota; kingdom Metazoa; phylum Arthropoda; class Arachnida; order Araneae; family Nephilidae; genus Trichonephila; species Trichonephila clavipes. The sequence goes on from BMAU01006710.1 coordinate 159,780, forward strand.
GTTTCTCTATTTCAGAATATACACTGGGATGTATAATAAATTCTTCGGTCAAGGTCGGTGATATTGCCGTTCTCACACTTAAGCTAGTAGAGTGTTGATTAAGAGAAATATTTATGGGTTTAACTTCTACCATTCGCTTTTCGCCAAAACATGAGCTTAATGTTATGATTTCTTCGGAAGGTGTTTTCACTCTAATTAGTGAGGAATTTAAAAACTGGGATCTGGCAACCTGAATCAATCAATGCTGTTACGGGCTGATTTTCCACAAAAATGTTTACGTATTGAAGATTTGCGCATTCGTCGCTATTTTGTTTTTCGCTCTCTCTTTTCAAAGTATTCACGATTATTCTATTATGGATGTGGTCATTAGATTCTTTAGGTTTAAAACGCTTCTCACAGTCTCTTGCGCAATGAGATGAATCACCGCATATATAGCAATTTTTATTTTCTCTTTCAAGATATTGGGATAGTTCTCTTTAACCTTTGGTTTAAAGTTTTGTGATCTATTTTTAAAGGGGTCTTGGGTATATCCATAAGTAATAGGAATTTCTTTATGTGATCCGCTTCTAGATGAAATATAAATATCACAATCTTTAGCTAAATCAATAGGCCTAAACCAATCTTCTGCTTCTCGAATGCCAATATGAGTTGCAGTTTCCTTATTTAAAGTTTCAAATAATTTATCAGAAATTATAAGATCACATAGAGATTCAAAGGAATTAACTTTTCTTAACGAACAATAATATTGGAAGTTTGCCGTCAATCTTGCAGCAAATTGGATGTATGTCTCGCCTGATGATTTTACAGCATTTTTAAATGAGTTTAAACACTCGCGAGGGGTTAATTGAATTCTCTGAGTACTATAGATTTTAGTTTTTCATAGTCATTTAATTCCTCTTCTTTAATATACAGTAAGACGTTATGAGCTCTTTCGCCCAGAAGATTTATTAAAATTTCAGATTTATATTCGTCATTTATTTTCTTGGTTAAAAATGCGCGTTCTAATGATTGGAAGAACAGATTAAAATTTTCAGATCTGGTGGGAACAGGAAGAGATAAAGTTTTTATACTTTTTATCATATTTTCTATGTTAGTTTCGAACTGTTTTTCTTCGACTTTAGCTGCAGGATTTAAACTTAATGCTTTATTTTTAGCCAATTGTAGTTCGATTTCTTTTTCTAATTTTGCTAACTGAAGTTTCGCGAGCTCAATTTTTGTTCTGAAGTTACCTCTCTTTCGTTTTGCGATACTCTCTCATCTATACAGTTTTGAATTAAAGTTTTAACGAAATCTGGATCACTTTCAAATGTACTACTGTTCTCAATTTTAGTCTTTAGTTTAACTATAGTGTCAGTACTTTGCACAGTACCGTCTAGCTCCTCAACAACTCTTATGAGATCCTCTTTAAGAGCGTTTTTATACATTTTAGAAATGGAAAGATCCTAATTTTTTTCTGGCTCCCTTGTTGCTCGCACGTACGATGTATCCAATAAAAACGTTGATGCCACTGATATCACCTCTTCGCAGGTAATATAGTTGAAATTGTAGTTCCGGCCTCTACACAGGCGGATTATTCACACTGAGTTAGTTCCAACCTCTACACAGGCGGGATTTTGAGGGTTCGTTGAAAAATACACCTCTACACAGGTTATTTTGTTATTTGTTCCGACCTCTACACAGGAGGAATATTTGTCGATGGTTCGTTGAAAAATACACCTCTACACAGTTTATTTTGTTATTTGTTCCGACCTCTACACAGGCGGAATGAAGTTGAAAAAATTCAACCTCTACACAGGTTGAACGAAGTTTCCGAAAATGGCGGCGTCTCCTTCACGGACGCTGTTGTTCATTGTCTAGACTTTGGTTCAAAATCGAAATTTTATCTATCGCGGCCGAGCCCCCATAATTTGTGGGAGACAACAAGGGGTCCAAGACGTTTCTCTTATGGTTTATTTAACATTAAACAAAAATTAATTAAAAAGGTAGTTTTTACAGATAAGTTTGACGATGATATTCAGAAGGTAACGCCTGCTCGCGCTCTTTTTCTCTCTAATGTCCAAGAGTTTTTGTTTCTCTTCCACTATTTCGCAAGTTTCAGTTCGTGTTTTAGCTGCGCCTGCGCGCGAAGACTTGTGTTTTGCTTTTGGCTGCATGCCACATATATAAAAATATTTAATTAATATATATATATATATATATATATATATAATAAATATAAATATTTATATATATATATATATATATATGTTTAAGTTGTAATTTTTCTTAAATTTTTTGTTCTGCTTTTCGATGTAAAATTGGCCACCTTAGTATTATGAAAAAGACGTTACTCGTAAGAAAAGATCTCTACTCTCTTGCTTTGAAAAGTGCTGGTAAAAAGGTTACTACACAGCGGAAATATTCCGTTCGGTATCGGTTGAATCATATTTGGTGAATTGATCGCCTTCTCCCGCCAAACGAAACAGTACCAAAAAAATCTATCTTTTGGTAGAATATTGAAGGCTTCAACGTCAGATTTAATTTATAATGATGGAATTTTCCTATTTTATTTGAATTTATATACGTAGAATATTAAAAGTGATCTTGAAATGTATTTATTAATTAATATTAATAGAAAGACTATTAAATTCAGGTTAGGAAGGTTGTGTTTATTGAAATTATACCATAGAACAGAAGAACAGTACTGTACTGTTCAAACATTCTTCAAAAAATTGCAAATCTTCAGAAACTTGAAAAGGTCCAGCTCAGTGCTGCTCGGATCATCACTAGTCTAAAAAATACTTGTTCCAGAGAATAATACTTTTCGAGGCGGACCTACAGCCTCTTAGCCTTAGGAGATGTGCATGTCTAACAAAATACTAAAATAAACTCAGAAGTTTGGATTCTCGAAATCGTACTTCAGCTTACTTTAAAGATTGGTGTAAAAAACCAGAAACTCAGGAGAAACATTCCCTTCAGCCAAATGGTCTCTTTTAACCTTACCATTGGTGCTGTGGAACCTCATCATCTGTCACAATGTCTTGACCCAGCGGTTGATCTTGACGGGGTCTTTTCCCATCCAGAATTACCAGTACACGTGAATAAACAAGCAGACCTTCCTGCCTATCTAAAGCAATTAGCTCTAAAGAGAATTGGAGATATACTAATTGACGCCGTTCAGGTTTATACGGATGGCAGTAGAGACGATTATTATCGATCTGGCAGCGGAATTTACATCAAATCGCAAGAGACCATATCTTAAGAATCCAGAGGAGAAATCCAGACGGTTGCTCGGTTTTTTTGCAGTGAGCTAATAGCCATTGATGAGGCCCTTGGTTCTCTTGCATCTCTTCCAAATGGAAAAGAGATTTGGATACTGTCTGATAGTAGGAGTGCAATACAGCACTTGTCCAATTGGCAAAGGGTGAGAGATAATGTTGGAGTGTCAATACTCGCTAAGTTAAAACGACTTTCCACATCGCATCAAATTCATCTGCAGTGGATTCCCTCTCACATAGACCTAGAGGGAAATGAGATATCAGACACTTTGGCCAAGGCTGGCGCTTGCGAGGTACGAGAGCCGCTCAGCTCAGCTCTTCCTGAGATTTATCCACCTAGAAATCTTCAATAATAAATCTCTAACTCACTATTATACCTTTCTGCTTCAATCTCTCTCCTACTGCTTTTTACTATACTATTCCGTTTGACTTAAATACTCTATCTAATCTGCATAACAAGGAATCCTGTCCTCTTTTTGGAGCTGATTGGAAATAGGTAGGGGAATTAAATTTCCCTAAAAAAGACGACTCAGAAGGTTAGTGATAAAGTTCCGTATAGGTTTGTCACAAGGTTTGTCATTTTTGGGTTACCAAGTCCTCTTAAACAAATTTAAACAGTTTAATAAAATTAAAAACTATGGAATAAATAGCCCTATGAGCATGAAATTGTAATAAATGGAAAAGCAGATAGAGAGGGATCGAATGAGCCAGATCCGAATCTACTGTCAGGCTCGGATGCCGAGATATTGGCCAAAAGGCTGTAGAGAGGGGGAATGCACCGGGGAAGGGATGCGTCCTAACAGATATGGTTTATAACAATAGTTATTACGATCCCCCTAATATCAGTCCCCCAACAGCAAAAAAGTGGCATGTTAAAATATTGTCACAAACTCATAAGCTCTGAGCGGCCGAACGGTTAGAGCACTTCTCTATCATGCAGACGGCTCGGGTTTGAGCCTTCTAGATACTTGTTTAACTTTAATCATGTCTTCCATTATTTATTATTCTCTGGTTCGAGCCTCCTAGATACTTGTTTGTTAACTTTAATTATGACTTTCGTTAATTATTATTATTATGGATATTTGCAAATTATGTAAGTTGAATTAATGTTAATCCTCCCCAGGTGGTCATTCTAAAACTCTCCACCAGGTGTGGATATAAAAGTACTGCAGCTGGATAAGTCTTCAGTTGTGGTGCTGCCCGTGTAAGATACTACGACAAAATAAAAATCTTAATATTAGACAACGGTATGCGCGCGCATCCGTGATGGTGTGCGCACGCATCGTAAAAATTTACCCTCATCCTTTTTTCCAAACGCGCAATAAGAAGTATAACTTCAAAAATAGTTTATTTCAGTTTCTTTGGATATTTTCATAAGCAACTTCGGGAAGTAAACGTAGAAGTACTTTTTTTAATGGTAATATTTGTGTTAGCAGTAATCATACATCAAATGATATTGCAAGTTGATCCAGTATTGAAATGAATAAGGATTGCAAGACACGAGCAAAACTAAGTAAAATGCCTAATTTAAATGAGAATTTTCTTCCGGATGGAGAAACTCTGAAAGTATTATCAATGCCATAAAGAACTTAAACTATACTTTCATTTGTTTTCAAGAATAATAAAAGTCGTAAAATATGTAATTGCGGCATGGACTTGAGAGTTCTAGAATCATTCTTGAATGGCTATTTATTTTCGTTTTGAAGTGCTGTGTTTGTACTTTGTAGTGTTGTGTTAAACTTTTCAGAATGCTAACAGAAAATAGAAACGTGCTGTAAATATTGAGAAAGTTTTCGATAGAGAAAAGCTTATAAAAGCAATACATGCATTTTCATGAATATTACTATACATAGTACATAGTTGCATAAAACTGTTCCATATAGAAAGTACCTCCTCCCCTCAAAATGTTTGTTGGAAACGGGAATTAACGAAAATTGTTTGCTGAGTTTGCCAATTTAGCAATCTTATAAGGAGACAAATTCATTACAGATTGTCAAAAGTAATCAGAAAAAGAAAAATAAATTTGATGGTTTGGCATACAAAATATACTTTTTCGCGTTTCATTAAAATTTGTATTCAATTTTGAAAATTTTACTGTAAAAATTTGATTTCTAAAAAGCATGAACTGCTAAAATTTGAAAATTTGAAAATAGCTTTTTCTTTTCATAAAATTGTTTGCATCTCTTACGCTACCATGACAGACGCGTGGAGATATTATCATAAAGAATTTTTGTCATTTGCATCTAAAAAATATTAAAAATAGAGATGGATATTTTTCTGTTTTTAAAAAAAAACATCAAATTAAACCTAAAAGTAATCTATATTAATCCTATAAAGTTTATTTCTAAATACTAAAAAATGACTAAAAGATTAATGCAAGTTTTTGGATTTTATATAAGAAATTTAGAATACTTAACAAAATTTTGGAACTCCTCTTATATAATTACAGACTAGTGCTTGATGAACAAAGACTAAGAGATAATTAAAAAATGTTTTTAAATATGATAATTACAATATATTAAGCAAAATTAGAAATCCTTAATCAAACTATAGTAAAAAGTCCCTAAAAACTAATTTAATTTACACTAACATATACTTCCAGTTTTAATAAGATTCTTCTCAATTTTTGTTTTTCAGTTTTTACTGCCACGTAGTCACCCATAGCAACCTAATTTAATTCTCTGATATTCTTAACTCGTCATAACTTTTAGCATTTTTAAGCCTAAGGCTTTCAGATTTTTTTGTTTTCTTTGTTGAAAAGTAAATCAATAACATGTGCAGCCGAAATGACGACAAAGAGGAAAAAAATTCCTATAAGAAATATAATGAAAAAAAAAAGAAATTTAAAACGTGATGAATTTAATAAATGATAATATATGCCTTTCTCTGGAAAATAAATTACGTGAGAGAATGCTCTTTTATTCTCCTTGGCATTTAGTTTATTGTTAGTTTCAGCTTGGAATGAAATTATTGTATGTGATGGAATCAATGAAAGAAGTTTTATTATAAAAATAATGAAAAGAATAATGTGAAGCGTGTCTTTTGATTTTATTGTTACTTATTCAATACATCATTGGGGAAGGAGGAAACCTTTCACAATTCTCAAAATATATTCAAATTTTCACAATTTATGTAATACAAAACACTGTAATTTTTACTGAAAAAAAATGCAAATAAGAACTAATTCAATTCAAACAAGAAAACGTATTTCATTAATATTGTTAAATGAATGCATGCATTATGTTTGGCTTGGTAAATATTTTATTAAACTTGTAGAAAATTTCAATATTTGTAGAATAGGTATGCGAAACTGTTAAATGAGTCTTGTGATATTCAAAAGTTGAATATAAGCATTGTATGCATAGAAAAATGTTAAATAAAAAATGACGAAGAGTACAGCAGTAAAATTTATTTTCAAGTAAATAACTTATGCATAAAAATTAACGAATAATATTAAATCTACTGTGAATTTTCAGCATCATAATTACAGTAGAGCATCGTTTATCCGAATCAATTTGGATCGGGCACCGTTCGGATACGCGATTATTTGGATAACCGAATGCGATCCATGCAGTTATAAAACCGGACACTTTTCGAATACTGAAAATTATCACATGCGGAAAACGTGCTTGAAGAAAAAGCAAAATAGATGCAAAACATCTCAATTTTACCTTTATTGTGAAAAATAATCACTTATTTTTCGCTGTACCTTTGTATACCTTCGTTTTTTCTCCGCAAGGTCTCTGATTCTCTTGAGCTGCAGTAGTTGAGTAGGTCAGCACTCTGATTGTTGTTCATACCACTCCATAGTTGTCTCCAACGCAGAAAACGCATCAGCATTTGATAGACCCTTACTACTTTCGTTGTTGTTGTTGTCCTCGTCTCCATCCGTTTTATCGTCGACAGGGTTGGATTCTTCTTGCACGGAATCTTGCACTCGTCATCATTCAGCATTTGAAATCCACAGTCTTTTACATCGCATACTATCCAGGTTTCTACATCTTCTCTTCATCGAATTCTTGAAATCCTTAATTTAAAATGGTTTCTCGGCTTTTTTTCATGACAGAAATTGTTGACTTTTCAAAATTATAAAACTGTGCTCGAGACGCTCCACTTTCTTCCTTCGCGAGACAGTTCAATATTTAAACGACGCGAACTGAGAGAGTTTCGTCAGAGTTAGCCTTTCTAAAATTTTCTAAACATATTTTTGGGGTGAGGGTTACTGAGCACAACTCAAAATCATTCGACACTTTGTCTCTTAAGTTTTGTCTCTGTGTTAAAGACGTTGCGTTTCTGCTTTGAATTCGTAGCAGTTCACAACTCAACAAAAAAGCTCGTATATACACCCTCTCACTTGGAAACAAACAGTTGAGCCTAACCATTTTAATATTCCATCTAAAGATTTTACACGTGAGGTTTGAGATGTTTATTAAATCACACAACAGAAATTCCAAGCGTAATTTTTCAATTGATAATTGTTCTTGTTGCTCAAGTTTTTTGGGGACCGGATCAGGTGACTCATCTAAGTCCCGCGGAATTAAGTTTTGACGGTATCCCTGACCTTGGGTTTTAACGTCACATACGGTTCACGCGAAACAACTGTTAAGCATTGCACTGTTCGAAAACGTATTCATATATAGTACATGTAGTAGACAAAAAAACAACTGGTCCGGATATTTGACGCTTCGGATGATAAACGTTCGATATTTTTTTACCCACTCAAACATACATTTTTCACAACCATTATTTCAAGATAAACGACGTTCTACTTTATTGTGATTAATAATAGCCAAAGTTTATTCCATTGATTCCTTTTATTCTTATAATTCAAATGATCAAAAATATCTCTAGATGAATGAATAATACCTGGAACATATCCAAAAATTAATTAAACATCAATCATTATACATAACAATGCTTTTCTCGAACTGAAAAAGCATATTTAGAATAATGATAAAAGATGCTAACTTGGGCAGCATAACCTAAACAACGGACGATTATAAAGAGTGTTTTTTTTTTTTCAGGTATAGAAGTTTAAGTTGGCATTACTTTCCAAGATGGCGACCGATTTAACAGCTGTCAAGTGATTTATTCTCAGTTTGGTTTCGCAATTCATAAAATCAAAAAAAAGATCAAGCAAGGCGTAGATTCGTCGAATGGGTCCAAAACGAGATTGCCGTTGTTCCCGATTTTCATAAACGAACTGAAAAGCATTTTGAATTGATAAAAGATGAAGCGCACTTCTGGTTTTTTGAATGGCTACGTCAACAAACAAAAGTGCCGCATTTGGAGTGAAGCTAATCCGTCAACAAACAAAACTGCCGCATTTGGAGTGAAGCTAATCCAAGTGTATGTCGAAACACCGTTACATCCAGAAAAACTGACTGTTTGGTGCGCTTTATGGGCTGGTGGAATCATTGGTCCGTACTTCTTCGAAAACGATGAAGGCCACAGCGTTACAGTCAATGGTGATCGGTATAGAGCCATGATTACTAACTTTTTCATTCCTGAATTGAACAATCATGATGTCCAGGAGCTGTGGTTCCAACAAGACGGCGCAACATGTCACACAGCTCGTGCCACAATCGATTTATTGAAAGACACGTTTGGTGACCGCCTAATTTCACGTTTTGGACCTGTGAATTGGCCTCCAAGATCTTGTGATTTAACACCGCTAGACTATTTTCTGTGGGGCTATGTAAAGTCATTGGTCTATGCGGATAAGCCACAAACGCTTGACCATTTGGAAGACAACATTCGCCGTGTTATTGCCGATATACGGCCACAAATGTTGGAAAAAGTCATCGAAAATTGGACGTCCAGATTGGACTACATCCGAGCCAGCCGTGGCAGTCCTATGCCAGAAATCATATTTAAAATGTAATGCCACAAGATTATCTTTCGAATAAAAAAAATTCGTGTCAATCGAATAATACATCGTTGTTTTATTGCATTTTAAAGTTCTATACCTCTAAAAAAACACCCTTTATATCAGCAAATAAAATAAATAATTAGATAAAAATTTAGAGTTGCAGGAATAAAAGAATTAAATCAGACGCGGTAATAATATGTGTGTGTGGAAGTGAATTTTCAACCTAAATAATATCTTTAACAACTGTATAATTTAAATAGTCAATTAAAAAATAGCTTAAAATAAGGAAAGATATAATAAATAAAATAAATAGAATATCAAAATAAATAGAATTAAATGTTTCACACAATACTAAACAATTATTATTAAGAAACTTTTTATCTAGCAGCGTATGAAAATAAGCAGGAGAGAAAATTAACATTCGAATTTGTTTACAACGAATTATTAATTGTAGGGTTCCAAATAACAAATAAAAAAGTGTTCCATCGAATGTTCTTCACTGGAACTCATTAAAAAATCACGTAACAACCGATGCATGAATTGCTCATTATTGATAATGTGAACCTTCATAGAAGTCTCATTGGGAAACTCAATCTACACAAAAAAACTACATTTTTTTACGATGACCATGCATGTTCTTATTATCACTATGAACTGATCTTTATGGTAGTAAAAATAATTCGGACACGCGTGCAATTAATAAAAAAAAATAGACGCTAAAATTTCGCGGGGAAAAAATTAGGTCGTTGACTTGAATAAGATTGATTATAGTTTTCAATCTGTAATTGTAACTTTAATTCAAGATTTGTTTATATAAATCATTCTGAACTTAATTTGCTCTACTTAGCATCTGTAAGCAAAACAAAGTTCGGTATGTGAATATCAAGAAAAGAAGAAATACATATATAATGAAATGTTTGATTTGATTTTCATGCGTGTATTTTATAGTTGGAAGATTCAGCACACATCGTATTTAATAATAAACAATATTAAATTCGAGTATTAAGTAAAATAATTTCTGTTCTATTGTTAAAAGTTTGTCAAAAATAAATTCAGACTTATTATTGCAGAAAAGAAGATATGTATGCTATGATATTTTTATGAATATATATATATATATATATATATATATATATATATATATATATAAGATTAAAATGAAGACACAACAGAGATAAATTTATTTAACTAGTAAGAGTAAATGCAATATAGTATATAGATCAACAGAGAAACTGTTTTGAAAATATTGATACTACAAACATCAGAATATATACTCGTAGTTTTCCGTTTATTTCCTATTCTATTAATTTCTAAAAGAAATACCGAGAAAAACCCTTAGAATCTATTTTTTTCCTTCATTTAATATTAAGGGGTGTTGGAAACCTCTCTCTCTCTCTCCTGACAATGTTAAATTGGCTGTTTTCGATGTACCTTTTCTCAAAATCTGTTTTATGTACATGCTTGAAATGTTCATACTATTAAAGTACATCTCTCTTATTATACTAAAATGAGCTTTTAGTTAATTTTGAATTTTTTAAGAAATTATGAAATATTTTATCAAACATTGCGAAATTTGACCCATTTTTTACTTAAAAAATTTGTAAAAATTAAATTTTTGAGTGTTTTAAAAAAAGCTAATTTTAGTATATATTAATCATCATTATAAATAATTCATAAAAAATTTACATACCTGTGAGCAGTAGTTTCTCAGAAAAGGTACATCGCACACATTAAAATTTACATTTTGAGATAAATTGATTTTGATGTATACAGTGAGACTTCTAATCGGCTGGGAAATAAAAAAATAAAAGGCTCAATTTAAAATAAAAGATACATGTTTTGGTTCATATCAGTCGTTACACTATTAAGCACAAAAGCAAAGTAATTTGTTTACAATTTTCGCCATTAAAATGGGCGTGGCCTAAATTCAACGATTATTTAAAAATACGTTTTAAGGGCTTCTAAATACCCTAGAGGTTCAAGTAAGATATTTTTAGAAAGGTTAAAATCTATACAATTTGAAAATGTAAAAATCTCAAATTGTCAAAAAAATAAGATTTTAGCTTTCCAACACCCCTTAAGTTTTATTGTCTGAAAAAGTATTAAACTATATATTTGGGGTCGGCAAACTATGGCACGCGGTATAATTCTCAGTGACACTCTACACTCCTAGACAAATTTGCCAATTTTTGAGCGGATGGAAATTGATAAATTTGTAATGAACGTTATTTGACAAACATCTTCAGAATTGCGGACATTTACGGAATTAAGAAAAATCTGAACAGTAACTCTAAAGATAAATTTACAGCTATTTTGTAACTTATTGAATGTCATTGATGGAGAGATTTAATTATTTGAATAGAGAAAATTGCATGCACGCAGCTTTCCGCTTTGGGTTCTACATATCTGCGGGAACAATTCTTTCCTCATATGAAAATTATTTCGACTCCGCAAAAAAAATTGTTTAACAACTGAATGCCCAAAATCGTGTCAAATTGAAAGTCACGCATTATACCCCTGATTTCGCGATATAAAATCAGAGGGGTGCAAGCACTAGATTCGAATTAAAATTCTTATTTAACTTTAATGAAGGGAAATACTTACATTTCATGTTGTCTATTTCTTGTTTTCTTAGAATTTGTTTGAAAATACATAAAATATGCATAATTTTAATTTTTATTGAAGAAATAGTTATATTTTATGCTGTTTATTTTTATGTTAAACAAGTAATATAACAAAAAAAATTTAAGTCAATTCCTACCTAGATCAACAAAGAAAAATTTTATTTTAGCTACTTTTTTATTAAATAGTTACAATTAATATAAATATGTACGTACATATGACAGAATCACATTATTAAGTGATAATTAATTTTTACTAATTATCATTAAAGTATCGTATTGTCATCCAAAACAATCGTGTATATAAAATTTCAGTTCAACTGAATGTTATCAAACGTGAGAAAAAAAATATTTTCAAGTTTTGACACAAGTCGCCAAAAGAGTCGCTAAGTCGCCAAAAATTATGCCAACGTGGTTGTATTTGTAATTTTTTAAAAAATTAGTTTTAATCCATTAGTTTATATTGATTATAGTTAAATTGTTGTATTGTCATCCAAAATAATCATGTATATAGAATTTTAGCTCAATTGAGCGCTTTAAAATGTATTTTATTAACGATTGAAAATTCCACCAAGATAACTAAATAAATATATAGAGAGTGTGAGCTAATTGTAGGAATTGAAAAATATCTTTAAATGACTCAAAACTATATAATATATAATAAAACTGTAAACACCTACGTGTATGTTATTGACCTCTATTCTCTAACTCTTCATGCATTATCGCAAGAATCGAATTGTTTCAAAAATCTCCTACGATGTGGCATGCTGATTCCTATTGGTCGATTGATTTGGCACGCCATAGCTAAAAGGTTGCCGACCCGTCCTGTACATGTTTGAAAAAATACTACATTTAACTTATTTGATCACGTTTTAAACTCTTGAAATTCATTTGTTATACAACATAAAATGGAGTTAAGTATAAAGGCTATTTAAATAGGGTGTAAAGCATAAAACAGAGTTGTTTGAAATTTGGTGGTACTTGAGTATTATACCGTCTACAAATTTGTCAAATGAAAAGACGTCGCCTAATGCTTTGATGTACAGCTAATAGGGGAAAACATAATAAATCTTGTTCGCACTAACGATGGCAGCATTTAGCGACGTATTTTGGTTGGTTTGGCAATGTTTTTTTTATTTGGCGTAAGTACCAGTTTCTCATACTTACAAAGCTTTTCGAAACAAGGAAAACACCGTTAAAGAACGAAAAAAAATTATTGCTGGTTCATTACAAATAATACAAATTGGAGGAAAAAGCAAATGTTCATCGGAAGACAAACTGCTGAAGTTCGTTAGCATAAGGTGACCAATTTTTGTACAATGAAAAGAAGGACAAAAATTTTAAGAAAAAATTACAACGTTTTTATTTGAAATATTTTAGTAATTCAAACAAAAATACACTAATTACACTTACATCCCTTTTAATTATTTACTTAAACGAGTATTTTTTCCATTAAATGATTTCTTTTTTTGTCAAAATATCAATTTCCAATATATTGGGAATTTTAGAGCAAGAAATATTCTTCATATTGAATTTTACGGTACGTGCTACAGCTAAAGTGTCGACATTCAGACTAGATTTCTCATTTGTCTAAAAATCATTACCAATTGAAAAAACTCTTTCAACTGCTGCATTATTTCCAGGGTGGCACAGCGTAAATTCAACAAGAATAACTAAATTTCCATATTGAATGTGTTCGTTTTTGAAATGGTTAAATATTTCTACCCATCTTTAATCAATTTCAACATGGTGATTTGCCTATTGTTCTAATTTATAAGAAATTCAGTCTTCTATTTCTTCAAACAGACAATTGTCATCGATTTTAATACCTGGCATTTCTTTCGATAAAAACTCAACAGTGAAATAAAAAGCACCATTGGTAACTGATTTCCTGTGATATTTGTTTCAGACCATTATTCAACTTATTGGAAACATGTTTGGTAAAAATTCTGTACTTCTTTGGTAAAGTTTTCAGTTATGCCTGGTATCTCTGAATACAGATATTAACAGATTAGTTTTAAAATATTGAAAAAGGGGACACATATGAGGACACTTTTAGAGGAAGGACAGAACCTATAAAAGAAAGACTGTCCTCCCTAAAGGAGGACAATTGGTCACCTTAGTTATCATATAGTGTGTTCACCTCTTGCTGCAATGTTTTATGGTACAAATAAAAATCAGAATCTTGTGAGGTGACAGATTCTGCCACTCTTACAGTAGGATAGTTTTGATATCAGCAACGTCTGTTAGTAAGATGACCAACCGTCCTCCTTTAGGGAGGACAGTCCTCCTTTTTTATAGGTTCTGTCCTTCCTCGAAAAGTGTCCTCCTTTTCAATATTTTAAAACTGATCTGTCAATCTCTGTATTCAGAGATGAACCAAATATGTTTCCAACATGTCGAAGAGTAGTCTGAAACAAATATCACAGGAAATGTTTTCAATTGTGTTTTTTGACTTCATCAAAAGTAAATTTGTTAGATATAGAAAACTGTGTTGATTTTTTATCAAAAGAAATGCCTGATATTAAGATCTTTGTCAATGGTTTGTTTGAAGAAATTGGAAGACTGAATGTATGTTTAAATTATAATAAATTGAAACAATTGGAAAGTCAACATGCTGAGAAATTGGTAAAAGATAGGTGAAATGATTTAAACCATTTCAAAAATGAACACATTCCACATGAAAATGTAATTATTCTTGTTGAATTTACGTTGTGCTGCCCTCGAACTAATGCAACAGTTGAAAGAGTTTTTTTTCAGTTGGTAATGATTTTTCTGAAGTGACTAGTGAGAAATCAAAATCGAATGTTAATACTTTAGCTACAGTGCTTAACGTAAAATTCAGTATGAAGGACATTTTTTGCCCGAATTTTCTGATACATTAGAAAATATGTTGACAAAAAATTAATTCAATGGAAAAATACTCGTTTAAGATAATAATTAAAAAGAATGTAAGTTTAATTAGCGTATTTTTGTTTGAATTAATAAAACTTTCATATATTTAAGTTGCAATTCTTTCTTAAATTTTTCGTCCTCATTTTCATTGTAAAAAAATGGTCAGCTTACTGTTAGGGGAGGTTGAAATAAAATCTTTCATCCAAGTACATCTTAAGCATATTTAATCGGAATTAAGTCTAGGAACTTTGCTAACCATTGCAAATGGCAGTTGTCTTCTCTTTGAAAACATTCCTCTGTGAATTTAAAATGGAGTGACACCTTTTTGTCGAACAAGAATAAAAACTGTGGTGTCATAGAACTTCGGAAAAGAAGGACACGATATTCTATTTTAATTTCTATTCTTTGTTTCATAAGCAAATCTTCCTCCAAAAACGTGAAAATCTATGCGTCCAGCAGACCTTATGTCCATCCACACCAAAACGCCACCATCACGATATTGATCTTATTCTATAATATTATAAAGTGATAATGTGTTCCACTTCTCTACAGATTATTCTGAGACGAGAATTACATTGTGTGACGGGGCTTTACGGTGTATTTCAACTAATCCTCTTGGGTAATCTTTATGCCCATCAATTGAGTTATTTCACAGCCAACCCTCTCAAGATAAAACCTTGATACGCAGACTAGTTAGGGGATATATAATGGAAGTTTAGAAGTGAAGAAAAAAGAGGAAGGAAGCTGAGTTGCTGAACGCAGTGCCGTTATGGTAAGGATCTGAACTTAGATGCGTAATTATAGAGCGGGCTATAACTATTCAATTAAAGTA